>BMAU01002211.1:0-40852 GCA_019973935.1 Trichonephila clavipes | reverse complement strand
ACAAGAACCTATAAAACCTGAGTTTGTACATTAATGTCTAAATTATCATATTACTTTTTAAAGTTCCAATAGTTCAAAAGTGCATAAAAATTATTGCTATTTGAGTAAAAATCCCATAATAACGCTGTAAGGAATATTTTCACTTTTTTTGTTTATTGGAAGTGACATGTATAACTTTTTAAAATCAGATAGTGGCACTCTTCCCAAAAAGGTTGGCCACCCACTTTTAAGTCATCAAAAAGATCGTATTTAAAAATAAAATACATTAGTGGAACAAAAAATTAAAAATATTCTTTTCATAGATTCTACATACTTTTCTAAATTAAGTCATTATTGATAAAAGCAGGTCTGAATTAAAAACATAAACAAAAAAAGAGAGTATCTATCTATTTAAACATTTCAAATTCTGTAAAATTTAATGAAAAAGTTATACTTATGTGATTCACACATTCATATTTATTTATCCTCCATTAAAATATTCTGATTTTTCAAGGAAAACCCTCTGAAATATCGAAATCTGTTTATACTTATTACTCCTTATACACTAATTTAAAATTTTAAACATCATACATTCTTGAAAAATTACTTGCATTTTAATCACCCCTTTATCAAATTATTTAATCATTTTACTAAGCTTGAATTTTTCGTTATTAATACAGAAGGGTATTATAACATATTTTAATAAAATGAAAACAATCACCCTTAATTGTGCTTTTTCATAATTGCTTTCCTTACAATTTTTTGAAATATTTATAAATTTTAACAAATAATTGAATATACTATTATTTGCTTTATCGTAACTCGTATCATTATCAGTTTGTTAAGTTACGATCGAAGATTTTAGTGTCAAGTATTTTTTATAAAATCATGAAAGTATTATATAAATTAAACTCTTTTTAACTGGGAAAAAATGGTATTTCCACTATGAAATTTAACAAAAGTAACTACCGTAAAATTCACCGGGGGTATGAGCATAAAAAAAATTTACTTTTATAAATATCGAAACACTGTATATTTTAAAGAAACGACTTTTCGTATGAACTAGAATAGTTGTAGTTCTTGATGTATGCTATTTTTCAAAAGTCATGGATAATACCTGGAATAAATTACTTCAAAACATAAAAGCAATGTATACTAATATTTCAGATTTCTTCGTTAAAAAAAAAGGGGGCGGGGAGGTACGCGTTAGGCGGCGAATATATCTAAAAAAGTAAAAATTCCGCTTGAAAGGATAGACGCGCATTATACGTCGGATTTTACGGTATATGTTAGTATTATTCAACATTTACTACGTTGAGAGGACATTTATTAAGATATCCGACTACGTTAGGAACTATGATTTTAAAAAAGCGCATAAATGGATAATTTTCATGATATTTAGTGTCACTTAGATTAGAATACATGTATAGAATTGTTTTAACGACATTTTGACAAAAAGGTTTTTAAATACAATATTTTGGCAAAAACAACAACTTAGAATAATCTTTTTTTTCAAAATGTTGTCCTTTTATAAAAAAATGCTTCTAAAATAATAATATTTTTTGCTATTAATTTAAAGACTTCTGCAGAGAGTCTGAACTATTTTTTTTTTTTTTTTTGAAAATTCACTTTATTTTCAGAGTTACTCCCAATTGAAATAATTATCGGCGTTTTTTCTTAAAATTTCTCCTCTCTGATGTCGTAAAACACATGGATAAACCCACTTCTCAGTTATATATTTCAAAAATTCTAGTTGAGCCTCTGCAAAATATTATTATAATAGAAGCATTTTTCACAAAAGGAGAATATTTTGAAAATGGGTCTTTCTATGTTCATTTTTTTGTGTCAAAATATTGTACTTAAACAATTTTTTATTGTAATACTATTCTTAAAACAATTTTACATACATTTTCTAATGTAAGTAACACTAAAAGTCATAAATATTATCCATTTATACGCTTTTGCAAAATCACGGTTCCGAACGTAGTCGAATACCTTAAATAGTTACAAGAAAAAACATCAAGTGCATGTGACAGCTTCTTTAGAATTAAATGTTTTTCAAAAAGTCACTGTCAAAATTACAAAACATGATCAAGTGGTAAAAATCTTGAATGGGACTGATTCTACGCTGCGAGGAGAGAGAGCCGGGTTTATGAAATGTTGCAGCTTACATTGTACTATTCTTTCTACAGTACTCATTCATCAATAATCATCGTTTTTTTGGTTTTTTATATTGTTGTGATATTATTTCCTGAGCAAAAAATATTTCCTAGCAAAAAAATAAACAACACACATATATATTATATATATATATATATATATATATATATATATATATATATATATATAATAACTATTTCTTCAACAGCAATAAAATTTAAATTTGTACATATAATGTATTCTTAAAAATATTTATTAAAGTAGGAAATTTGCAACATATATATATATATAATATAAGTATTTCCCTCTACTATGGTCAAATAAAAAGATAAATAAAAAATTTAATGTGCGAACCTAGTGCTTGCATCGCTCTACGTTCATATCGCAAAATCGGGGGTATAATTTGTGACTCAATTCGACACGATTCTAAACATTAAGTTGTTCGAGTACGGACTCGAAATATTTTTCATATGAGGAAAGATCTTTTTTACTTTGATATATAGAACCAAAAGCGTAAAGCAAAGTACATGCAGCTTTCTTTCTTCAAACAATTAATCTCTTCAACAATGACATTCAATAATTTACAAAATAAATGTTCATTTATATCTTTAGATTCTTTCAGATTTTTTCATAATCCCGTAAATGTTGTCATATCTGAAGATGTTTGTCAAATATAATGTCTCTTACAAAATTATCAACTTCCATCCTTTCAAAAATTGACAAATTTGTAGTGCAGTGTAGAGTGCTACTGAGAATTGTGTGCGTTGCGTGCCACATGTGGCACGCGTGACATAGGTTGCCGACCCCTGCTTTACCCTTTCTTAACTAAATATTTAAAGAAACACGGTACCTTGTACTCAATTTTTTTATATTTATATATTTCTATGAAAATGTTTACATGTATCCTATTTGAACACAAATGAAAAATACATTTCAGAATAAAAATATCATTTTTAAACAAGCAATTATTTTAATTTTAATATTTTTAAAAAAATCCCAATATTTTCGAATTCCTACTCATGCAAATTTTAATATTTTTTGGACAATTTTTTTTTAAAATTCTTAAAAGTGTTTCTCATAAGTATACGCAGCAATTGGTATTATGAGTGATAGTTTTATTTGTACAATATTTTTCGTCTCGAACACTACAAAAGGAAAAAAAAAACCAAAAAAAAAAAACAGCTATATTTAACTTAGGGAAATTTTTAAAAAATATTTATTCCAGACACAGAGCATCAACAAACATGTTTTACAAAACAACTAGAAAAAGTTTCGAAACTTTATATTGAATACAAAAAAGACTTAGCACTTTACATACACGATTATCATAAAAAATACTTTGTCATACTTTTAAAAAATATTACAAAACTTGCTAAGTAATGTAGCTCGAGCTACGAATATTTAAATTAAAGTGATATAATAACAAAATTCGATCTTTTGATCATTTTACGGTAATGTGTTCTTTACCTAAAATGAGGTAATAAGAAATACCGTAAGAGTCGGCGTATATCGAACGCGCACTTTTAACACAAACAATAAGAACGTAGTTTATCGGTGCGTATTATACGCAGGGAATAAAAATGGGAACTTAAAAAATAAAAAAAATAAGATGAGCATGAAAAAAAAATTAAGACTTCTACAAAGATCCGAATACTGTTTATTTAAAATAAATGACATTTCCTAATGAACTTGAGGGAATGTGAGGGCGTGTGTGTGTGAAGGAAATGAGGAATTGTAGTTCTAGAAGAGAGAGTATATTATTTTTTCACAATCTTGGGATAATATCTTGAAAAAATGATTTCAAAACGTAATAGCATTGCACACATACATTTCAGGTTCCTTCGTAAAGAAGGGGATGGGGTGCGTTATACGGCAAATATACCTAAAAATCAAAAAATGCAGGTGCTCATTATACACCGGATTTTTAGGTATGTATTATTTAATATTCAATATATATCGAGTTTTACGAGGGGTCATTGGATCGTACAATTTTCTATTGCAATCATTTACTGTTTTCTTGAATAAGAAGGTGACAAAGATGATATATCATTCTCCTAAATTTAAAACCACATTCAAAATAGAGAGATAAGAGTTAAATTAAAATGCTGTAATCCTTTGCATTTGGTTCAAACGCAGTTTTAATGTTATTCTTAAAAATGCAATTATCTTTCTGATCGAAATTTTGGGAATATTTCTAAACTTTTTATTTCTTTTCAAAAAATACGACAATTTTATTTTGAAAATTAATGCTATTGGAAAATGGGAGAAAACGTCCAGCGCAGGGAACCTGTGCACTCTCTCCGAATCTCCCCTCGGTCCAAAGCCGCGATACTCAACCTGCGGCCCGGTGAGCGTTTCTGAGTGGCCCGATCAGGATCCCTTGCGCTAAGAAATTAAATTGTTTAAGAACAATGAACTAAAAATTTAGCATGAAATTTACCAATCAGACAATGAACCATGTCAATTTTGTAGTCGATGTCGTACGGGTACGATTTGCAAGATATTTTTTTCCTGTTTGTAACTGTAATAGTTGATACTAACAAACAACAGTGGAATAACTGAAGTGCGTTCACTGTATTGAACTGAGTTGGAGTAGCATCAATTTCTTGGAGGGAAACTGAGAAAAAAAAACTTCTGATGTCTTCCAAGTAAAAAATATCCAAAGAAAATATGTTGTTCCAAGACAATTGGGAAATTGACTGTTTTGCAGTGAAAAACAAACATGGATCAGCAAAAGTGTTATGCTTAAAAGATGTAACATTGTTTATCATTTTTACCACATACGCAAAGAGTTTATAATAACACTTTTCTCAAGGATCTCTGTCAAAAGAAAAGAAATTGGCTTTCTGAAAAAAATCTTAGCTACAGCAACAGTCAGTGGTAATGTCATAAGATGCAGAAGTAACAGAGGATACCCTATAAAGTTTGTTAGAATATTATTTAGCATACGAAATCGCTTACTGAGGCAGAAATTGTGAATGAATATTACTTAAATGCTTTCGGTGTATTGTTTGATAAATTCAGTAGCAAAAATCAAATAATTTCAGAAATAAAAAAATCAATTCTAGGATTCTACTAGAATCGGACTTATTTAAAATATTGCAAAGCGCATTTGAGTTAACTTAAGGGGACGGTGGACCATTAAATCTAATTCCTTAAATTGTTAGCTTAATTTACTGAAAATGGAATGAATATAGTAAATGATTATTTTACTTCGCACAATATGAATATATATTTTTTAAAAACTGTTATAAACCGATTTTTTTAAAAAGAATTAAATTTTTTAAAGTATTTTTAAAAATACTCCTTGTGCGCATTAGTCTTTACGATATGTACATAAATTTGTTTTACATATAGATGAACTACAACAAAATATATTATCTGTGCATGGATTTTTTAAATTCAGAATAAAATCTGATAAAAAAAAAGATACATTTTCTATACCATATGAAATATTTCACCAATTATCACACATTCAAGGTATTCAAAACAACACAAAATATGTTTCATTTAATTTTTTAGAAAACTAATGCACAGATTTTTGTCAGTTATATCTTCCTTCATAAGTTATGAAAATTTCAAAGCGATATGACGTAATTTGAAACTCAAGGGGCATTTTACGTAACAATGAAAAGAGAAAATTTACGTACTAAGAAAAGTACATTTTAAGCATTTATTTGAATAATTTAAATGATTAGTTACAAATCTTGTGTATTTAATTTAGAATAATCCTCATCTTGTAAAATAGGTATTTCGTTTTTCTTAACCGCTTATTGTTAAAATTTGAATGCTCATGAATAACCATATGTTTATTACTATTGATTTTACTTAAAAATAAATAAATATTCATATGTGGGAGTACAAAAACAGATTATTTTGTTATAATTTTTAAAACAGATTCCCTTTAAATTAGACATCAAATTAACTTCTTAAATTCATCAAATGCATTTTCTTTGTGTATTTTTATAACAATAAAAATATGTGTAAGGAATTCTGTAATATCCTGTAAAAGTGGCGCACACAGGAATTTTCAAGGGGGTCCGGGGTCGAAAGTTCACCATTCTTGTATCATGCTCCTTTTAATTTTGTCGTTTTCGGTAACAAAACACGGTAAAAAACTAGTTTTTGAATAAATAATTAGCATTAATTAATAAAATTAATCATTAATAACAAATACTTAATTAAATTTTACGTACTATGTACTTAGAATTATAATCAATCGGAAAAAAAATCAAGGGCTTTGGGGGGTGCGGACACCCAGAACCCCCTTGTGCGCGCCACTGTCCTGTAATGATGATGTTCAAAGTGAAGTAAAAATACTAAAACTTAGGTATAGATATAAAACTTAGATTTTTTTTTAAATGGAAGGTGTGAATCGCGTTGATAACATATGCTGATGAAATAGAGAAAGAGTAATTAAAAAGACTTTTATATAAATATATATATAATCTAGAATTTTTTAAACTTGCAATTTAAAAACTGAGAAATTATTCAAAATAATTCCAATTAATTATGTTATGACTTTATATTGTATTAAAAAATATTTAACGAATCATAGATGAAAATATCTTCATTCGCAATTTTTTCAAAGTGCATTTTTTGGTGATTCCGGTACACTTTTCTCAAAATCTACTTTACCTATAGTGCAGATATTTTGTATTTTACAAGATTCACAATTTTTTAACTATGTGAATGAATTTCTTTTTCAAATAAACATTCACAAATTTTAGATATAACACAAGTCCTGTATAAAATTTAAAGGAAATTTGAATATCAATAAAAGAAAATTTTTTATAATTTTTTTAATTTAATTTCATTCATTTTATGGGTTGTTATGTTTGCAAAAACTCTGTAAAATTTTGCAGCTATATATGCAGTGGACTTCTTGCAAAATGTACCTAGTCCTAAAGGTAAGAACATGTCTTGAAAATAAAAAAAAGTTTTTGTTTAATTATTGTTCATACAGATTTATTTGTATTTTAAAATGGAACTTTTTTACATTAACAGGTACATAAACATACAGATAATTCATTGTAAGAATTTTACTTCCGTTGCTTTTAATTTAAGTAAGGGAGAAAAAAATTCATTTAAATTTGGGGTAAAAAAAGTTCATTTTTCCCTTGTCGCAGACATCTGAATTACCTTAGCTAATTTCAGATCCCCGCCTACCCACTGATCTGAAATTTGCTTTCATTTTTGGTGCTTGCACTGATTTTGGTATTAATTTTCAAGCACGCAAGGCATTCTATTATTTTCTAATTTATAATGTTATTTTTCTATTATATAAAAGTCTATTTTATTTTTTAAGTAATTTAATTTAGCAAAAGGCAAGAGTCATAACTTCACAATCACTCAAAATCCCAACGATGAGAGGTTAAAGCTCGAAGGAGTGTTGATGGTTTAATGGAGCACACGATCTCTATTGAGATTTTTTAATCTCCTTTTCTTGAATATTGGGGAATAGCTTTCGTCTCATCATTTGCCCTTTTTAATTTAAAGTGTTAGAAATATTTTAAGTACTGGATTGCCATAATAAAAATTGAATCTAAGGTAAAGGCTCTTAAAAAAGAGAGCTGGAAAAGAAAAAATCTGTGATGTTGAAAAGGAGATCTGTGCCTTCCGAGTCGTCAATCCGTGAGAATGCAGAGTCCCGACGCCGGCTTGCAGTTGGGTCAGCGGACAGAAGCGCCGGCGAGCTGGACTTCCTTCGCTAGTTTTCCGAGAGTGGCGAGACGGTCGAAGCGGCTAGAGCTAGGCCAGTGATTCCCAAAGTGGTCATTATAGACCTCTAGGGGTCTATTACGACCCACAAGGGGTCCACGCCAGCGAAAAAATAATTTGGGGTCCATGAGGTGTAATTGGGGGTCTATGATAGTGGCTCTCATTGAACTTAATCGTGACTTTAACCTTTAAAAAAAATTGATCTAGTACAGGGGTACTCAACCTTTTTTCCTGCCGGACCGCATACATATGGTAAATATTTCACGCGGGCCGCAACATAAGGATTCATGGGGGGAAACACTATAAGATCAAGGAAATATTGATCATTGAATTGGACGAGCAAAAATAAAGCATAAAAAACAATAATGATTTTTATAGATTCGAGTTTTATGAGTTCTTATACACCCAACATAAATGTTTTCTTCTAATATTGATATAACTCAAGAGAATTATATTAGTAAATTCTTTCATTTTCATATACTACCTTAACTCGAATATAAATCATAACCACGTAATATCTTTATTAATTTCATTTGTGTTTGGTAGGAAAATGACAAGCAATATTATATTTTTTAAGTGTATCACTTTCACGACAAATCAAACAAGTTATCGATCCATATTTGTTTTTCCCTACAAAATAGTCAACATACCAATCGCTATCGTTTCTTTGGATATTTTTCCCTTGGGAGACATGAAGGATAGTTAAAACTCAGTTTCAGCCATAAAATGGCCGTTGAACCAGCTGAGTTCAGTACAGTGAACGCATTCTCTTTACTCCATCGTTATTACTAACCGTTACAATCACATATAGAAAAGATATATCTTACAGATCGTACCCCTAGGACATCGACAGCAAAATTTATAGATTTGCTTGATTTATTAGCACTTTCCACTCAAATTTCCCTTCTTAAATAATGGAATTTCTTAGTGCAAGGGAATTTCAAGTGCAACTAACTGACTGGGCCACTCAGGAAAGTCCACCGGGCCACATGCGGCCCGCAGGTTGAGCATCGCTGATCTAGTGGATAGACCAAATTGTACCTATTTAACGGATTTATTTACTAAATTTAATGAGGTTAATTTGTTGTGACTAGGTGACAACATAAATTGTATCAAGATAAGGACCCTTTCAGTATTTCTTTCCAAAATTAACCTAAAGAAGTATGATATTGGAATTCGTGAATTTTCTCAATTTGTCACAATCTGTCAGGAATTTTTAACCTACGTTCAACATTTAAATGTCCTTTACTCAGATTTTTTAACTAGGTTTGAGATTTCTTTTTTGTAGTTATTACCACAGTGGACAGAGAATTCATATAGTCACATTGAAAAAAAAATGTCATATTACAATAGGAGGATTACAATAGGATCATAATAGGTCCTAGTGAAAATCTCAAAATAAAGTTCAGAAACGGATGTCAGCAATTTTGGCATTAAAAAACCTGTTATTTGTAGGGAATTATGGAACATCGTGAGGAAGTTTTAAATTGCTTTTTCTAGTGAGAGGGAGTTTCAATAAATTTACTTATCTCGAAAAAAAATGGACTTTTTTTAATAACAAAGGAGATTTAGCGTTAAACTTGACTAGATTCATATTAGATGTTGAAAGTTTGTTAATGAAGCACCAGATTCCTCCTTCTCATTAAAAGCATTTGTTTACTGTTCAGATATTTTATGTAACAGTTTTTTCAATTAATTTAATTTTGATTTAATTCATTAGCATGTGTTTCTTAAGTTTTAAACGCTGTACTGCACCACAATTAGAAATTTAATTCTTTTGAAGTAAGTAGTAGTATCAGATGTCAAAAAGACATTGAAATTGATAAATTTGCAAAAATTCTACAATCGGTAAGCGGGGATCTACACGAAACCGAGAAACATGGCAAGGGGTTTAAGACACAAAAAAGTTTGGGAACCTCTAAGCTAGGCCCGCTGGACATCTCCCCAATGACTATTATCGTTAAGGCTGTCTGCGGCTAACGTTAAAGAATAGGACCCAAATTCGGAATATTTTTCAGATATAAAAGTACTCCAACATTAATATTTTATTCTGGTTTCGATATCCTGCAGAGAATCCCTTATTTTATTATACTACTCATTTTTATCCGAGTTGGCACTTTTTTCTTTTATAAAATGTGTGTTTCGCATTTTTTCTCCTACACCGTAATGCTGAATGAACTACGCCATTACATGTTAAAAGGAAAAATTAAACTATTTATTAAATATTTGGAAATTTTAAAAACACTGTATTATAAACAAATGCATGAGTTACAATGTCACAATTTTTTAGAAAGATTGAGGGATTTTTTTTTGTTCGAAAATATGCTCCGTGTTAAGTTCACACTCTTGCACATATGGCGAAAAGAGCCTAAAGCCAGTCGTTGCTTACTTTCCAACACGTCGGGCCTAACCGTGACTAACACAGAACGTTAATTACTACATAGTACAAATAGTTTTAATAAATTTAATTATTTTTTACAAGCTTTTATTTAACTTGCAATGTAAATTATTCGGGTGGAATCTTGCGAATTAATTTTGAAGCTGATGTCTTCAACCGATTGAGCTGAAATTTTGTATACACGCTTAGTTTGGATGACAATGCATGTTTTGATTATTTATATTCCGATATCACAATTATTTAAAAAGGTATTAATTGAAAACCTTTTCCCCCTGTATGCTTTTTATTCTGCCCAGCAGCTTATCAGATTTTTCGACCTTTTTTTAAAATACCCCCATCTTGTTCTTTCTCTCAAATTGAGACAAAAAATAATATTCTAATGGGAAAGACCATTTATTTCGCCACGATATGGTATAATTTTTTTTGAAAAAATAATGATATTTTCTATTTTTTACAATTTTTTCTAAAATTACTCAAATCGATGCGTTTTCATGAAAGTAATTTCTAAATCGTTTCGTATGAATTTTATTTTTTTTTTCGTGTTATTGAATCAATATTCTGCACTAAGAAAGTTCATGCTTTTTTTCTTTTAGAATCAGTCATTTAAAAAATACAATGCCTAATTTTTTTTTTTACGATTTTTCAACAAATACTCAATTTTTTTAAAATAAAACATTTAAAAACTTCATCATTTTTAAATATAATCGAACGCAAATATTTTCTCGTTTGTAGAATGGTATTATCCAAATTCTGCACAAAAATTGAAAAAAAAACTGGTTTAAAATTACCTGGTTTTTTTTAAAGTGTTTTTCGTTTTTAATATAATATTATAGTAAGAGCAAACAAAAAAGATGAGTTTCAATATTTTAATTAATTTTGCTTTGTCCAATGTTGTTTTGGTCTAACAGTGCTTATCCCCGTTTCCCATTATCCTCTTGTTGCGGCCCGAGTGAAATACCTAACATATGTATGTGGCCTGACGGGATAAAAGGTTGAGTACCCCCTTTTTTTTTTTTAGCTGGATTTTTCAAAATTAACCAGCAAACGACCTTGCAACAATGATGCGTTGAATGAGATTAACAGACTGACAATCCTCTGTCCAGCGATAACTAAAAAGTAAAAAATAAATTAAAAGTAAAAAAGCTTTTTTAATATCATAAATTGTATAATGACTTTATAAGTTGATAGCAAAAAAAGTTTCAAAAGAAAAGTTTTTTTTATTCTTTTTAGAGCATTTAAATAAAAGCTTGTTTTTCAAAAAGTTTTTTTTTTTTTTACTTTTAATTTATTTTGCTGAAAACATTTAGAAATCTTCGTTTACCACAAAGTATCACACGGGGGCTTACAGAAGTATGCATGGAGCATACAGTACAAAGAAAAGTAGGAAATTTTAAAATGACGCAATACAAACATTCATGCCCATTCCATGATTCGAACCCAGGCCCTACGGCACCGCTGTCAGCGTCACTAACCACTATACCGGATTGGTAGCAATACTTAAGATTAGATATATTTTTTTCATAACTTTATGTATTTATATAAATTAGTTTAATGTTTTTTCTTATTAACTCAAAGTATTTTCCTCTCTCTTTTCCTATAATAGTTTTATTAAAACATTTTCACTTAACTTTTATCCTTTTTTAATAGTTTTTAATTATCCTTAAATGCAGTACTGGGTTAAGTGAAAGCTTAAACCACAAGTTAATTTAAAACCATACTGAGAAAGGAGGTAAAATTTCCTCATGGAAACAGGTGTATTTGTTTATAAATCGTAGTAAATAAAAACTTGATTAGTAGCATTTGATTAATTTTAGAACTCAAGACAAGAATAAGCAATAATACAATATCAGGTAATATATATCACATTCGATTCTGTTATATACAATATCAGGTAACATATCACATTCGATTCTGTTATGTACAACATCAAGAAATTGAAGTATCGTTGAATGTTGTGGTTAGGGTACAAAAATGAGAAACTGATAAAAGTTTGAAAACTCTTAACTGTGTGTGAAGCAACTATATATTTACCTTAAATTCTTTAAATAAAGACTAGCTGGTATTTATTCATTTATATTTGTGTCATTTTAAAATCTTGTATGTATATCTATATTTATTACAGTTGTAAATAGTATAGTTTTCCCCATAGTCAAAAAAGTTTTTGAAGTTCAAAAATTTCCTATTACTTCTTCGTCAGCAGTAGTTGCAACATTTTAAATTTTATTATTGAAAAAAAATCCTATACACTCCTATTTAAATCCTTCATATTTATTTCTTCATAAAAAATATATAATAATTTTTTTGGTTTAAAAAAAGTCAAACCTTGAAAACACTAATTTATTGAAATAAATCTAAAATAAAATTTGAGTAATCACCAACACAACTATTTGAATTTATTTTGCAGAATTTAGTTGTAAATAAGCACACACACACAAAAAAAAAAACTATTTATCTAATGACTTACATATTCTTCAGAAATTTAATACTATATGAAAATCAATCAGAATGTTCGAAAATTTTTGGAATATGAAACGTTTGTGTGTGTGGCATTTTTCTTATGCAGTCATACATTTTCATACTAAAATGTACTGTTGTTAAAAAATGACGAAATAAGTGAATTTTTGAAATAGATGTAATTATAGTAATACCATTCCTCCTTTTATTCTACGCAACATTAAAAGTTTGTAAACATTTCTTAAATTTAATAATTAATTAATATCAATCAAAAAGGTTTATTAAGTAAAACAATTTTTCTTGCAAATTAATTTCTCTTTGAAATCTTATAACATGTATTCGCTTAGCAGTATATTTTAAAGTTATGCAGTCAAATAATAAAATCACTTCAACTGGTACGCCACACACACACACACACACTCACACACACAACTGGTATTCTCCTAACTTAAACGCAACATCACTCCAAAATTCTAAAAAGATACCCTTTTGATGTAATAATTAATACTTTCAGAATTTCACAAGAGGATTTTTGATAAAATCAGGATTTGAGCCGCGATTCACCTACCATAATTTCGACCCTTTAAAAAAATAAAACATTTAAAAATATATTTCACTATGAAATAAAAATTAATGTATGTGCTAAAACTCTACAGAATTATTCTTCGAAATGCAGATTTTTATATCTAGGTTTATATTACAGAAACCTATCATGAGCTGCAGCTTTCTAACATGTAAAAGAAAGATAAAAAATAAAAAGGACTAATTTTAAAACAATAAAGAATTAAGTATTATAAAAAGGAGTGAATTTTTTTTTTTTTTGAATAAATGGCCTGATTTGTTGTTGTTGACGTGTGTTTTTTATCCTGGGAACATATGAAATACAAGTGAAGAACAGAAAGCATACAATACAACAGAAGAATATACACATTTTATTACAGATGATGATCCCAGCATATAACAAGAAGGGGTACGCTGCTTTTTTTCGAAACGTGATTCCATTACTGGCGAAAGACCGACTTCTTTCCCGAAGAAGATATATCCATGTCTTACTTGGGATTCGAACCCGAACCCACTCGGTTACAAGCTGAAGGATGGTCTTATTTGAAAATACTAAATTATATAGCATTTTAATTGCATAACTTTTTACAAACAGTTTTATTTCACTAATGAACTAGAACTTTGCAGATTTTTTTATATTAATTCTTAAATTTATTTGTTTGCATTAGAATTGATGATGGGGTTATGGAAGTTCAGAGATATCTGATCGCAGACAGTGGGTTTTCAATCGAGTCATGGGGCCGCGGTAGCCTAGTGGTCATGATCACGGACTCGTGGCCGTCGTGTAGTGAGTTCGAGCCTAGTGCCACTAAAGACCTGCCGTGTACAGAGAGACGATGCACATTAAATCTAAAGAGACGCAGTGTCCTCCCGTTGGTGAGGTAGTTAAAAGAGGGAAATGCCAACTTCTATGTATAGGTGTCTTCCTCGTTACTTCACCGAGGCTCAAAATTACGAGGTCCTTCACCTACATCCCTCGTGTTGCTTTCTAGTGCTTCGTTAATAATCACTAACTCCTGTTAAATTAATTTTATTCCAAATATAAGAACAAGGAATTGAATTTGAGTTCTCAATGATTGACTCGTGGTCATTTGAAGCATTTACAAGCCAAATGAGAGCGATCGGTGACGACATTTCGGCAAAATACGGCTCTTTGCATCAACGGTTGCAGTACTTCACACACAGGCTTCTCCCTCTATATATTAAAAAATACATTTAAGTCAACTCAAAAAGTACTAATTGAAGCACTGTAGTCTTAATCACAACCGATACCCGTATTTGGGAGCGCTCCCTTTCCGGATATGCATAGAAATAACTATTGGATATGTGTATACGTTATCATATCTTATACATGCACATACATATGATATATAATCAATCATCTGTTTTTTGCTGGCATAAAACAAAAGTCGATAAAAAAACCCTTGCATTATTTGAGTAATTTAATAAATATAACTTTTCTCTTATCTCAAAATTATTCTTTTTATCTATTTACACTCACTTTACAATATTTGTTTTCTATAATGTAAAAAAATCTTACCCTATAGAAATAAAAACATTTTCATGGTGCCAATTTGTCTGTATCACCAATCGTCAAGTTTCTATTAAAATACCATTATAGTGTAAGGGACAGCGAAAGGGTGCTTGCGAATATTACAATTTTTATCATAAAACATATACAACAAAAAGTAATAGTAACGTGTTAAACATCCAAACATAAATTATTTACACTATTTTAAAATGAAACAATAATTACGCAAGAAGATAAAACATTAATTGCACAAAATATGCTCTCTACATAGTGAAATTGTTTCGTGACGCTGTAATAAATTTATTTAAACAGAAGGTATACTTAGTAAAAATGGGTCGTGTAAAAAAATTTAACTTAATTGACGGTATGCATACCAAGGGTGGCCAAGGTAACGGACTCGTGGCTAGCGTGTCATGAGTTCGAGACTAGTGCCGCTAATGACCAACCGTGTAGGGGCATGATGTACGTTAAATCTGTCGAGAGCTGAAGCGTCCTCCCGTTGGTGTGGTAATTAGGAGAGGCGGTACCAGCTCAGATGTCGTGCTCGTCACCATGGTTCAGAATTGCGAGGTTTCGCCAAAAACCCTCGTGTAGCTGAACAGTGTAACGTTAATATTCACTCACTCACTCACTCATGCATACCAAGGATCACGTTGGACACTCGAGACCTCGATGTGTCATTCGTACTGAAACGTGCGCAATTCCCTTAAGATTGGAATTTGCTATGAATATTAGTAAATCACAGGGATAAAGTCTTATCATCGAAGGAAATAATATTTACTAATAGAATGCGGCTCTGTTACGGTTTAGAACCAAAGACGGAATAAAAATTCAGTGCAATTTAGAGGAAAAGGGGATTAGGAACATGTTTTTGAAGAGGCACTAAATTAAAGTACATATTACAAAATGCCGATATGAAGGCTTGAAATTTTTTTCCTGCTTACAATATATAGGGGAAAAAATAGAACCACATATAATACTAGTAAATTACAGTTTTACAATTTGAGCAATACGTGTGAACAGTTATATAATTTGTACAATGGAGGTCGATCTGCCGTTAGGCGTACAGGGGGTACCCCTCCCCCTAATTGATTGTATATATTTTATTTAATATACGTATAGTATGATTATATAAATATATATTCTATGATGTATTTATTTTACAAAATAAATTTAGTTGAATTATTTTAACAATTAGAGTTTTTATTTGTTGTAAAACAGTTTTCTGTCATTTTATGTTGCTATTTGATCTGGTGAAAAAGCGTTAAGATCTATCAATAATAATATTCATTGATTTAGAAAACGCCACATAGTCATCCGGTTCTCAGTGAAATAATGCATTATTTAATTTAATTGTTAGAATGAATGAAAATCGCTGTAAGAAAACGTTTGGCATAAGCCTATGGAAAAGAGGCCTCGAGGCAGTTCCCCGTTAAGATGGATTGACTGTGTCGAAAAAGACCTGAATGTTTTAAAGGTCAAAAACTCGAAAACAATTGCCAAAAGGTGAGATGCTTGGAGAAAACTTCTGGAATAGGCCAAGGCCCACCCAGGGCTGTCGAGCCATTGAAGAAGAAGAATTTAAAGGTGTCATTGTCATTTTCATATAAAATATATAAAAGAAAATTCGTATATCCAAAATTTCTTTTCTACGAGAGTTTTTGTATCAAGAAATGCAATATTATGTATCATTAATACTTATTTAATAAAACAATTTAAGAAATAAGGAATCTCTCAACATAAACTGTGTATACATCTTGGAGACAGAATCTGCATTTTGCCTACATCATTTTCTGATGCATGAAATATTTATTAATTTATTCAGGACTAGCTGGTATACCCGTTCTTCGCACGGGTGAATTGAAAAATTAAACAACACAGATTAAAGGAAAAAGAAGTTTTTAATGAGCTAATTTTATGCGAATTGCAAATCAAACAAAAAAAGCTTTTTGCATATCTCAGCTAAAAAAAAAAGAAAGAAAAAAAAAACCTTTGTTAAATTTTAAGTATGTAGATCTAATAGCTGATAAAAAGGAATTTTTTTTTTATTTATAATTCCTCGTAACACTCTTGAGGGTCTATTTTTCAAAATACCTCCCTAAGCTGATCTCTGCTCAGCAAAAGTAATACATTGTTAAAAGTTTTGAGTAATGAACGCTTAAAGTAGTGTAAATAATTTATATCTGAAAGTGTAATACAGTAATATTACTTTCTGTTGTATTTATTTTATGTTAAAATTGTAATATTCGCAAGCAACACCGTATCTTAAATTATAATGGCGATTCAATGAAAAACACAGCGAAATGATAACGATAGAGTCAAGTTGGCAAATATCTAGCTACTTTCATAGCTCGAGCTTTATTAGAGCTTTGTAAGACCCGCCGTGTAGGGAAGAAATGCACTTTAATACTTTATCCATCCGCATTATGATTTACTGCAGTTTTTTTCATACAATATTTTTTTTGGATCACTACATTTACAAATTAAGGGATATACATTAAAAAATACTCCATTTTGGAAAATTTAATCCGTTAGAGCTAATAAATTAATTAAAGATATTCCACTGTGTAAAATTAATTATATATACCATTCACTTAAAATAAGTAGTCAAATCATTTTCTAAGGTCTTCATTAACATACAAAAACATAAGACACATAAATTTTGACAAACTATTTTTTCCGCTAAAATACTCATCATGGAACCCGTGCTGCCATATATCTTGGAAGAGTGGATTTCAAAGAATATTCCTGCTAAGTATTGGTAGAATATTCCTTCTAAGTTGGTGTGGTGTGGTAGTTAGGAGAAGAGGGTGCCAGCTCAGGTGTCGTCCACGTCACTTGACCATGGTTCAAAATTACGTGATCCGTTGCCAAAAGCCCTCGTGTAGCTGAACAGTGCGACATTAATATTCACTCACTCTCACACTCCAAAAAATACAGTACAGTAGTTATTGAGTTTTTAAGTATAAGAATAATTATATCTACCTGTTCAATTAAAATTATAGCGTTATAATTAACTACTAATCACAAACAAATTTTGAAAATTTGTGCAAATGATGCAGTGTAAAAGAGAAAGTTTATTTACTTTAAGTATCAGAACTGATAAAAGCATTTATTTGGAAAAAATATCAATTTCTTACTACCAAATATGCATAATCATAAAAAAAACATTAAACTAAAGAGAGATTTATAACAACCTCTCCCTTCAAAACTTAATTTTATTCTGAAATAAAAAAAATAGGCATTATGCTGATCAGTGGAATTAATTAGAAGCGAGCACCTTGCGTAGCCAAAACAAAAAAAAGTTCTTTCACAAACAAAAGATAGATATATGCTGACGTGGGCTTTTTGCAGCGCAAGCTAGAATTGCTCGCAGATGGCTGAATTTTTTCCTACTTACTTGACAAATATCTTTATATTTTGGACACTTCATACAATATCTTTATAAATTATAGTCTATGCTATAAATTATAGCCTATGTGCTATTCTGATGTATAAGCTATATTACTTTTAAGTTTCCTTAAAATCCATTCAGTTGTTTTTGCGTGAAAGTCCCACAAAGATACTGACAAACTTTCGCATTTATAATATATATTAGATAAATTTAAGGTTGGTTTAATTCAATAAATTCCTTATATCGAAAAACACACTTTTTATTATTTTATTTAAAACTACTATATTAAAAACAATGCAAAAGAATAATTATATGAAAGCAAATTATTGGTAAATGTAATGAAGTTAATATGAAAATTAAAAATTTGTAACATGGTTTAGTATGTTGAAATCAACAATTTATTAATTTCAAAACTACTCATTTTATAAAGTTAAGTTCTTTTTTTAAAAAAATACTTTAAAATCAGCCCTTTTAATATTTCCTACATTCTTTTATACATTAAAAAAATGCAACTCATGAAAGATTTCTGCAATACACACAGGCCTGTATGTTAAATTTGGCATTTTAGTGAAGAATTCTACATAGCATTTAGTTTTCCCGTCAATTTTTGCTTCGTATGAGCTATTTGTACACATTTTTTTTTCTTTTTTAATTAGCCACAGTCTAGAAAAATATTCATAGGCTTGAATTTTGATTTTTCCAAGAATCCATTTTATGAAATTCTGCAAGGACGACTTATTATTTGAAAAGGGAACTCAAATTTCTCGAATGGTGTTGTGTGGCAGTTAATGGAATACAAATCAGACACTCCGGCGAATATGCTTTTATTTGACTGCTTATAAATTATATAATCTGCTGTAAAAGAACTCATATTATTAAAATTTAATGCGAAATTAATTTGTAAAACGATTGTAATTTTCTTTTTTGTTGTTTATTGTTCAATATTGGTTTTTATTTTTATTTTCAATATGTATATTATTGGTTAGTTCATTAAAATAAAGTCTACAGAACAATAATCTCTTGGGTTTTTTTATTTTAGATCACTAAGGAAAGCTGTGTGCTTCCTCAAAACAGCTCCCCTTTTTTCGAGGACTCCCCTTTGACATAAAAAATTATAAATAATTAATGTAAAATTAAGTCAAAAAATATTTTTTGTACACTTTAAAATATTGATAAAAACATGTAAAAATTACAAAACAATCGCATTTTATTTTCTTGTTAAAAAAAGTGCACGAAAAAACATCGAAATTTCGGCCGTCACACTGAACTATTACCTTAAAAGACAAAGAAAGAAAAAGTCTTTGTGTTCTGAGAGACTATCAGTCCACAGAAGTCGTATGAATAAAACGCGCTTCACAAAGCATCGTGTTTAAAATGTAATTTTAGAGTTCAATTCGGAGAAAAGGAAAAGACGGAAAAAAAAAGGAAAAAGAAGAAAGATATTAAAATTTTTCACCGCAAGGACCGTCGAATTGGGGTGGAAGACTATTGGCTTAAAGCGGTTCTCTCGCCCGCGGAGATGTAGAAAGACGCCCCTTTGACCTTGCTTCCCTAGATCTCATCCTCTCAGACTGCACAAAAAACCGTCTCCCTCGCGGATCGCTCTAAAAAAAAGACTTCTTCGGGAGAAAAAAAAAGTGTTTTGGAGTGTTGTTCTGATTCTACGAAAAGCAATGATTGAATGGAAATAATAACGAAGCACTATCTCTCTCGGAATTTTTTTTTTTTTTACAGTTTCTCGTGATGAGTGTGTTTAAGAGAAGCGGTTCGTTTTTTTTTTTTTTTTTTTTACAGAACGAAATCATAACGGAAAAATGATTAGTTTGTTTAATGCTATATAAAGAATAATCTCTAAATTCCAAACTCTTTTCGGTGTCAAAACATTTATATCACATTTTTAATTTAATTAGTGCATAGAGAATGCCTAATTGAATGTATACCAATAATTTCTTTTTGATTGATGCTGGTTTCGCAATATGTCAGACATATATTTAGAACAAATTTTGTATAGAAAATTCACAGAATATCCTAAATTTATATGTATTACAGTCTGTCATTCTGTATTTTTTAATTTCAGAAATTTTTAATAAATGCACAGTTTTCAACCTCTAAACATGTTAAGGTTACTTTCACGAAATATTTAAGAACGCAGCCTTAACTCGATACAACTTTTCCAATAGAAATAAAATATTTCAAGTAATATATTTATATTTTCTCAAATAGCAATAAAATATTTTGATTTTGCTATTCTCTATAGCGAGAAATATATCTTATAATATTACTCATTTTCGTCTAGATCAATCCATTTTTTCTAGTGTAAGACGTATTCATAATTTCTCTCGCTATATGTTCTATAGTACTAATTTTTTTTTAACATTGTATATTAAAGGAAAATTTTCGCCTTTACCTCGAAATACTAAATTTAAAACACGCAATATAGTAAAAAGATACAACTCTGTTATGAATTTATATAAAACCAGGGTGGACCCTGGCATGAGTGCAGCTCGTGCACCGCACGCGGGTGGCCAAAACAAGGGGCGGTCGCTGACCGTATATGGTTCTATCAATCAAGCAAAATTTTTTACGAATTTCTGAAAATAAAACTTAAATTGAATCGAAAAAAATGTTGAATTTTGAGTAGTTAATAAAAAATTAAGTCCCGATAGCACACCATAGTTTAAGAAAAATAGAATGTCAGTGCGCAGTGTTAGCTGATATTGTCCATAATTGTCTACTCTTCACAAATATGCTTCAAATGATAGCAAAATCCGTAGTGGAGCCGACAAAACCGCATTAAAAAAGATTTTTTTTATTAGTGGCTTTGGCATCCCACTGTGGATTGATGCTTAGCAAAGACGCGTCTCAAAAAGGATTTTTTATGAAAGTTCCCTTACGAAAATATCTAATACGGTTAATCTAATAATGTTTAAATTCAATAAGCATTCGGAGAAATTAAAAGCTTAGAAAAACAAAATAGAGGAAATAAGTAATTTTTGCATATAATCTTACAATGCTTACAAAAAAATGCCCGATTTCCTTTTTATAATAAGTTATACCTCTATCAAAAGGTAGTTTCTTGTAGTTATAAGTTATTGGAGAAAAAAATATTGCAGCTTCTTTAGACTTTTGAGTAAATGATTTTCATTACAAAGCCTGTTTGCAAAAAACATTTAAATATTCAGATATTATTATGAATGTTAGTGTGAACGCCTAAATTTAATTTTATGTTGCACGAACTTAATGGTGCTTTAAAAGTACGTGAAAAAAAATGCTGGTTTTATGCGCTTTTCTTAAAGTTCACATTGTAACAAGATGCCATACAATCGAACAGGCGAATCAAGTGATTCACAACATAGCACTAACAAGTAATAAAAGAAAATTTAAAGCCATTCTAATTAGGTCAACAAAAAAAACTTATTTTAGTTACTTTTTATTAAAAAATTACAATTAATGTAATAAAATATGTATATACGTATGACAGAATCACAATGTTACATGACAAAACACCTTTTAAATTAACATAAGCAACTTTTTAACCACATTAAATTTGTAATTACATTTTTCAATAAAAGTTGGAAAAAAGGTAAGAATTTATCTTAAAACCAGTGTAAAAGGAATGCATATGTTTAACTAGTATGTAATTATTTAGGTTAAGTTAACTCTTCACCACAAATTAAACAAAATCTATTTTATCCAATGATAGTGCCATCTAGAGGAATAATATCAACTGGAATATATCTCTTAAACTATAATTAATTAAATTAAACTAATGAATTAATATTCGAAAAATCTGTATTAACATCAAGTGTCATCCACTACAAGTTTAAAAAAATCTATTTGAACTTGAGTGGTTGAATAAAAAGTATTTTATTAACGATTGACAATTTGAACAAACTATATAAATATATATATAGGGAGAGTGTGTGTGTAAAATAATCGTAGGAATTTAAAAAAATTGGATTTTTGGAAGTTAAAAGTGACCACGGACTCGTGGTTGGCTTCTCATGAGTTCGAGCTTAGTGTCGCTAAACACGCAGAGTGTAGAAGGGCCGGTACACATAAAGTCCGTCGATGCTCAAACGCTCTCCCATTGGTGCGGTGTGGAAGCTAGGAAAGGGAGTTCCAGCTCAGGTGTCATCCTCGTCATTTAACAATGGTTAAAAATTATGATGTCCGTTACCAATAGCAGTCTTGTATCTTTATAGTGCAACATTAATATACACTTACTCTCTCACTTTAGAAGCTAAATACATTGAATGTAACTGAACCTTAATGCTCTAAATGAGCTATACTCACCTGCGGCCCACGGGCCACAAGTGGCCCACTGGGCCTTTTTAAATGGCCTGGTCAGGGCCCATTGCTCTGAGAAATTCATTTATTTATGAACATTTAATGGGGAATTCTTTGTTGAAAATCAAATATATCAATTTTGCTTTTTTCTGTTGATAACGTATGGGTGCGAATTTTTTCCCCTTCCGATTAGTCATAATATACAACAATGCAGTAGCGACCATTTTATGAATGGAAATAGTTTCTAACTATCTTTCATATCTTGTAAGCGAAAAATATTCCAAAAAAATAAATCGTTTCAAGACGATTATGAAATGACTTTTTTGTAGTTAAAAACAAGCTCATGTGGTTCTGTAATTGTTTGATTTGTCAGGAAAATGTTGTATTTAAAAAATACCATTAAACAGGCATCATTCAATGACTTGATTGATTGATTTAATATTAACGTCGCACTGTTCAGCTACACGAGGGCTTTTAGCGACGGACCACGTAATTTTGAACCATGATCAAGTGACGTGAACGACACCTGAGCTAGCAATCCCCTCTCCTAACTACCACACCACACCAACAGGAGGATGTTTCAGCTCTCGACAGATTTAACGTGCATCGCTGCCCTACACGGCAGGTCTTTAGTGGTACTGGGCTCGAACTCGTGACAAGGCAAGCCACGATCTGATACCTATACCCCTCGGCTACCGCAGCCACATCATTCAATGACACTTCTTTGTAGATCTTTCAAGAGGTTATGAATAGGCTTCCTTCAATATCCTTTACAACAACAACAAAAAAGTGTTTTGTCAGTGGCAATGCATCCTATGAAATTTTTTACAATATTGGTCATCATATAAAACCGTTTACTGGAGCAAAACTTGTAAAAGTGTATTTTAAATGCTTCCAATTTAGAAAATTTTAATGACAAAAATAAAAGATAATAATTAAAAAAAATAGTAGTTTTAATATTTTGATTAATTTCCACATTTTAAATTTTCTATATTATCTTGCTCTTAAATCACCCCCCTCCATTAATTCTCATGTTGCGGCCCGCATGAAATAACTATCATATGTATGCGGCCCTCGTGAAATAGTTAACATATGTATGCGTCCCGGCAGGAAAAAAGGTTGAGTACCCCTACTCTAAATAATATGGAAATTAGAAGAACAAAGTACCAGAGTTCAACACATACACATAAAAACACAAAAGTGCTGTTTCTCGACTTTGACCGTGATTCAACTTTTGAAGTGGCCGTGGTAATCGAATGATTATGGTCACGAACTCGTGGCCGGCGTTGTCGAGTCTCGGGTTCGAGTCATGGTGCCACTGAAGACTCTCGTGCACAGATAGAGCGTTGATGCACGTTATATTTGTCGCAGCTCAAATTTATCCCATTGGTGTGTAAATTTGGAGAGTGGGGTGACAACTTAGATTTCGTTCTCGTCACTTGACAAAAGTTCAGAATTACCAATAGCCCTAGTGTAGCATTATAGCGCGACTTGAATGAAACACTCACTCAAATGGCGTTGCCGCGGTAAGCTAGTGGTCATGGTTTTTATAGACATCAAACACACACACAAATAAATTATTTTTATAAGATGGATTTATAGAATATGTAAAGCTATTTTCGGGTCATCTAAATGGGGTTAAAAGGAAGTCAATAGTTTTCACAAGAAAGAAAAATTTAATTGCCCTGCGCTTTTTTTCTTAATTTTCATTATTTTCTAGATTCCATTGTTTTTATATGCATCAAGTTCGTTCAATAATCTGGTATTCTGTTTGGGTAATTATTTTAAAGAAGGAAAGAAATTCCTCAATATATATAGGTTGAATGATGACACTGTTCCTGTTTCCCGTAGGAAAACTTAATTTCCTATTATTTGGGTAAGAGTTGCTTTGGTTTGGCTTATTTTCAAATTTTAGCCCAGTACTGCGTTTAAATAGGAAATGAATTATAAAAATTTAAAAAAAATTAAGAATTTTAAAATTAAAGAATAATTTACTTTGAGGTGAAAAGGGAAAAAAAAGAAAAATTACATTGTGGGGTGAGAAAAAATGATAAGTGTGTAATTTAAAATTAACGTGTGGAGAAAAATAAAAAAATTAATGTGTATGGAACTTTTTTAAGTGTCGGTGTTGTTAGATGTAATTTGTGCCGATCGTAGTTTGCGACCGACTTAATCTGGCTTGAGTGGGAGAAAACGTCCAGCGCAGGGAACCGGCACGCTCCGAATCTGTATCCCTGCGGCCTAAAGCCGCCATACGCAACCTGCGGCTGGGCGAGTTATTCTCAGTGGCCCGGTCAGGGTCCATTGTACTACGAAATTAGTTGTTTAAGAACAATGAACTAAAAATTTATCAATCAGGCAAAGAATTATGTCAGTTTTGCTGTCGATGCCGTACGGGTACGATATGCAAGATATTTTTTTCCTGTTTATAACTGTAATAGTTGATACTAACAAACAGTGGAATAACTTAAGCGCGTTTACTGATTTGAACTGAGTGGGAGTAGCATCAATTTTTTTTCGGGGGGGGAACTGAGTTAATTATTTCTCTTGTCTTCCAAAAAAAAAATATCCAAAGAAAATATGTTGTTCCAAGACAAATGGGAAATTGACTGTTTTGCAGTGAAAAACACACACACACAAACATGGATCAGCAAAAGTGTTATGCTTCAAAGATGTAACATTGTCATTTTACCACATACGCAAATAGTTTAATAATACTTTTCTCAAGGATCTCTGTCAAGAGACGAGAAATTGGCTTTCTCAAAAAAATCTGAACAGCAGCACCAAAATGTTTCGTCGGTGGTAATGCCATAAGGTGCAGAGGTAACAGAGGATATCCTATGAAGTTTGTTATATTACTATTTAGCATTTGAAACCGTTTACTGAGGCAGAAGTTGAGAATGAATGTTACTTGAATGCTTTGGGTGTATTGTTTGATAAATTCAGTAACAAAAATCAAATAATTTCAGAAAAAAAATCAATTCTAGGATTCTACTTGAATTGGACAGATTTAAAATATTGCAAAGCGCATTTGAGTTAACTTAAGGGGACGGTGGACCATTACAACTAATTTCTTAAATAGCTTAATTTACTGACAATGGAATCAATATAGTAAATGATTATTATACTTCACAATTTAAATATATATTTTTTAAGAACTATTATTAACTGATTTTTTAAAAAGAATTAAATTTTTTAAAGTATTTTTAAAAATACTCCTTGCTCATTAGTCTTTACGATATGTACATAACTTTTTGTTTTATATATATATGAACTACAACAAAACATATCTGTGCATGGATTTTTTAAATTCAGAATAAAATCTGATAAAAAAAAAAGATACATTTTCTATACTATATGAAAATTTTCATCAATATTATCACACACTCAAGGTATTCAAAACAACACAAAATATGATCCATTAATTTTTTTTAGAAAACAAATGCACAAATTTGTGAATTGTATCTTCTTTCATAAGTTGTGAAAATTTCAAAGAGATATGAAGTAATTTGAAAAACACAAGGGCATTTTACGTAACAATGAAAAGGGAAAAGTTATTATCTAAGAAAAGTACATTTTAAGCATTTATTTTATTAAAATAAAAATAATAATTCAGTAATTATTAATCAAAATGACAAAAGTCTTTGTCAGAATTATTCTTTGAAATGTAAGGAATAGTAGTATAAAAAAATCAAAATCGCAATTTTGACCAAAATTTGGCATTGTGAAGATCCATCATCCCTTTAAATGAAGACTTAAAATGTACTTCACGTTTATATTAGTTTGGTATTTGACTCCATTGTGAATATTTCAGAAACATAACAATACTTGGTTTTTTTCTAATTACTATACTGATTAAAATTTAATTCGCGAAGATTTTTTGAAATTCTTTCCAAGGTAGAGAGCCTAACTGGAGAGGCGTATATTATATTTTAACTTACATTTATATTTTCCTAAAACCAAATAATATATAAAAAAAATAGTGTGTGAGCTGAGGGCTGTTCAATGACTGGACCCGAAAATGGATTTATATCGCTATTAGAACCGAGACATAATTTAACAAATCATATACAATTTCACTGCATTATTCACCAGGAATATTTGGCTGTACGTATTACTAATCCAATCATAGAAACTGTCATGAAAACCGTTATAAAGTGTAAGGAATTATAATCAAGCACGAGAATCGAAACGCGGAAAATTCAAGTCTTTTGGAGGAGGTGAAGAGTCAATTTAGTGACAGAATTTTTTTTACATACAGTGACTCCCAAAATTGAGAGTACACTTAATTCCGAATTCACCATCGGATCACCAGGTGTAGAAATTAATACGCTATGTTAACGCACTTTAGTACATTCAAAATGCATACATTACTCTTCCAAATAACATTAAATGTAAGATATGGAAATTGATTGAAACAAAAATATGAAGGTTTGAAAGAAAAACTACACCATTTTAATGTCACAAAATTGAGGGTACACTTCTTCAATCACTATGCAAAACTACCAGTAATTTTTTAAATAGAAATTTGATAATAGATGTTGAGAGCGCCTTGCCACTTGTATTTTCATCGCTTCGCAAATGCCGCGAAGTGAAAGGAAGTGAGCTTGGGGTGTGCCCACGCCAAGAGAGTGAGTGTAAACAACATGGCGAAGAGCCGTTGTAATAAATAGAGTTAAAAAATATACAGTCCACTTCTTTTATTGAGTATGACTCAATTTATTTTTAATTAGAGCTAACGATGGGCCAAAACATGGTCCGTCGAGCCGGAGAAATCGGCAAAAATATTAGTATGTGGTGATAATTACTATTATTGATAATAGTATTGGGTGTTCAGAGGATTCAAGAAATCATGGTCTCTGGTGAAAGAAGTCCTGGCATTGAGGTGAGAGCAAACTTGTTCCTATGAGTTTTGAGTAAGGAATTAATTTGAATCTCAGTAATTAAGTCACTTTGAGTGTTGAGTAAGGAATTAATTTTGGGTCTGAGTAATTAATTTACCATGAGTTTGGGTAATTAATTAATTCTGAGTTTTTTGTGAAATTAATTCATTTTGAGATTTAAGTAATTAAGTCATTTTGAGTATTGTGATTTAATTGAGTAACTTAGTCCCTTGAGTATTGTGACTTAATCCCTTGAGTATTGTGACTTAGTCTTTTGAGAATTTTGATTTAATTGAGTATTGTGAGAATAGTTAATTCTATGGGTTTTGCGATTGAATATTGTGATTTAATCCTTTGGGTATTGTGATTTAATTGAGTATTTTGTGAATATTTAATTCTTTGTGTATGGTGGATAGTTAATCCCTTGAGTATTGTGGGAATGGTTTATTCTTAAGTATTGTGTGAAAGGTTTATTTGATTACTTTGAATAGTTAATTCTTTGAGTATTGTCAATAATTAATTCTTTGAGTATTGTCAATAATTAATTCTTTGAGTATTGTGGATAGTTAATTTTCTGAGTATTGTGGAAATAGTTTATTCTTGTATATTGTGGAAATAATTTATTCTTGTATATTGTGGAAATAATTTATTCTTGTGTATTGTGTGAATGGTTAACTCTTTGAGAATTGTGAACAGTTAACTTTTTGAATATTGCATGGATATTTAGTTTTTTGAATATTGCATGGATATTTAGTTTTTTGAATATTGTGTGTGGATATTTAGTTTTTGAATATTGTGTGTGGATATTTAGTTTTTTGAATATTGTGTGTGGATATTTAGTTTTTTGAATATTGTATGTGCATATTTAGTTATTGAATATTGTGTGTGGATATTTAGTTATTGAATATTGTGTGTGGAGATTTAGTTATTGAATATTGTGTGTGGAGATTTAGTTATTGAATATTGTGTGTGGAGATTTAGTTATTGAATATTGTGTGTGGAGATTTAGTTATTGAATATTGTGTGTGGAGATTTAGTTATTGAATATTGTGTGTGTGAGATTTAGTTATTGAATATTGTGTGTGGAGATTTAGTTATTGAATATTGTGTGTGGAGATTTAGTTATTGAATATTGTGTGTGGAGATTTAGTTATTGAATATTGAGTGCATAGTAATTAATTCCTCAAGTTGAAGTTAATTTTAGTATCGGTGAGTTTACAGTCGTTTGGGTCTAGTATTATCTTCTTGGGAAAGTCTGTAGAGTTGTTCGAGCAAAATGTCGATAGTTGTAAAATTAAAGAAGGATGAGCTGAAGCTAGTTGCTGAGGAAATAGGTTTAACTGTGCCAAGGGAGGCAAAAAGGGTTGAATTAAAACGGTTAATTGAGGAGAGCGATGTGTTTAAAGAAGATTATGAGTTCGTGAAAACCGTGATAGAACAGTTATTAGAAGAAACTAAAACCCAAGAATCCGAGCATAACAGTCAGTTAGAACTAGAACGTCTTAAGTTGGAGAGAGTTAAAGCAGAGTTAGAATTAGCACAACTAGGAAATAATGCAAGTAAAAGCGAAACTTCTTTCAACAAATGTGAAACTGAAACGTCTATTGATGTTTTTCATTAAAAGTGTGAGAACACTTACAATTAAAGTGCCGAGTAAATCGGAAGGGTGGGGGTACTTTTTGCGTCTTTAGAGAGAGCTTACAATAACAAAAATGTACCGGAAAGGTTTAAGGCAGAGATTCTATTAAATTTATTAGAGAGAGAGCTTCGAATATTTTAACTTATATAACCGACAAAGAGCTAAATAATTATGAGGAAATTAAAGCAATTGTTTTAAGAGAGTTTGAACCCACAGCACAAGCAGTGCTAAAAAAATTTTAGAAATGCCTGTAGAGAAAACGAAACGCATGTGCAATTCGCTTCGCGTTTAACTACGAATTTTGATTACTATTTAAAACTGAGGAAAGTAACAGATTTTGACACTCTTAAAGAACTCATTATATCAGACAAAATGTTTCAAACATTAGATAGGGAAACGGCGGCTCATATTAATATTAGACAATCCGGAGATTGGTTTAGACCGTTACAATTGGGTAAAGAGTGTGATTTATATTTCACTTCGAGTGGTAAGCCCGTAAATGAGACGAGAAAAGATCACAAATATAGCAAACTTAAGCCCTTTAAAACCGCTCCCAAAGTATTTCTCAATGAAGAGAAAATTAAAAATTGTGACTTATGTTTAAGAAATGAAATTCACCCATTATATGCATGCCCTCAATTTAAGAGACTTTCGGTTCAAGAGCGCGTTAATGTAGTGAAAAATAAAAATGCGTGTTTTAAATGCTTGTCACCCGACTGCAGTGTTAAAAGGTGTTCCTTTCGAAATTGTTTTTGTGGTAAGCCTCATAACAAACTAATACATTTCCCGAAAGAGCCAAAGAATGTTTCGTCAGGAGGGGAGAAGAGAAGTTTTCAGACAACCCCGAAGTCGTAAATAAGTCGCACCCAGGTGGAGAATGCAGCTGGTCCGTTCCTCCTCAAGTAGGGTGTCAAGGTTTCGTTTCTACTAATCGAGTGGAAAATAAAAAGAATGTTATCTTATCCACGGTACTATGCTTGATTAAGGATAAATATTCGCAATGGCAGAAAGTGAGATGTTTACTTGATGTTGGCTCACAAATAAATTTAATCAGTAATGAATGCTTACAAAGGTTACAACTAAAAGGTGAAAAATCAATCAATCCATTTCGTGCATAAATAATACCTCATTGACAGTTAATCGCGGAGTAAAGGCAAGCATTGCGAACGAAAGTAAAAGTTTTAAGAGAAATATCTCGATGTTAGTAGTTCAAAAGATAACTGATCTTATACCAAATAAATTTTTTGATGCGTATGTGCAGATTCCAGAGTCAGTTAGGCTTGCGGATCCAAATTTCAAAATTCCGGGAAAATAGACATTTTGTTAAGTGCGGAGTATTTTTATGACAGATTTACGTGATAAAACCGGGAAAAATAAATGTAAAAAATTCGAACCTGATTTTACAGGATTCAGTCTTTGGATATATAGTAGGAGGTAGTGTAGAGGATGAACCAAATTTATATTCTTGCGGTTTAATATGTGGGTCCGAAGAACTCAATTCGAATTTGAGGAAATTTTGGGAAATTGAAGAGATAGATAATGAATTACCTAAAAATTTAGAGAATTCTATTTGTGAGGAGCATTATGCCCAGACGCATAAGAGGGATGAGTCTGGAAAATATATTGTTTCTATTCCCTTTAAAGAGCATTGGTCGTGTTTAGGGAACTCGAAGGATATTGCTCTAAAGAGACTCGAATCGCTGTGGACTCGCTTGTCTAGAGACCAGGATTACCAAAAATTGTACCGTGATTTTTTGAAAGAATACGAAGAGTTAGGTCATATGACTGAGATAACGGAGAGTGTAGAACCTGAATATACTTATTATATGCCTCACCATGGTATATACAGGCCTCAAAAGAGCACGACAAAATTGCGTACAGTATTTAACGCATCCGCTTTGACTGCTAATGGAAGGTCGTTGAATTCCATTCAATACAACGGCGGAGTCATTCAGGACGACCTTTTTTCCTTGTTAGTGAGATTTCGAAAGCACATTTATGCATTCACGGCAGATATTCGTCAGATGTATCGCATGATTGATGTCGATGTAAGTCAACGGCCACTTCAAAGAATTTTGTGGAAAGGGGACGTTAACGAACCCGTAAAGGTGTACCAACTCAATACTGTCACATATGGGACGGCTAGTGCTCCGTTTCTAGCTATGCGAACTCTAAAACAAATTTCTATTGACGAGGGAGAGAACTTTCCTTTAGCAGCATCAGTCCTGTGTGATGATTTCTACATGGATGATGTTTTGAGTGGAGCAAACTCATTGGAGGTTGCAAAAACCTTGCAACATCAACTCATTGACATTCTACAAACTGCTCAGATGTCCTTGCATAAATGGTGTGGAAATACATCCGAACTAATCCCAACCACAGAGAAGGAGTATGATTTTGCATCTCCGGAGGAGATTAAAACCTTAGGCATTGCCTGGAAATCTAAAACTGATTGTTTTAATTTCAAGGTAGAAGTAGAGCGAAATGCTCATCCTACTAAAAGATCAGTCCTGTCGATTATCGCCCGACTCTTTGACCCTTTAGGATTGTTGGGTCCAGTGATCACCAAGGCAAAAATCTTCATGCAGCAATTGTGGACACTTCAAATTGATTGGAGTGAAAGGCTTCCCGAGAAAGAAGCTAGTGAGTGGAAGGAATTTGTGAGATCGTTAGTGGCTTTAAATGGCATCAACATTGAAAGGTGCATAGTAATTCCAAACGCTGAAGTAATTGAGCTTCATAGCTTCTGTGACGCATCAGAAAGGGCATATGGTGCGGCAATTTACGCTAGATCGATCAACCCAGATGGAGAAATAAAAGTAAAGCTTGTTGCGAGTAAATCTCGAGTGTCGCCAGTTAAGCAGGTAACCATGCCTCGCTTAGAATTATGTAGTGCAGTTCTACTCGCAAAATTGATGCATAAAGTGAAACGAGCATTAAGAATGGATATTACCTCAGTCTTCTTTTGGACCGATTCCACAATAGTGCTATCGTGGATGAAAACGAGTCCCGAAACTTAAAGACGTTTGTAGCCAATCGAGTGGTTATTATCCAAGAATTGACAGAATTGAATAAATGGCATCATGTTCCTTCGGAACAAAATCCTGCTGATATCATTTCAAGAGGACTTGATCCAGAGAAAATTCAACGAAGTGAATTGTGGTGGTTTGGGCCTGCTTGCCTCGAAGTGTCTTCAGTGAACTTCCCTCGATACGTCGATGAGATCCATAACTGTGAACATTACCAACGAGAGTTAAAAGATAATCAAGAGTCGATGTGTTTCTTAGTGCAAAATAGAGATTCTTCCCATCATTGATAAGTGTTCTTCGTTTTTGAAACTACAGAGAATTCTTGCATGGCGTGTGCGTTTCAAGGAGAATGCGAGAAATCCACTATAGCTAACAACTGGCAGTTTAACTGTAGCTGAATTGTCTACAGCCTTAATTTTCTTAGTACGAAATGTACAATCTGTATCTTTTGCAAAGGATATTTGGTGCCTTGAAAGGAGACAACCATTACCAGTTTCCAGTAATTTATTAACTTTGTCTCCCTTTTTAGACGAGAGGAAAATACTGTGTGTGGGTGGAAGACTGAGACATTCCAATCTACCTGCACAACAAAAACATCCTATTCTAATCCCTAACAACCACTCTATTTGCGATTTAATAATTAAACATTATCATGTTCTTTATTTGCATACAGGTACTGAGGCTACCTTGGCAAACATAAGAACCAGATTTTGGATTGTAAATGGCAGATCCAAGGTCAAAGGCATCCAATGTCTTAAGGTAAGTGCAAAAAGCAAAGGATGGCCGATTGACCTAATGCCAGAGCAAGCATTGCTAGAGTGTTTAGCAAGGTAGGATTGGATTTCTGTGGTCCTTTCCATATAAAATTAATTTCAGGTAGAGCGAAAAAAAAAGTGTATAAATGTTATAGTTGTATTTTTGTATGTTTTGTTGTTAAAGCCATTCATTTAGAAATTGTGAGTAACTTAAGTACTGAAGCATTTATTGGTTCATTAAAAAGATTTATCTCTCGTAGAGGTAGACCAAGCGATATTTTTAGTGATAATGGAACTAACTTTGTAGGAGCCAACAATGAGTTTCGTAAAATTTTAAAGGGGCTGTTTAAAAGGGAAAGTTCGGAAAAATTTGAGGATTTTCTTGCTTCTGAGAGTATTCAATGGCATTTTAATCCTCCTGCCACTCCTCATTTTGGAGGCTTGTGGGAAGCTGGAGTTAAATCTTTAAAGAGTCACCTTAAAAGGGTTGTGGGAAATAATATTCTTACTCATGAAGAATTTTTTACACTTGTCACACAAGTGGAGGCCGTTTTAAATTCACGACCTCTGTGCTCTCTCTCTGAAGATCCCAATGATGATTTAGCTCTAACTCCAGCTCATTTTTTAACTGGCTCACCATTGACCTCCTTGCCGGATCCAGATTTTAAAGGAATTCCTATGAATAGGCTCCGCAGATGGGAATTAGTCCAAAGAATGACTCAAACATTTTGGAGTCGATGGACTTCCGATTATTTAAATCGTCTTCAATCGAGACCTAAATGGTATAAAGGCAACCAAAAATTTAAGGTTAATGAAGTGATTTTGGTTAAAGGTGAAAATAATTCAAATTTACTTAACTGGAATCTAGCTAAAATAATAGAAGTTCATCCAGGCACCGATGACGTAACTAGAGTAGTTACGTTAAAAACGGGTAAAGGTGTATATAAACGACCTGTTAATAAACTTGTTAAATTGCCTTTTAATTGTAACTGATTCTTTAACCGTATCTTGATCTTTATTGTATAAGTGTGTGTAGAAATGTATTGTACTATGTTTTTTTGTAGAAAAACTGTATCATGTATTTGTAATTGTTTTATTGTTTGTTGAAAATTCTCTTAAAATTTGTCAAGGCGGGCGGTATGTTGAGAGCGCCTTGCCACTTGTATTTTCATCGCTTCGCAAATGCCGCGAAGTGAAAGGAAGTGAGCTTGGGGTGTGCCCACGCCAAGAGAGTGAGTGTAAACAACATGGCGAAGAGCCGTTGTAATAAATAGAGTTAAAAAATATACAGTCCACTTCTTTTATTGAGTATGACTCAATTTATTTTTAATTAGAGCTAACGATGGGCCAAAACAATAGATCTATGATAAAGGAAGGCTTTCAAAGGCTATCTCATAACAAATTTATGTTTGTTATTCGATGTCTTGATTAAAATGGAGAATCGGAAGGAAACGACAATCGAAGAGAGAAAACTTGTTATTAAACTGTTAAATGAAGGTAAATCCCAGCGGAATATTGCTAAAGTAGTTGGACGAAGTGTTAACTGCATCCAAAAAATAATGTAAAAATTTAAAAAGACTGGTATGCTGGAAAATAACGAAGGAAGAGGGAGAAAGAAAATTCTGAAATTTACAACCGAGCGAAGAGTTATACATCAAGTGAAGATTGATCCTAAAATTAGTGCTCCTAAAATTTCAGCCAGTATCTCTAATACCTTAGGTCAATCGGTTTCTGCAGAAACGGTACGAAGAGTCCTAAGAAAGGCTGGCTATAATGTTAGAGTTGCTCGAAAAAAGCTCTTAATTGGTAAGAGCAATAGAGTCAAGCGATTGAAATTCGCTAAAGAACACATTTTAAAGCCTCAACAGTTTTGGAACGAAGTCATTTTCAGCGATGAGCGCAAATTCAACATCTTCGGCAGTGACGGTCGTCGTATGGTGTGGCGTAAACCAAATACCTCATACCACCCAAAACATACAATTCCTACTGTGAAGCACGGAGGTGGGTCGGTGATGGTTTGGGGGTGTATGGCTGCGTCGGGGTGGGAAAGCTAAAATTCATTGATGGAATCATGCACAAGATGGCTTATCTTAATATACTGCAAAATAATTTGAAAGAAAGTGCTGATAACTTGGGACTGGGGTCGATTTTCATATTCCAGCAAGACAATGACCCCAAGCACACTGCGTTTGTTGTAAAAGAATGGTTGCTTTACCATTGTCGGTATCAACTTAATACACCTCCACAGTCTCCCGACTTAAATGTTATCGAGAATCTGTGGTCCCACCTTGAGAGATCTGTGCAAAAACATCAAACATTACAAGCAAGGAACAATTGAAATCGGTATTGCAAGAAGAATGGCTGAATATTGCTCCCGAGACCACTAGACATCTTGTGGAATCGATGCCTCGGCGATTGGAAGCTGTCATATCAGCAAAAGGTTATGCTACTAAATATTAACTCTTTATTATTCATGATTTATGCAGGAAAATAAATGCATGTACTCTCAATTTTGTGGCTATTAATTTCTGTTAATTTTCTTTATAAGTTATTATATGTATGTTTAAACTATCAAATATTTTGTTTTATCATTCAAAATAATGAATCATGATCTAATAAACGCATCTATGCTTAAAGGTTTTAATTATTTCGCTCATTTAATATAATTTTTTCATTCTAAACATTGATTCCCGTTTTAAAAGTAGGTGTACCCTCAATTTTGGGAGTAACTGTACATCGGAGCGTTGGCTTAGTAGAGGAAAAGTTTAGAAAGGTTTTTTTTTCGAAAAGAAATAATTTTTTAGAGCAAAAAAAACCCCACAAAATTAACAATGAATTGAAAAGATGATGTGTGATGTGTGGCTGAATATATTTTAGTTTTTCTGTACACATTAAAGAGAAGCTTAACTAGTGTTTTACAGGATTAAAATAAAATAGTCTCACGGATGGCGAATAATAAATATATGCTTTTAAGGAAAAAAATTAATCATTTATTATGAAGAATTACAAAATCACACAAATAATGCGCAATTTTCCAAACATGACAAAAGATAAACAGGGAGGTCTCGCTATTTTTCTTGAAAAACTATGCAATTATTTGAAATTGTGTAACTGCATTATCCGATGAATTTATAAGTAGATTTCAGGAAGTAAGGAAAATCAAGAATATGTGCTATTGCTCGTAGAAAATTCCTGGCACTTGAAACCGGAAATAATATCGGTATTAGCATGTAATTACACAGAGCTACTTGCTCAATTTATTGATATGAAAAACAATATCTACAGAGAAATTATTTTTAAAGAAAAGAGGGAAGAAAACAAAAATACTACGCAGAAGTTTGAAAAATTGTGCTCGAACACAATATAACACTTTAAAAAAGTGTGCCCAAATTTTACCTACGTTGCTCCCATCAACATATCTGTGTTTACATATTCAAAGATGAAATATGTATAGAACATACGTATAAACATGCTTACTGATGCTAATATGGATGATGTCTCAAGAATAGAATGTGCCAGTTACAAATCCGATCTAAATAAGATTTTTAAAAAAATCAAAGGTTTCACTAGTTGGGCTTTTTATCAAAAGAAAAAGATCAAATTATGAAACTGCCGGGCAACTATCTTTTTGTCGCCCAGCCAGTATGGTGGCTATGACCCTCGGCTTGTAATCGAGTTGGTTCCGGTTCGAATCCCGAGTAAGACTTGGTTGTATCTTCTTCGGGAAAGAAGTCGGTTTTTCGCCTGAAATGGATTCCCGTCTCGAAAAGAAAAGCAGCGCACCTCATCTTGTTATATGCTGGGATTACCGTTTGTAATAAATCTGTTTTCTTCTGTGGTTATGTTATATGTTTCTGTTCATCTATCTCATGTCTTTCGTATGTATCCCAGTAATAAACACACGACAACAACAACTATCTTTTTATCATAGCAGAATTTGAAAAGGGAACTGGGTCATAGATGAAATTAAAACGAAACTATCCCATAACTCAATAAAAATGCATAAAACAGAATTTTTGTGCGCGTTTGATAGAAAGGTTAAAATAGAGCAGTGGTCTTCAAACTGTGTTCCACGGAACCCTGGGGTTCCACGACGTATACCCACAGGTTTCCCGAGTCACAATTTAAAATAAAAAAAATATATATATAAATGTATATGCTAAATGGATTCGTGTTCTCTATTAAGTTTCGGTTTGAATCCCACAGTCATTAAAGCCGAAAATTTTATTCATACATAATAAATAACTTTATTTTAAATAACACTTAGCTCCTAAATTTTATATTAAAAGTTCATGCAAGAGCTGTAGCATATCTATAACCATTTAAACGCCATTTAAAACAATGTGTTTACGTGAAATATATTTTTCAACAAATGTCTTCAAACACAAAATATAAAAGCAAATGAAATGCACATGAAGATAATTTCAATTGGCCTAGACTATAATATTTTGTGTAGAAAAAGTGAACATATATTCCATTTTTAAAAAAAAGAATGCTTTTGTAGGTGACACTTGGATCACAAATTAATGTAATTACAGCGTGTGTGTAAATTATGCTAAAATTATAGAGGAAAGAAATGATTTTTGCATATGGTCTTACAATGCTTACAAAAAAAATGCCTGTTTTCCTTTTTATAGTGAGTTATACCACTATCAAAAGGTAGTTTCTTGTAGTTATAAGTTATTGGAGAAAAAAAAATCTTGCAGCTTCTTTAGACTTTTGAGTAAATTATTTTCATTATAAAGTCTGTTTGCAAAAAAACATTTAAATATTCAGATATTATTATGAATGTTAGTGAATGAGACTAAATTTAATTTTATGTTGCACGAACTTAATGGGGCTTTAAAAGTATGTGAAAAAAATGCTGGTTTTATGCGTTTTTCTTAAAGTTCACATTGCAACAAGATGTCATAATCAAAAAGGTGAATCAAGTGATTCATAACATAGCACTAACAAGCAATAAAAAAAAATTAAAGTCAATTTATAAAAAGGTCATTAAAAAATTTTATTTTAGTTAATTTTTATTAAATAATAACTACTATATATATGTATATAAAATTGACAGAATCACAATATTAAAAGGCAAAACACCTTTTAAATTAACATAAACAACTTTTTAGCCGCATTAAATTTGTAATTACGTTTTTTAATAAATTTAATAAAAAGGTAAGAATTTATCTTAAAAACAGTGTAAAAGCAATGCATATGTCTAAATCGTATGTGATTATTTAGGTTAAGTTTAATCTTCACAAATTTAACAAGAGCTATTTTATCCATCTAGAGGAATAATATTGACTGGAATATATCTTTTAAACTATAATTAATTAAAGTAAATTAATTAAATAATATTCAAAAAATCTGTATTAACATAAATTTTCATCCACTACAAGTTTAAAAAAATCTATTTGAACTCATGTGGTTGAAGAAAAAGTATTTCATTAACAGATTGAAAAGTTTAACAAGATACATAAACATATATAGGGAGAGTGTAAACTAAATTTAAAAAAACATAGGATTTTTGGAAATTAAAAGGGACCACGGACTCGTGGTTGACTTTTCATGAGTTCGAGCTAAGTGCCGCTAAAGACTCACCGTGGAGAGGAGGCCGAGACACGTAAAATCCATCGATGCTGAAACATTCTCCCATCGGTGTGTTGTGGAAGCTAGGAGAGGGATTTCCAGCTCAGGTGTCATCCTCGTCATTTAATCATGGTTCAAAATAATGAGGTCCATTGCCAGTAGCAGTCTTGTATCTTTATAGTGCAGCATTAATATACACTTACTTTAGAAGCTAAATACATTGAATGTAACTGAACCTTAATGCTCTAAATCAATTATACCCAACCAGCGACCCAACGGGCCTTTTGAAATGGCCCATTGCTTTGAGAAATTCATTTGTTTATGAAAATTTAATGGGAAGCTCTTTGTTAAAAATCAAATATATCAATTTTGCTTTTTGCTGTCGATATCGAATGGGTGCGAATTTCTTTTCTTTCCGATTTGTCGTAATATACAACAGTGGAATAGCGACCATTTTATGAGTGGAAATAATTTTAACTATCTTTCATATCTTTGAAGCGAAGAATATTCCAAGAAAATAGATCGTTTCTAGACAATAGTGAAATGACTATTTTGCAGTGAAAAACAAGCTCCTGTTTCTGTAATTGTTTTATTTGTCACAAAAATGTTGTATTTAAAAGATACCAATAAACAGGCATCCTTCAATGACACTTTTCCTCGAAGAACTATTTCAAGACGTTATGAATAGGCTTCCTTCAACAATCTTTACCACAACAAAAAACGTGTTTTGTTAGTGGCAATGCATCCTATGAAATTTCTTACAATATTGGTCATCTTATAAAACCGTTTACTGGTGCAATAATTGTAAAAGAGTGATTTTTATATGCTTCCAATTTAGAAAATTTTAGTGACAAAAATAAAAAAAATAATACTTAAAAAAACAAAATAGGAGTTTTAATATTTTGATTAATTTCCACATTTTAAATTTTCTATGTTATCTTGCTCTTAAATCATCCCCCCTCCATTAATTCTCATGTTGCGGCCCTCGTGAAATAGTTAACATGTATGCGGCCCGGCAGAAAAAAAGGTTGAGTACACCTACTCTAAATAATATGGAAATTAGACGAACGAAGTACCAGTTCAACACATACACATACAAACACAAGCGCTGTTTCTCGATTTTTGACCGTGATTCAAATTTTGAGGTGGCCGTGGTAATTGAATAATTATGGTCACGAACTCGTGGCCGGCGTTGTCGAGTCTCGGGTTCGAATCATGGTGCCATTGAAATCTCTCGTGCACAGATAGAGCGTTGATGCACGTTATATTTGTCACAGCTCAAAAGTTATCCCATTGGTGTGAAAGTTTGGAGAGTGGGGTGCCAACTTAGATGTCGTTCTCGTCACTTGTCAAAAGTTCAGAATTGCGAGGTTCGTCCCCAATAGCTCTAGTGTAGCCTTATAGCGCGACGTTAATGAAACTCTTCCTCAAATGGCGTGGCAGTGCTAGCCTAGTTCTCAAGGTAACGGACTCGTGGCCAACCTGTCATAAGTTCGAGCCTAGTACCGCTGAAGACCCGCCGTGTAGGGAAGCGATGCATGTTAACTCTGTGGAGAGCTCAAATGTCCTCCCGTTGGTGTGGTGTGGGGGTTGCCAGTGCAGGTGTCATCCTCAAGTCGTCACTTGACCATGGTTCAAAATTATGAGTTATCGTTGGCAAACGCCCTCGAGTAGCTGAAGAATGCGACATTAATATTCACTCACTGAAAGGTCTTATAATAAATAAACCATTTTCGATGTCACATAAGTTGAAAAGTATACATTTTAGTGTAAAAATAAAATTCTAAATGATCAAAAGATCTAATTTTGCACAAATAAAATCAAAATTCTATAATAAAACATACATGAATTGATTATTTATAGACATTAAAGCAATTTGCTATATCCTAACATTGAAATTTGGTTTCTTTCTAGGAATATATAAACAGGAAAGGTACTCGAATAGTATATCACCAAATCTTAAATCTGATTACGAAAGTAACAGAAAATGTGTTCGATCCTTATAACCCTTTATCTACCGCGCGACAGTACTAATAAGTACCACTTACTATAAAATTACATAGAATAACCATTTTTACGAGTATTCTGACAATACTTAGGAGGAATATTCTTTTAAATCCACTCTTACATGATATGTCGCAGCACAGAATCTATGATGAGTATTTTAGCGGGGAAGGTGAATAGTTTTATAGCAGAAATTGCATTTTCAGTGGATTGCGTCATTTTTATCCCGAGAAAGTAGTTAATGTTAAACGTTAAGTGCCTTTTTTTGTATATTAATGAAAACCTTAGAAAACTATTTGAATATTTATTGTAAGTGAATAGCAGGGGCGTAACGGAAAATAATTGGGCCCCCCGCAAGGTCAGATCTTGGGCCCCAAGCCGGATAGATATATATAAAGAATTGCAAAACCATAACATAATGTACCTTTACACATCACGTAAATATATTCAAATATTAAACTTGTTACGTCATCA
>BMAU01002209.1:0-410080 GCA_019973935.1 Trichonephila clavipes | reverse complement strand
TGTTATTCAGGTATTTCAAATGTGAATATGTGCATTATTCAGCAAATTCTTGAATACAATTTATATTTTAATAGAGGTATTTATTTCTAAATTAGTATTGAGATAAAGTTTTTCATATGAAACAGGCAACTGTAATAATTTGAAATACTTATCAAAACAGTAATTATATTTTCAGTTTAAAAGTAAATCATTAGCTTTGTAGTAGTCAGAGAGGTTTAGAAATGTGTTGCTAGTGGCCCACAAGGTTTTATCTGAGACCTGAATTAAAAATTGTGTATATAGTTACTGTGTATTAAGCATTTTTAACTTGCTATTAATGATTTAGTTACTGTTTATTGACTTTCCCAGCCAAAATTAAGACATTTATATTTGCTTGAATGTTAATTAAATTTTCAATAGAATGGGCATCAGAAAAGTTCTCACTTCTAGTACTAACTATAAATGATGATTTTCAATAAGAATATTTTGCTATATACTGAAAATATGATTTTCAACATTCTTATAATAAGTGAAAAAGAAAAACCTTTAACCTTAAAGGGACAAACAAATTGTATGAAGTGATTTTAGAAACATTTGAAGTGTAATGAAGTTATTTTTCTGAAAATGTTCAGTGAGGTTGAATAAAGGAATTTTTTAGGAGAGAATGAAATGTATTTTTATATTTGTGTGTTAAATCGAAAGTATGCAAAATTGGCCCGTTTTAATTAAAATTTTTTTCTTTACAGAAAGTAAAAGAAACTCTCAAGGAATGATCACAAGGTGATGTTACCAGATGAAAGTTGTGAATGATTAAGAAATCAATGTCTCATATGTATGTTAATTTTATTCTTTCCAATAGAATGTACATCTTAATGGATTTAGTATTTTAAAAATACTTCTTGTTCTTTTAATAGTTTGCTGTTAGCATATCTATCTTTCGTTTTTTTTTAAACTGTTTCAAAAAGTTTTAAATTTTTGCTTGAAATATGTTAGCTTTTATATAGAACCTTTAAGATTGTTTGTTTCAATGTTTTTTAATGCAACCCCCCTCCCCCCAGGAAAATTTGGTATATGGGAAAAATTGCTTATTAATAATTCAGTTTTTTTAGAACTGAATATTTACATTCATAAACTGATACATATTGAAACAAATTCTTCAAATTTTATTTAATATGTTTCATAACTTTTTGTCGTTTTTATCTTATTACATAATTTACATAAATACAAATTAATTTTAATTGTAGAAAAAAACATAAAAACCAAATAATAATTAAAAGTTTCTGTAGTCCAATTTTTTTTATGGAATATGTAAATGTGAGTTCTTAAACACATTCCTTGAGTACTTGTTGAAAATTAAGTTAAGATTTTTTGATAAATTAATTATTTTGATTTCTGGTATTTATATTTTGCAAATTCATTTCACCTGATAGAAAATAATTATTTTATTCAATACCTGAGTTCAATTTAGTGATTAAACAAATTACAATTGAATAGATGGTTGTGGTTTTCTGATCCCTTTTAAAAATGGATATTATTACTTATTTAATAATTATTGGGCTTCTTAGTCAGCTTAATGTGTAGTTTAGAAACTCATTTAATGCAGTTGTTGGTAAAATGTTTTCATCTTATAAGGATTGAACACAATAATCTCAATCAAAATAACAAAATGAGACTGCTGAGCTAAATTATTTTTCTCATAAATCTCAATAGTTTTATCAATTTATTCAATTATTTATTTGGCGAGAAAATATTCCTGCATTTTTAAAAAATGTATCTCTCTATTAATTTGCCTTTATATTAAGAAATTCATAGATACATGTATATATTATAAAATATTTTCTATGCGTCTCTTTAATTTAAGGTTTTTCTTTATTTCTCTTTAATTTTTTTTATTGATAAAATAAAGTACAGTGGGTGATCGGTTAATGAACACTTTCATGAAAGATTTTTGTGTTAGGATATATATATAAGGAACACATGTTCGGATAACGTAACACTTTCAAGAAAGATTTTTTGTATTTGGACAACGAACACATATTCGGAGGTGATCAGGGATACACCCCTGAAATTATGGATGAAATTTTGACAATTGCTAGAGATCTGGAATTAGAGATGAACGAGGATGACATAGAAGAGCTCTTAATGGGACATGAAGATGAACTGACCATAGAAAAACTCCAAGAAATTTTGAATGAAGAACACCAATGTGGGATGCTGAGACATTTTCAGTAGCACTCCACCTCTGTTTAAAATTATAAGAAAAAGTTAAATCACACACTCTATCTCTACATGTTACACCTCACACATTTAATTTTAAAGGCAATTTTTCACTTTCAGTTCTCTGCCATAAAACGATTCTGTTGAATCTGTTTGCACGTAGTTTATGTAAAAGGAAACATCTGTTCAAATGTGACTCATCGCATTAGTGATTAATATTAAATGGAAATCAAAATGATTGTATTTTTCTCGTAAAATAAAGGGTCACTTATTGCTCCATATTGAATAAGAAAGATATAGTTTGTCCTTATAGTTTAACCCTTTAAGTGGTCAATTATTTTACCAGAAATGCTTCCAAAAAGGCATATTTTTTATTGCATATAATTAAGAACTATACTTAAAAGAATAAGAATATTAAAAAAAGAAGAATTTTTAAATTTTTTTTCACTTTTAATGCTTTTACATTTTTTATTTTACAATTTTGGACACAAAACCCCCTATAAATGTTTGCTTTTTTCAAGTACATTCTGCATGCAGTAAAGAATGGTTTACAAGTTCTGCAAAAATTTCTCTTATACTTACTGTGTATTTTGAAGTTAACAATTTTCCAAACAGTTCAGAAGTTTTTTTGTGTAATTGTACGTGCACAGAGGGAATACCAGAAAATTTAAATCGAGGACACGGAACAGGTGTATTTTTGACATCAACCTCTGTAAAAATTCTTGCAGATTTCAAATCTTCATCAGAGCTGAGCTCACTGCACAAGTTATCTGAGGAATAATCCAAATAATTAGAAGAAATATCTGTATCTGTATATCAGAATGTAGTTCATCTAACAAGAAAGTATTTTCGCCCCGTCTATATTCCATACATAATTTCCAAAAGATTCACAAGCGCGACATACAGTAGAACAAAAATTTGAAAGATAAGTTCCCGCTACATAGAAAAACCCGGATGAAAAGCATTTCATTTACATGGAGAAGCCACGCCATCTGTTGAAAAATAATACTAAATAGTCTCTTTCAATAATGAAAAATGCGGGCAAACCAGAAAAGGAAAGGAGAAAATATCGATGCCCGTACGGGCAAACCAGATGAGGCCAATTTCGGGTAGCACGTACACTGTACGGGCAAACTGCTTAAAGGGTTAAGCAGTAATGGTAAAAGAAAAAGCAAATGTCTTAGGAATAAATCAAAATTCTGCTTAGCAAACGTTTTGCAGTATTATTCTATAAACATGCATAATTTGGCTTGAAAGTAAATTTGCTTTTGGGATAATTAAGAGCGGGAAGTGAATTAAATTTCATAACCAATAGAACTAAAAAAGACTGCATAAATAGATGTTAAGAGCAACTGCATGTTTTGAGTGTTGCGTTATAGAAGTCATAACTATTTTATTTTATACTTAAGATGGAAATCAAGCTAATAGAAATAGATATTGAAATACAATATATTTTACTATATTTATAAATATTTTTCTCTTCTCAATTCTTGTTCTCTTGTCAAGTTTTGAGTTAATGGAAGTTAATAATTTTTTGAAATAAAATTTATTAAACTAAAATCATTAGAGTTATGAAAGGCAAAATTTGTGGAATTACGGAAAATATGGGATTTATATATATATATATATATATATATATATAATTCTAACAATGAATCAATAGTTGTTTAAAATTGCCTGGCCGATTTAATTGCTTGAAGAAAATAGCATGTGCTCTGCTTTTCGCTTTTGTTTGTACATATATAATTGAACAAATATTTTCTCATATGAAACATATTTTGAGTCCGCAAAGAAATTGTTTTAGCAGCTGAACATTCAGAATCCTGTATCAAATTGAGTCAAAAATTATTTTCCTGAATTTGCAACATTAAGTAGAGCTTTACAGGACAAAATCCACATTAATTTTTTTTTAACTATGTTGTATGAACTCTTATAATTCATACTGTATATTTATTCTTTTCAAAAATGCATGATATATATACAATTTTAATTTTTTATTTATGTTGAAGAACTAATTGTATTTTATGTTTATTTTTATGCCAGTATCTTGAAAGATGGATAAGTAATATATAATTAAATCTTTATTTTTGACCTCTATTCCCTAACTCTGCATATTTTGCTTCAGGATTCAAATTCTTTTTTATATTGTGCGTTGCGCACTCAATGATATTGGTAGGTTGGTTTAGCACACCACTGGTATAAGGTTGCCCACCCCTAAGTAGATCATTGGTCTTCAAACTGTGTTTACGGTTTCACGTGCCAAATCAAGGGGTTTAATGAAAATTATATGTGTATGCAATTTAAAAATTTTTATGGAATTTGCATTACTATGATTATTAAAGGAATGTTTTCAAACACAAGTCGATTTTCCCATGGGGCAAGAAACTAGACAGTCTCTTTTTTTTAAAGTAATTTCATGTGATCTTTTACTTTGCAGGTGTAAGTTTAGGAGCCATTACTAGAGATACACTACTTATTCAGTTTTCTGGATATGCAAACAAGGCAAAAATCTGAGAATCTTCATTCCGTGTTTAAACAGCAAAAAGTAATTATACCTTCATTTTCAAATTCTTTTGTAGTAAAGATTAAATGCACAAATGCTTAAATCGTGTACATTTAAGTGAAAAAACATATTATTGCATTTACTTTTAATATTTAATTGTTTTTGTGTTTTCTTAGTTTAAAGTACCTGAATCTTCTAAAAACGTATAAATTTGCATTGTTATTAAAAACGAACTTTATTTACCTCTCGTATTAAAAAAAGTTTCTTGAGTCACTTTTAAATACTAATAGGTGTTTATTCAAAATATGCAATGTTAATAAGCTTTAGAGTACATTCCTTCATTGTTTACTGTAAATTAAAAAAATTCTAATAGCGTATAGCTATGCTCAAAATAGAAATAAAACGTAGTTATATTTTTTATGATAATTTTGCTTTGTGGTTAGAAGAAAAAAAAAGAGCAATTGTATTTGATTGTTAAATATTTAATTTATATTTATTTCAATTAGATTTTTGTCTTTCAGGGTTCTGTCTTGAAGTAATGAGGTATATTGCCATATTTTTTATCCTCTGATTAATCTTCTAGAAGATGGAACTTAATATGCCTGAATCTGACATACGGCCCCCTCATTCGAACTCGATAGGAAAAAAACATTGTGGATTGTTCAAACATTATAAAATGCGAGAATGTAGTGTACTGCTTTGTCCATTGAACACTTTGAAAGACCAAAATTCTACTGATAGAAAGAAAGAAACAAATCGGGAACTTATTAATAGATTTGGTACCAGACAGTGTTTTGTTCTGCTAACGAAGACACCAATTAAGTTCACAGACCAAAGACTCTTACCGAAGTTTCTAAAGAAACCGAATAGTTTAGTTGATGAACTTGTTGTTAATTATTCATTAGAATTTTTGGAACAATACGCCAACATGATTTTCTTGGAGAATAAGGAAAAACAATCTGTGAATTTTACTAGATTATACAAAATAGTGAATAGTCAATTTGGGCATCTTGATTGTGATAGTTTTACTAAGCACATTTCTTTGTTCTATGAAAAATTTCGTCTGAAAAACAAAAAAGCTCCTGAAAATATTAGTATTGTTATAGATGTACCTGATTCTGACAATAGAGAACAACAAGAAACTCTAAAAAGAGATACTTCACCACACGCTAGGTCGGAATTCCATATAAAAACTTCCAAAAATTTCCTGGAAATGAGAGGAAAAAGATGTGAAAATTCAGATTACACAAAAACTGAGTTACCACGAAATATTGCTGAATCAACACATAAGAAAGTAAAAGGGATTTTGCAAGTTGAACCGGCTGTGGAAATGTTGCAAAAGGTCCCTTTAATACGGCAAATGGAAATGAACCTGAGATTTTTGAAAATTAAAAGCGAGGAAATAGCCCAAAAAGTAAGCAAGGCCCCACATGTGATAGGAAAAATCTTGGCCCTGCGTTTAAAAGTAAATACCAAGGCCACTTTTCAAAAAAAGAGATGGGCAGCAGCTCTTAAAATAAAGAATAAGGCATTAGATCTGAAAAGAAAAAGCAATACACCGATTCTAAAAAAAACACAATCTCCTTTAAAAAGGAAACATGTTGCAGAATTTTCGCAGGAACAAACACCACAAAGTCGTTTTAAAAAAATTAAAAAAGAGGAACCAGATTTGAAAACCCCACATGGGGAAGGAAAAATAAAGGCCCTGTGTGAAAAAGTAATAACAAAGGCCATTTTTCAAAAAAAGAGATGGGCAGCAGCTCTTAAAATAAAGAATAAAGCATTAGATCTGAAAAGAAAAAGCAATACACCGATTAATCAACCTTTACCAGAAAATGTAGATGATCCTTTATCAGAAAAAAAAGATAAGGAACTAGCCATGAAAATTTCACAGAAAGAACCAGCTCTGGAAATATTGAACAAACAACATTTACTAGAAAATAAAGAATCGGGTGATCTTTCATCAGTGAAGCCAGCTATGGAAACTTTTCAGCAGATGCCCAGGAGCCTGAGTCCTGGAAAAAGCTGGGAAGGCATTTTTAAATATATATGAACCGTCACAGCCACCTACGAAAATATTGATCGATCAACAACCTGAAATAAATGATAAGGAACCAGAACTTGAAGCTATGGGTACAGTTGATGATTTATCAAAAATTAAATGCTTTCAACAGAAGATGGTCTGGAAAGAAACCACATTTTTACAAAATATATGATAATACACAAATTCTAGGCACTCAAATATTGACCAGAATATTCTGGAAAACAGTAAAATTTTCAGATCCCCCTGTTCTGTGTGAAAACGAAATATGAACTTATGTAAACAAATGTAGCAAAACTTAAGAGTAGAGTCATCATTCATTGAAAGAATCAAATGCAACAAAACGAACTTTTAAAAGACAATAAAGCAGAAGCATAAAAACTTTAGCAGTTCTGCAATACAAAAATGATAAAGAACTGAAACAGTAAAAGAGGGAAAAAACAAATTGCTAGCAGGTCACACATTTTTTAAAATAAGTCACTTGTAGAATAAATTATAGAAAAAAAATTCAGACCCAGACAATTACCATAAAATCCATTGTTTTTCATGCAGCTATAATTTTGAACTAAAAAGGACACAGGGTATTACTCTGATTCTAAATCAATTGTATTATCTTGTCCTTATAAAATGATCCCAGTTTCTTCACCCACCTTGGATACAGAGACAAACAGTTAATCCAAACTTTGTAAGCAGGATGATCATGCAATATCCAGCATCTATTAAATATGAAGTAATGTTCTTCATCTAACAATGACTAGCAAAGGAACAAATTTAAATGACTTAGGTGACAACAGTATTAAGTGTCACAATGGCGCCAATGATCAAACAGAATTTAGGAATCAAGCTGTGTAATATGGTCATAGTATTGACAGTGATCATACCAAAAGGAGTGACTACAGGCTGTGGGATAGAGGTTATTACGAACAGAGATGGGGGAAGAAGAACTTGAAAATCATTTTGTAGCAAGGGATGACATTGAAATAGAGTGGAATAACTCTATTATATTTAACACAGAAGCTGAACAGAGTAGACATAGCTCTGTCATCAAGCAGGCTGTCAAGAGCAACAATAAGGATTGTGACTTTGGCTATAAAAGTGTGAACAATTTATTTTCCAAATCTCGTTTTTGTGTACATGATACATTTTATACTCTAAGAACAGTCAGTCAAGTATCATTTTAATGAATGTACTATTACTTTTTCTATAACTGTATGTACTCTTTTTATTCATTGCAAAAAAAATAATTCAGATGACAGGAAAGAAAGTATTTTTATTACCGTATTTTCCTGTATATAATCCACAGCGGCATATTATCCGCAAAGCCTTTTTTTCGGGTAAAAAAAAAAACATTGTATAATCTGCAGCGATGTATAATCCACGGCAGTTTTTAGGCCGAATAATCCAAAAATATAAACTGCCGATAATGAATGTCATATAAGACAAAAAATACACAATATAATTGAAAATAGAAGTAAGAAATTGTACAGGAAAAAAAATTTATTACGAAATGTCTTTTCAAATATGTATGATATTTTTTACGATAATCTCAATAAAACAAAAAAGTTCTTTCTAACTGCCATCTATGTTTTGAGTTAAACAAAACATTCCATGTGGAAAAAAATCTCTTTTTAATTTAGCAAGTTAACAGCAAAAAAATTAAGATCGAGACTGCTTCCCCACTGTCTCTTTCTTTTAAAATCCTTTTATTTATTTCTTCCTCTAATTCTGGCCAGTGAGGTTTACCAAAATGATTGGCACTTTAACGTCAATCACAATTTTCGAAGTTTGTCTTGTTTTTTCTCCACAAACGAATATTCAATTCGTCAACGTTGAAAAACCTTGCAGCTTCCCGATTTTGGTAGCCTTTTAAGTTTGTAGTGTAACTTAACACTTTCGCTTCAACTTGATGAAAACTTTCGAAGGACTTACTAGCTCTAGTCAAGAGAGAGAAAATTGGAAATGGCGCCAGCGACTAATAACTATTTTTTCCTTCCGAGGAATCGAATTCGTTTTTGAATGTAATTGGACAAAAACTAGTTATAGCTGAAATACGTCATCCGAGTCATGAAAGCGCTATCTATTATTTATTTTATAAAACATAAACGGCATTTCTTCCAAAACTTTATTGTTCGCTTTTCTGATGGAGAATGTTTTTTCTCAGATAATCCGCGGCGGCGTATAATACGCACAACGAAATTTGAAACTTTTTTAACACATAATCCGCGGATTATATACAGGAAAATACGGTAAGTGTTGTATTTATCCCTCTATGCTGTATTTTATAAAACAGTTGAAGTCATATATTATGTATGGGAACAAAGACTAAATAAAAAAAACATGTTGATTTTTTTCTATTATTCAAGCTATGATTAAGATTGAGCATTATGTATCCTTCATGTAAAAAGATTATCAAAATTCAGACTTATTTTAACTTTTAAAATATTTTTTGGAACCTTTTCATAACTTTTCTGATTCTTGTTTGTGAATTAATTTTAAAAATATTTCAAACAATGCATGCATTTGAATTGATAATTTTGGTTTAGATTGTGCAGGTTTCTTGACTGCATTTGCATAGGTTTTGCTCTTTAAATGAGTCATTTGTTTGTTTTCATTACATTAGAATTACTTATATAATTAAAATTGTAGCACATCTAAATTGCTAATGTGTTGAAATTCATTTTTTAAAATTAATTTATAAAAAGAATGTGATTAAATTTCCTGGGGTAATTTCAGATGTCAACACTTTACAAGTTCTTGAAGCAGGCTGCTCCCTTGTGGTTTAATAAGAATAATAATTAGCCTTCTGTGTTAAATTGTGAACTTTTGTGTATATCTTTTTAAATAATTTTTTTTAGTAATACTTATTTCAAAAATGGATGCAAGGTAATTCAAATGAATGCATTTGTAGGAAAATGAGTCATTGTGTGTGGGTGGGCAAAACTAGATTAAACTGCCCTTTTCAAGGCAGTGAAAACGTTGACAAGCAATGCAAATAAAATAAAAGTAGTATACTTTTCTTAGTCTTATGTATATATATGTAGTTCATAGTTAATCTTTTATAAATTTAAGTATCCACAATTTGCTCTCCAGAGCAAAACATCTGGAACAATTCGTATTTGTTTTGTTTTCAGTTTGTTTAATTTCACAACTTAGTTGATTTTAAAAAGTTATTTAACATTTATATTCACTCATAGGTATTGCTTTATAATGATTTCTAAATTAGTTTTTTTTTTTACTTTGCATAAAGATTCAGAAGTGACTATTTGTTGAATTAGTCTCATCAATCATTATTTGTTATCATGTTATTGAGAAGTATTAACATGAATTTGTGAACAGGTAAAAGATTTTTTGGACAAAATTAATATTTGGAATAACTTCAATTGTAGTGTATATTTGAAACTCCAATTTTTTAACTAAATATTCTTTATTAAGGAGTTATGTCAGAGATATATACAGAACTGTGTATGTACTTATTCCAATGAAGAGGAGATGATGGAGGAGAAATTTTGTGACTTTAATTTAAAAAACGGCTAAAATGAAAGCATAAAAAGGTATTTGACTGTTATAAGATAGAAGAACAATATTGTTTTATAAGATTATTGCATTGCTTTCATATCAGTTTAAAAGTTGTATTTTCTGCCTCTCTCCAAATAATTTTTTTTTTCAGAAATAAAGTAGAATGCAAAATATCTTGTTTAAAAATAATTCTTCTGAATGAAAATTAATCATCCCGTCCTGGAAGGATATTCTGACCTTAGCTAATAAATAGATTGGTTCAAACTGTAGCTTCATATTGATTTTCACAAAATCGAAGAATTAAAAAAATAAAAATTCCCTCAACTTATGAGGAATTGGTACTTGTATTTTATAATGAAATAATTTTTAATATGTTTATAATATTTTTTTTAAAAGTGGAACAAATTTAGAATTATGTGTTTTAAATACACCCAACTTTTTTCTTTTTAACATTTGAAATTATGCAATATATATATATATATATATATATATATATATATCTAAGAAAAGTCATCTATTTTATTTTAAGAAAATGATTAGTTTACTGTACTATTACCACTGATTGTGCTTTATAAAGGAACAAATTTCATCAATTAACTCCTTGTTCAATTTCTGAAGACTAAAATTTGATGTACAAGTATAGGAAATCTCTTAAGTATTGGCCCAAATGTAGAAAACACCCTGAAATGTCAACAAGACTATTTAAACTGGTACCAAGAATTATATAAAGAACTCTCAAAATAAATAAAACAAAATCTGACAAAGAAGTTAATGGCACAATATATGTATGAAAAGACATCATTACTGAGCAAACATCAGCATTAGATTTAAGCATAAAGTGGTCCTTTTTTTTCTGGGGATTGTAGTAATTCCAGTTCACCTCATAAACTAATATGGTTACTATCAACAAGTTGAGACTAAATATTTCTAACATTTTTAATTTAAAGTTTTGATCCTTTTTTGTGATTTATATGGATGCCAAATTTTATTTTAGTTAACTGAAACATACATGAATTAAATGTTAAATGTTTGTATAAATGTTCAATATATAAATGTAAATACACCTATGCATAAATGTTGAGTTTTCATCACTTTTTTTATGTATTTCGTTTTTTTTAAGTGTATTTTATTCTGTCATGCACAGTTTTTGAATAACTTGGAACACATTGTATTTTTTTACTACAGTACGCCTCTCCCCACTGCACCCGCTTTATTTTTGAGTGTGAAAAAGGAGTTGGTTGTTTATCTTCAAATGCAAAAAAATAAATCTATTAAAGAAATGAAATTTTTAAGAGACTTCAAGTACATTTTTCTGTGTTGGATCACATCATTACAATTCATTTTCTAATGCCAATTGGTTTGGTAGTGAGATACTGTGTGAACCATTCATTTTGTGAGCATAATGTAAGTTTGAGCTATTTTATTAGCAATATTTTTTTTCATTTGATTTGTTTCAAACATTTTTTTAAAAACTTTAGATATATTTTAGAATTTTCTCTGAAAAGCTGCTATTTTAGCCTAGAATATATAGTTTAAAAATTTTGAATATCAGTAGTAAAATATGTAACATATTTATGCCGATTTGGGGATGCATTGTTTCGATTTTGTCATATTTTTTAAATGTTAGTCTTAAAATGTATTTTACATTTATTCTTACAAAATGAATGGTATACTGAGAACAAGTTTCAGATTTGAATTATGAAGTAGTGCTCAACACTCAAAGAGAATTCTATTTTCTAATAAATGATTGTATTGCATTGCATTGCATTTTTTAAAAAAAGCTTTCTGTATACAATTATTTCCAATCAGTGTCAATTTGTCAGTGTTCTAAATTGTATTTCAATTATTATTTAAGTCCTTTTTTGTTTTTATAATAAAAAGTCAATTTACTAATAATGTTATGTGTGCAATTTATTTCATTCGATTACTACTTAAAATTTACCTCTTGTTAAATATGAATTGTATAATTCTAGTGAAGATAAGTTCTTCTCATTTCTTGCTTGCATTATTGATTATTTTATTTAGATAGAACATGTATAGTAAACATGTATATTTAAACAAACTTATTTTATTCATATTTTTCGCTTTTGCTGGAATTAAACTATATCTTTTACTCAAAGCATTCTTGGTTCTGGTTTGATATCATGGGGCATGACACCAAGAAGCGCTTGTTGTTACTGGAATGGAATCCTAGATGGCCTAGCGCAGCAATACTCAACCTTGCCGCATGCGGCCCACTGGGCTTTTTTAAGTGGCCCGCTCATGACCCAATGCTCTGAGAAATTCCTTTATTTATGAAAATTTGGTGGGAAGTTCTTTGGTAAAAAAATTAAATACATCAATTTTGCTTTTTGTTGCCGATGTCCTATGGATGCCAAGTGATATATATATTCTGATTAGTGATAACAGACAACAGTGGAGTAGCGACCATTTTATGAGTGGAACTAATTTTTAACTATCTTAATTTCTAGCAAGCGAAAAATATTCGAAGAAAATAGATTGTTTCAAGACGATTGGGAAGTTGACTATTTTGTAGTGAAAAACAAGCATGGTTCAGTAAGTGTTTGATTTGTCACGAAATTATTGCATTTAAAATGTACCAATAAACAGGAATAATTTAATGACACTTTTCCTCGAATAACTTTTTTAAGGGGTGATAAATAGGCTTTTTTAAAAATAATCTTTACAACTGACAAAACACATTTTGCTATTGTAATGTCGCAGCGGTAATAAAGGCATCCTATGAACTTTGTTTTATTATTGGTAATCATATGAAGCCGCACGTTTACTGATGGAGAAATTGCAAAAGAGTGATTCTTAAATGCTTCCAATTTAGAAAAATTTAGTGACAAAAATAAATTAAATAATAATTAAAAAAGGCAAAATAGGATTTGTAATATTTTGATCAATTTCCGCATTTTAAATTTTATGTTATCTTCGTCTTAAAGCCTCCCCTTTCATTTTGCGGCCTGCGTGAAATAGCCATCCTATGTGTGCGGCCCGCGTGAAATAGCTAATGTATGTATGCAGCCCGGCAGAAAAAAAGTTTGCGTACCTATTGCCTAGCGGTATCAAATCGTCAGGAAGATAACTTTAAAAAATTGTTTTGAACTACATTTCAGAAGAAGAATATAGGAAGAGATTTTGTTAATAACAAGATCAATCAATAAATAATGAATAACAATATAATATAATAAAAAGTTAATTTACTTAAAATACGCAGTATATAATCTATACATATAAATAAAAATGAAGTGTCTGTTTGAAATTAACAGCTTTTTACTAAATGCATTTAAAAGTATATATGGTACTTACATGAAAAAATCAATTTTTAAAATTTTTGTCTGTGTCTGTCTGTTTGTTCCGGCTAATCTCTGAAATGGCTGGAGCAATTTTGACGAAACTTTCACTTGCAGATAGCTAATGTTATAATATTAGGATTCCGAGAAAATAAAATTAAAACCAATGAAATAGTGAGCAATATCGGATTCAAATAGGGACTATTTTTATTTAATAGGGGTTATTTTATTTCGCGAGCCTTCTGTCTCAACGATTGCTAGCAGTTATATCAAACTTTTTTCTTTGATTAGGTTGCTGCCATTCGCGACATTTCCCGTTCATGTCTTGATCCTAATGATTTTACAGTCCTTAACTGCATTGTCAAAAGTCATGCGTCCCTTTCACCCCCTTTCTTGCGGCTTCGTTTGTGTTTGCGTTTCACCCTACTTGCTACTTAGACTTATTTTGATCCTAAAGATTTTAGTCCTCACCCCATCGACAGTGTCAAAGGTCATGCGTCCCTTTCACCCCTTGCTCAACAAAAAGCGAAGAAAAAAAATAAAAAAAAAGAAACATAGATTCACAAAATAGAAGAAAAGTTTTTGTAAACTCTGCGAAGTGAATAAACACTTTTTTGTTCCACGTGGACGAAGTCACGGGTAACAGCTATTTAACATAAAATGAATGCATCAGAAAGTATATTAACGTATTACACATCCAGATAAAATTTATTTGCTCTATTTTTAGCTTTTATTACACAAAATTTGTAACAATGTGTTACTTTTGCTGAGAATGGAAGGTGTTTTCAAAAATAGACCCACACAAAGAAAGTTACGGGGTGTCATAAATAATAATAAAAAAATCAGCAATTATACCTAAAGACTTAAAATTTAGCAAACATGGTTTTTTTGTTTAGCTGGTTATGTAAAAAGCTTTTATTTTTGTTTAATTTATACTATTCACGTAAAATTAACTCATTAAAAACTTCTTTATCCTTCAGTCTGTATTTTTTAATTTTTAAATTCACCCGTGCGAAGAACGGGTATACCAGCTAGTCTTATAATATAATTTAATAGTAATTTTATATAATATTCATATAGTATGATTTAATAATAATTATTATATATAATAATATAATATAATTTAATAGTAATTAAAAAAGAACAAAATCGTATTGTTATATAAAAATTATAAGAATACTCATGTAACATAATAATTATAAATAAATAACAAATATTATATGATTATTACATGTAATAATAATAGCTTTACCTTATGCTATAGAAAGCCGAAAACTTTTGGGAATGGATTTTTTTACACAAGCTCGCATTCTGAACCTGAAACACCGAAACTGGTTCTTTTGTGGTACACCCCGTCGAACTTAGATTTTGTAGAAGCAATCACCCAAGAAGTTCAATCTTGAAGAGAATACCTGCTTGCTGCGAGAAGACGAAGGTAAATGTCTAACGTCTGAGCAGAGGAATGAACTGGGAAATTTGCTGAAGATGTACATAACTGTTTTTGAACCAGGTTTGAGGAACATCCTCATGTTCATCAAACCATGATTAGACTAGCTCCGCTGCATGGATAGGTGTATTATCTCCTGCAGAAAACAAAAGTTTGCACCATAGGAGGGACCTAGTCGGCTAAAATTTCTGTATACTTCTCCCCAGTGATTCTTCCCTTCAGGGTTACGCACAGGGGTGGGCAACCTTTCAGCTGTGGCGTGCCAAACCAATCTACTAACATGATTCAGCGTGCCATGCAATAGGAAATATTTGAAACGACATTATCTGCAGAATTAGAAAATAATCAAAAATAAAAATTTAGAGTTTTATTATATGTTAATTATGCATTATCTATATACACTCAGGAACATTGAAAATAGCGACCCAAGAAGAAAGAATCCGATTGAAATGAAATTTAATACACATAATGGCACAGATGAGAGATTCACTTGATCTCAAAAACAAGACAATTAAACGAATAAAGGGTTTGCAACGACGCAAATACTGGGCAACTTCAATAGCGCGTTGGACCACCTCCAGCTGCAATACATGCTGCCACACTGTCCGGCATTGAGTTGATTAGACACCTTATGTTGTCCTGAGGCAGATGGGCCCACAAATCTTGAACAGCCAACTCTAAATCATGTACAGAGCGACACGATGGCAACTGTCGTTTCAGCTGATCCCACACGTGCTATACAGGGGACAAATCAGGGGAGCGGGCCAGCCATGGAAGATTCTGAACATGACGTAGGAAGTCTTGAGCAACTCTTGCTGTATGCGGACGAGCATTATATTGCTGGAAAATTGCCCCTGGGAGACCATTTAGGAAAGGTCCTACATGGAGTCGAAGAACATCATCAACGTAACGTTGGTCCGTTAAGGTTCCACGCATCACAATTAAAGTGGACCGGCTATCATAGGCTATGGCCCCTAGACCATTACACAAGCTGTGAGGGCAGTGTGACATAGAACAGTGTGGGGAGAATTGTACCGCTCACCTGGGTGCCTCCACACCCGTACACGGTTATCTTCTGTCCCCCAAACAAACCGGGATTCATCACTAAACTCAACCTTTTGCCAATCTGTGACATTCCACGTTGATCTGGCTTGGCACCACTGTAGAGGCAGTTGCCGATGTTCCGATGTTAAAGGGAGTGCACGGAAAGGGCGCTTGGATTTAAGATTTGCTCTGCAAGGTGTCTAGAAATTGTTTGTAGAACAATTGCTACGCCTACGTCTGCTCGTATCGTTGAACGAGTCACTGGGGGGTCCACAAGTGCTTGCCGCACGATCATTCGATCCTCTCTCCTCGTGGTTTTTCTGATCGTTCAAGACCCGGTTTTCCACGCGTGGGTACCTTCTCGTGTCCACTGCTCCCAACAATTTCTAACGGCACACTCCGAACGATCCACCTGGCCAGCAACACGGCTCGTCGACCAGCCTGAAGTTTTCATCCCGATGATCAGGCCTCTCTCAAACTCGCTTAACTGTGGGAAATGATTTCTAGCACGTTTACCTGGCATGTTTCGCTTACCAAAGTCTTCCTACAATCTGCAGGTAATCGTCACGTTTATGAATCTTCGAATTTGCGCTGGCTTATATAGCACTCTCTGCCTGATTGTAGCGCCACCTCGGCGTGTATGAGTATGCGTATTGGCACAAAAATAGGATCATTAACATATCACATTACGCTGTACTTATTTGCAAATGTTTCGCGATTGTACTTAGCTTCCTTCTTGGATCGCTATTTTCAATGTTCCTGAGTGTATATAAAGGAGAAAAGCGACTCACTCAAAGACTCTGACTAATCACGATATCTCCGGAACTATTAAATCTACAGATTTGAAATTTGGTAGGCACGTTCCCTTCATGGAGTAGACATCAGCTAAAAACGGATTTTGCACAGATCGAACCCCAAGGGGCGTTATAGATAATTATTTCCATTATTAAACTATTAGATGTACAGTCTTGAAATTTGGTACACAGATTCCTTTCATAAAGTAGATTCTCCACAAAATGATTTTTACGAAAATCGACCTCTAAGGGGCGTTGAGGGCGCTTAAGGGGCGTTATGCATAATTATTTCCATTTTTAAACTATTAGACGTACAGTCTTGAAATTTGGTAAGCGGATTCCTTTCATAGAGTAGAGATCCGCTACAAAATGGGTTTTGTGAAAATCGACCCCCAAGTGGCGTTGTGGAGAATTAAGAGGCGTTATAGGCAATTATCTCCTTTTTAAAACTATTAGACGTAAAATCTTGACATTGAGTAAGATGATTCCATTCATTGATTAGATATCCGCTATAAGATGAGTTTTGGGAAAATCGCTTCCTAAGTGGCATTGCGGGGGTTTAAGGGGCGTTACGGATAATTATTTCCATTTTAAAACTATTAGACGTACAGTCTTGAAATTTGATAAGCGGATTCCTTTCATGGTGTAGAGATCCGCTACAAAATATGTTTGGGAAAAATTGGTCACTGAGGGGGAATTAAGGGGCGTAATAGATAAATATTTCCATTTTTTAGCTACTAGACCCACCTGCTTGAAAATTAGAAGGTATGTACCGTTCATGGAATACAGTTCCTCTTACAAAGTTTTGCGAAAACGGACCCCGAAAGGAGTGGGGTTGCGAGGGGTTAAGGAGGAGTTATAGAAAAATTCCTGTTTTTGAATTTAACCCATTTACTTGAAATTTGTTGAGCACGTTTTTCTTTAGTTGAATAGAGTTCCACTAAGAATGGATTTTGCGGAAAACTCCAGGGGGAAGCGGGAGGGAGTTATTGGGGCGTATTGATAGACAAAATTCCCGTTTTCGAACTGCTAGGACTTTAATAATAAAATTTGGTTTGCATGTTCTTTTTGTTGAATTGGAATCCGCTAAGAATGCTCTCAACGGGGTATTGATGATAAAAAATTCAGTTTTTGCTCTGTTAAACTTAGACTTGAAATTTAGCACGCATTTTTATTTTATGGAGTAGAGATCCACTTAATTATTGGGTTAAGTGAGCGCAAAAATTCTTTCTACTTCTACTTTAGATATAAATAAAATTAGATATTATAATTTATGCCTTTTTTATATCAAGAGGCGAGAGTTACAGCTATAAATATATTTTTCAATACAATCGAATTCTTAATGCTAGATATCAATAATTTATATATATGTAAACAGTATATCATCGTGAAATACCCAGTGAAGCGGGTGGGTAACGACTAGTTTAAAGATATTGACATAAAAATAAACAACATAAAATATAATTATTACTTCAATATAAATTAAAAATGTGCACATACATATGTATCTTTTATGAATTTTAATTAAAATAAGGAGTAAACTTAAAATATGACTACTCTTCAGTATAAATAAAAAATTAAAATGGTATATATATTATGCATTCTTAAAAAAATATTTATGAAACAAGAAATAAACAACATAAAATATAAGTGTTCATGCAACAAAGTTAAATTAGAATTTTAATGAGAACCTTGTCCCTGTGTGCAGAGCCCTACTTAATGTCGCAATATCAGTGGTATACTTTGTCACTTTCAGTTTGACAAAGGATTCTGAATTTTTAGCAGTTAAACAATTTCTCAGTGGACTCAAAATATATTTCATAAGAGAAAAAAATTTGTTCACAGATATGTAGAACTAAAAGCGGAAAGCAGAGCACATGCTATTTTTTCAAACAACTAAATCTTTCAGGGAATGACATCCAGCAGTTTAAAATACCTGTCGATTTATTGCTAGATTTATGTTCCAAATTTTTCCGTAACTTCATAAATTTTGTTTTCCATAAATTCTGAAGATGTTAGTTCAATAAGTTCTATTTCAAAATTATCAATTTCCATCCACTCAAAAATTGACAAATCGAATGGGACTATTGAATCGGGTTCGATTAGGAAGGAAAATATATGCATATATATATATATATATATATATATATATATATATATATATATATATATATATATATATATATATATATATATATATATATATATATATATATATATAAGAGAGCTTCAAAGTCAAAAGAGCATCTTTTAGCAAGCTCCTCCTTAAGTGCTTCAACGTAGGTTTGAAGTTCAGCTTTGTCTATGGTTGATGTATTTGCAAGCGCTTTAACATTTGGGAAGTATTTGAAGGTACTAGTATTAATATCACGGGAAAATATATACAGTTTTGTAGCAAAGCCTTACCAATGTTCAAAAAGTTAAAGCACCGTGACTTTTTCCTCGCAATGCTATGTTTAATTGTATCTGTCAGAAACATCAATTTACATAACTATTTCTTAGCGTATAATTCGGGAAAAGGTCTTTTCTAATTAAGAAAACGTTTAATGTGTTCCGTGCATGACACAAACTTATTCAACACATTACCACGACTAAGCCAACGGACATGACTGTACAAGGGATGATCCCCATATTCACTTTCCATTTTTTCTAAAAGAGATTAATATGCCTGTGTACTAATGAAGACACTATAAAATCAACTATTTTAACAACAGTATTCATTACAGAAATTAAGCGCTGAGACGAAATTTTGATAATTAAACTTTCCTGATGTATTATGCAATGAAAGTTCAATATTTTATGTTCATTATGATTTTCAAGAAGTTCGACATCCTTTTTCCTTGCCAACCATTGCAGGAGCGTCATCAGTAATTACACAAAATATTTTATTTATGGGGGAATCTAACCAAAATCTTCCAAAAAAGTTAGATTCTTCAGATAGCGGGGTTTTGTTGGCGTGGTGTCTAGGGGTTCTTACGATGTATGGGTTAACTTTGAGAAAATGGACAACATAATTTAAAGAAAGAAATTGTTGCAAAAACTAAATAATTTATTATGAGTTTTAGGGGAGTATTTACAGAGGAATATTTACAGAAAATAGAAATTAGAACGTGCATATTTTAAAAAATAGGAAAGTGTGTTAGCTTATTCCCTCTAGGAGGACGTTCGAGATTAAAAACTCATAATAAAAAAAATAAAACTCATTATGTGGAGCGATAGTAACTTGCCGCCTAGTATTGGCGAACGGGCGCGGATGCGCTGCTTCGTTGTCAAGTGTTAATGGGCCTCTGCCGAAAAAGATTGATGTCGGTGTTTTAATAAGCACGCTAGATGGCGTTGATGTGGAATGCTGTTTTGATTAAAATTGCCGTCCTCTGCAAAGGGATATGATCTAACCTTTTACAAAGAAAGTTCCATGGGATATCCTGCATTTATATTAATATTTTTCCTTTCAAAATGATTTATAAATGAAAAAAATATCCTGTCCTTGAGTTGTACCATACTGAGTAATCATGCTGCATAACTCTTCATAAACTTGATTTTTATCACAATATCGTGCAATTACTGCAAGGCATGCAACTCATTTACACACACGTCTTTACTTTCATCAAGACCAATGCTAAGTGCAACACTTTCTTGTAAACCTGAATTTTGTTTCGCAGTTACATTTTCTGCAGAAGCAGGTATTTCTTGAATTCGGGATAATATTGTTTGCAAGTTAGGTAAATCGATGAACAATATTTCAGCACTTTTTAAAAATGTGTCCTTTATATATTCGCCATCTGTAAAAGGTGTTCCTTTGGCTGCTAAACAATGAGCAATGACGAAACTACATTATGTCGCTTTTGGTTTGACTCCAATTGTTTGGCATAAAAATGTAATTTCCTTTTTATATTCAGAAACTGCTCTTTCTAAAGCTTCATATTTCTCATCAGAATTCTTAAATGTGTCCTGGTGTTTAGTTTTAAAATGTCTTTGTACACTTCACGTGCGATACACGACACTTCTGCGACATGTCACACTTGCAGCGCGATCTTTTTAATGTATGAATCCAAATTCGTTCGTCCAAGAGTCTTGGAAATCACAAACATCAAGCTTCCTTTTTTTTAGTCGTCATTTGATTCAATATATATGTTACTAGGAATTGTTCAATAATTAAAGAAACAATTTACAAATTTTCACAAAACTAACAACGTACCAAAGTTAACAGTAACCTAAAAATCGTATCGTGCATCAAACTAAATTCATTTTTCGACTGAAATCATACTCGTTATTCGTACATTGGCGTGACTTATAGAAAACATGAGAAGAACATGAAAAAAATAAAATTGTACTCTGTCTATTTCTATTAGCTTGATTCGCACCAAAATTAAATAATAAAATAATAATGACTTCTTCAGCCCAACGCTCAAAATATTACAGTTGATCTTAATATTTAATTAAAAGGGACATTTTTTTGTTATGAAATTAGATTCACTTACCTATTTAACCCACAGTGGTTCTTTTCACCGAGTTTATTTCCAATCAGGGCCGATTCTAAGGTGTCGGACGCCAGCGTGCGAAGACCTAATGTGCCGTCCGTTTAGTGAATTTTTCATATTTTGCGTGTAATACTTTTATTTAATACTTATAAAATTAATTACTTATTATAATACTTATGTATTTAATTACTTATTGCAATACTTATATATTTAATTACTTATTGCAATATTTATATATTTAATTACTTATTGCATACTTACATATTTAATGACTTATTTAATACTTATATATTGAGGTTATAAACTCATATACCTGTATAAGAGTAAAAATGTAAATAAAATTTGAAATGCAGAACCTTATTTTTTGGTCAGCTAATGGGTTATGATCGCAACAAAATATTTTAACAAAATAATAAACAAGCAAAAATATTACTTTTAAATAAAAATAGATAGTTTATAATTAGAAAAGCAAAACAACAGTATTTAATGAGAAAATATAATCTAATAAAAAAGTACTAAAGCTTAAATCTCGTAAAACGAAAAGTATATAAATCAGTGTCCTTCTACAAGGACTACTTAATAATTTATTATAAAATAATTTCTCTTGCTTTATGAGAAGCACATTTGTTCATAATTTTGGAGAAATTAATTTTTCAGAGATTTTGGATTCAATAGTGAATGTGCCCATATCTGAAAGCCTTTCTCGAGTAGCATTCCTAAGACCCCTTCTAAAATATATACCTTACCCCACACACACATCGGTAGTGCACACACATCTAATAACAAAATTTATTGGTTCTTTGTGACTAATATCTGGTGTAGAGTCAAGAATTATAGAGTAATTTTTGCTTTTTTGACAATGCGTGTTATCTCATCACGAAATGATTCGGCTAAAATAGTAAGTATTTCATTTTGAAAATGCTGCCCTAAGTAGTGTGAAATACGTGTTTTGTTATTTTTGCATTAACTGGCATTATTAAGGTGTTCTGAGATAACTGGATCGAATTTGAACAATGCCTTAAAAAAAACTGCCTTTAAAAAATTACCAATATCTCAACTTCGTACTAATTCATGTGAATACCAAATTTTGACAGTATAACAATTGCACTTAAGCAATCATTCTTTCAATGATGGCGCGTCATCGCTTTTTTCCCTCGATTGCATACATTTTTGTGTTCAGAGTCAATAGTATAATTTTTTCCAGCCTTGTCTTTAATTAGGCCCACTAGCTTATATAGTTTATTTAAGAGTATTTTCAAGGTTGTTATAATAAATACACTCATGGACAAAAAAAAAAAAATTAGCGCACCAAGGAGTCGTCAAAATAAAACGAAGTTTTACATACGTAAGGAATACTTTGATATAAGTAAATAATTAGAAAATCAAAGAAAAAGGATCATTTATTTCAAAGAAAAGGCTAAAGAACGGAGGATCAGGCAAATAAAAGGATGACTAAAATATTGTCTATCGATCTTGAGTGACTAAATATTCATAAATTTTTCTTTCTGTTTTAGCTATTTCGTTAATATCTTGATTTAATAAAGAAATTCCTAAACAGTAATACTAATAATACTTGTATAAATACATTCAAATAAATTTACAGTGTTCGTAAAATATAATTTAAAAATGAAAGGAAATATGCAGTCGGAAAAAAAATGTTTCCTTTTTTTTTTACTTTAAATAATGAAATCATCTTCTCTAAGCTAATCTGTTTTAATGACTGTCTCGAGTTCCAATACTTTCTATATTAAAACATAAATCATAAAAATTAAAAGCATTCTATAAATTAGCACTCAGTTTAATGAGATTTCAGACATGTAGTTAGCATCCTTCTGAATTTCAAGGTTGCAACTTTACACGATTTAAAAAAACTGCTGGTGAAAAGGAAATCCCTCGTTTTAGTTAATCAAAATAAATTTTCTGGTTGCATTTATTTTCTAATCTTAATGCTGTTTCATGGGTGAATAGAGAATACCCCCAAGGTCACTTCCATTCATTTACTATTTCTGAAAGATTGTTCTTTCTTGATTCGAAAACGGTTTTTTCTGCCACTATACCATATAGGCAGAGAAGCGAAATTTCCGTTACACATGTTAGTTCTGACAGAAATTCGAAATTTCCTTTATTACAGAAAAAGAAAAAAAACACCTTTTTTTCAATTGAATCTTATTTGTGCTAGCAACTGTAGTATTAATGTTTAGAACAGTACAATTTTAACTATGCTTAACTAAAGTCGTCTTAAGAAAAAGCCTTGCTTTTGCTTGAAAAGCTGTTGACTAATACAATTGTTATGTTGATGAGTTGGGTAGAGAAAGTATACAGCAGATTCATGTACTTATTTTACTTATGCAAAACATTTTGTAAATCTAACTCAGAGTTCTTAAATGCAACTCTTTTCCATTATTGAAAACAGCTAATATCTTGAAGGTAACAATAAGTAGACGAATTGTATTAAGTAGAACAATAAGTAGAAAGTGTATTGGTAATATCAGAAGAAATATTAAAATTATTCCTAAATAAGTAAAAGTCTATTTTATTGGTAGAAATGCCGCCATGGGAAGGCACTTCTTAAAATGATTTCCAGGAACGTTCGTTTTTTTGCATAAATGAGATTGGGAACACTTTTAAATATGAGCAGAGATACACATAAACCTCCAACAGAAGTGACAAAAACGCATTCCTTATTTTGTAGCATCTTCAACGGTTAATAAAAAACAGAGATGTGTCATGACTTATATACAGGAACACTATAGCTATTAGGGTAAACATGAGAAGTTTCAGAATAAAGTTCCAACGGTATTCATAGGAACATCTTTTCACGACGCTTGGCATCTTAAGTCCAATATTGAGGTATTTTGACACTGGCTATTCTTATATTAAATTACAGAAATAAAAATATCTGGGAAAGTCCTTAACTTTGAAAGAACTGAAAAATGTTGCGATGATTAAAGCATTATTTAAATATTAGAAAGGAAAATTTTAATTTAAGTGCAACAGTTTGGATCGCGACTTCTTAGAGGTTTTCTTGCCCTCCTGCACGCTCGTTTACATCTATTTGTATAACTGCTCTTTGTGTACATGGCTCTTTGATACCTTAGTTATCTTGTGTGTGTTTTCCTTATAACTTGGCTCTACCCTCTAAAGGTTTAAGGACTATTAGACTAAAAGAAACAGAGTGTCTAAATGATCGGATTGCTCAATATTTGGGTTGAATAGATGTTACAGGAAGGGGCAAATAATGACTGTACAGACAGCCAAAAAAGTTTCTGTCGACCGAGAGTGGCTACACAACGTGAGGACAGAATGATATAGTTCGAACGACATTCGCAGACTCTAATGAGTCCCTGTGTTGTGTGTATGTGTGTTGGATCTCTCACTCACTCACCAATGCATCTGTATCAGTGATCCGATTTCTAACTGGGTGAATTCAATAATGATCTGTAGGTGTTTCACCAAACGGAGGTTGAGGTCATGGAGGCCATTGCGATGAATGCCCCTCATCTTTGCCTGGTACCAGAAACGTTTGAAATGACGCCGAGTGGGCTCGACTTGGTATCTTACGTACTGGAGAAGAATTCTTTTAATCATTGAGTTCTACTTCGTATATGCCCCGTTCTGTATTCAAGACGTGTCTACAGACGTTCTATTTCCTTCCATTTTATTTCATAGCTGGATATCTTCTGTTGAGTCCACGACACCCTTACAGTACGCTAGATATATATATCTCTCAAGTAGATTTTACGCTCCATAAAGTTGGCCCTACATTGGACCTTAAAGTTGGACTATGGGCTTACATTTCCCTTGGGCGTTGCCATGCAGCTCAAGGCACGTCTTTCCACTACTTGCTATTAAAAAATATTATAGTTCTGATGAATAAAAAGGATTTACCTTACCTTGTTCTTCTATTAAAAAGATTCGAATTACATGCCGAGCATGCCGAATCAAGAAATAATTTAATTTTCCTTAAAAGTTTATTTTATCCAACTAATGAAATAGAAAAAATGATTTAATGAAAATCTTGATGCTCCCCATGAATGTGGCTGCTTCACCCGCATTCCCAATGCTAATTATGTTTATAAGAAAACACGAACTAAAAACAAGAAAAATGAAAGAGCTTGAAGTGCCACTCAAGGTGAGTTACAAAGTGAAAAAGTAGTTATAGTTTTCAAATATTTTCGTTGTACTCCACACGTTGTATTTTAGATTCAATAATAGTTAAGGAATCATTTATATATATATATATATATATATATATATATATATATATATATATATATATATATATATATATATATATATATATATATATATATATATATATATATATATATATATATATATATATATATATATAAGGTTTTTCAAGAGTCTTCCGTACTGAGATCGTCAAGTTCCGACATTGGAGATCTAACTTATTTTCCAAAGATCAATTCATCAATTGGAAACTGAAATAGTTCGGCTTTAGATACCAGTTCGTGTCTACTGACAAGATCATTAGAAGGGGGTTACTGCTTTATGATGGCTATTTTAATATAAATTATTGGATAAAGAATCTTCTTTATTACCATGGGAAAACAAATTTCAGATATACAAATGATTTGATTTTCTTTTCTCTTCTAGGGTGTATAATCTTTACATTGGACACAAATGAAAACCATCTGTACTTTCAGCTAGATATACTTTAATTCTGTTACCTTTTCCAGGGTATTGCTTCAAACATTTTCCTGAATTCCATGCAGCAAACGAGCTCACTTTCTGACTTAAAATCCATAATTTATATTGCATGGTCTTGCAATATAAATTATGGATGATGTCCTGCAAGACAACTCGTCTGTCATCTCAGGTGTTAGTGGTGAGAATCCTTTGAAACCCGCAGGACACTCAGTTTGACCCTATTGCTCTATCGATTCCATATTCTCATGACAGCTTTTGGATTCTGCCCAATGCGTGTAGCAATATCGTGGAAGGATAAACTATATTCTCGATAAACTATATTCTCTATATTCACGATCTTACAACTATCTAATTCTGGTACATACTGGTAACCATTTCTCCTTATACGAAGCATAACACGATCTCTCTCTCTCTTCTCAGAAGCAACTAACATTCAAATTTAATTATCCACACATTGAGAAACCCACTGTATGTGCCACTTCACACATATACCACTCCATAGATCGCGGTTACATGGAGAGAAAAAAATCATTATTAATCGAAACCTACCTATGCGGGAAAGATGTTCTGTGGTATGGAGAACAAGAGAAAAATAATGAAAAAAAAATGATTTCAAAGTTTAATATTGCCACAAAAGGGGTAAATTTTCGATAAAAAGGAAAATTACTTAAATTTGGTTAGATGATTTTAGACTCGAAATGAAATTATTTTTCTACAGTATAAATAACCAGGAGCGATGAATATTGATAAATTAGGACTGAATAGTACAATGTACATTGCAACATTTCATTACCCCAGCTCTCTCCCTGCACCATCGAGTCAGTCGAATCCAAGCTTTTTTCCGTCTTCCGTTTTATCGCACACTGTTATTTCTCGACAGTAGTTTTTTTTAAATTCAATTCTAAAGAAGCTGTTAAGGTATCCGACTATACGTTCGGAACCATGATTTTACAAAAGCGTATAAATGAATAATATATATGATATTTAGTGTCACTTAGATTAGAAAATGTATACAAAATTGTTTTAAGAATAGTATTACAATAATAAATTATTTAAGTGCAATATTTTGATAAAAAATGAACATAGAATGACCAATTTTCAAAACATTCTTCTTTTGTGAAAAATGCTTCTATTATAACAATATTTTGCCTGTATATAGCTCAGATCTCTGTACAGAGGCTCAAGTAGAATATTTGAAATATTTAACTTAGAAGGTGGTTTATCCATGTTTTACGACAACAGAGGGGAGAAATTTTAAGAAAAAAACGCCGATAATTATTTCGATGGGTTGTAACTCTGAAAATAATGTGAATTTTTCAAAAATCATAGTTGATCTTCTGTACAGAGGTCTAAGCTATATACAAGAAAAATATTGTTATAATAGAAGCATTTTTCACAAAAGGAGAACATTTTGAAAAAAAGTTATTCTAAGTTAATTTTGTGCCGAAATATTGTATTTAAATAATTTTTTTACCAAAATTTCCTTAAAACAATTTTATACATGTATTCTAATCTAAGTGACACTAAATATCATGAAAATTATCCATTTATGCGCTTTTTTAAAATCACGGTTCCAAACTTAGTCGGATACTTTAAATATACCTGATGTTTTTTCTTGCAACTATTTAGTATGTATCCTTTCATCGCAATTAATGACTGTTTTTTATTTAATAAACCTTACTACCGTTTTTTCCCTTGAAAGAAAGGGAATTTAGGTATTTAAGCATTTTAACAAAAATGTCTAAACTTCATTACTCTTTTGGCAATTTAACATACGTAGTATGATCCAAAAGATTGGAGGCAAGGTGTAGAAAATCTTACCCTGAATAGTTCACAGCACCGAAGCACATCCACCTTCAAAGTAGTTCCCCTGGGCGATGATACACTTCTGCCAGCGTTCGTATAACTTTTGGAAGCACAGCTGGAAGCCATTTTTCGCAATTTCCCGTAAGGTCTCCTGTGATGCTACTTTCACTTCATCTGATGTCACAAACCGATGTCCCTGTAAATGTTTTTTCATTCAAGGGTCAGGTAAATGTTGCACGAGGCTAAGTCTGGTGAATAGGAGAGTTGTGGAAACACGTCAGTGCGAGTTATGGCGAGGAACTCTTTTTCCAAATGGCATCGATGTGCTGGAGCTTTATCATGCAGAAGATACCAGTCGTCACTCAGCCAGAACTGAGGCCGTTTACGACGAAGAGATTCCCTCGAGAAGTGTGTAGCCTCAAAGATTTGTTTAAATGTTTGGTAATGATCTTCAGACACCAACGCAACATTTTCTGCGTTCCGTGACGTCGAAGGTTGTCCAACGCGTTCATTGTATTCGATGGATTCTGTGTCATCTTAAGAACACCGATGCTATTCGTAAACCTTGGTTCTCGTCGTGGTAGATTCACCATACACCTTTCTTAGCATTTCCAAAGTCTCCATTGATATTTTACCTAAGCGTTGACAGAATTTAATGTTCAAAGCTGTTCAAGAAAAGCCATCTTTCTTAGATCACGGAACAAAGCCTACTAGCTTCGGGAGATAACAGCTGCTCGTGAAGTTAGGTCACATGACATGGACAAAACCAACCTGGCCAGGTACGGGAGGGTTGGGAGAATCCATTTTAAGGGGTTTAACATTTGGTATTTGCTTTCGTCGTCAGCAATGGCTACAGTCCCCGAAATTTTGGATTGTACTATGTAAAAATTAATTTTTTATTTTATTTTTCTCTTCACCCAAAAAACCAGAGAACATCTTTTTTGCATATGTAGGTTTTCAAATTCCGAAAAAAAAATTTCGATCCACCCTTCTGTGTATCTTTTCTTTTATATGGAGCTTAAAATGCCGGTTCTCCCCCCGTGGCATTCGATTGCGCTGCAATACTAGTCATCTGTATATACCTGTATATTCTGCCTTTCATGCAAGTTTGACGATTGTATCATTCCTCCTTATGGTGTTACAGTTTTAATGGCCAACAGTATAGGACATTATTGTTCAAACTACTTATTTGGAAACTGTTTGTTTTTTCTGTGTTATTTTGAGTGGCATTGTCTATTCTGTTCAACAACCCGAGGAAAATTCATCGCATTTCAACAAATTGTTTTCATTTTACCATCATTTTTCTGTTTGTTCTTATTTTTTGAGACCGAGTGTTGTATTCTAATTATTACGATTATGTTAATTATAATGATAATAACACACACACACACAAGGCATTTATAAGTTTTAAAAATTCCATCCGTCAAATATCCTTAATTTCTAGAAATTCGTAAGCCAAATGAGAGCCCATTATGTAAATTCGTCTAAATATGCACAAATTATTTAAATTTTTAACACCAGTGAATTTAAAAATCTCGTGAATAAATTGATCGAAAAATAATATCTAGAATATTTATAAGATTAATAATTTCAAAATATAAAAATAACAAGAGACACTAGACAACCAAATACAAAGATTGACTATTTTTTAAAAATTTTTCTATGGTTGCTTATTTAAATATTTCTTTTGTATTGAATAAAATTGTTTTCAAAATCATTTAAATTATTAGACTGGTTAGTTTATATTAGGCGTTTTTATAAATATTATCGTCCAATAATATAAATTGGTGATCAACCGCTTTAAATAGGAGTAAAATAAAAATTATTGATAAATATAATGCAATATATATAAAAGCTAAGCATCCGCCGCATACTGTTTGAACATGAAACACACGTATCAATACAGCTAATTGCACTATTACCAAATACTCAATATTATTGTAGCACTGAATTGAAATGTTAAGCTTATCTAAGTGATAATTTGTAGAGGCTTTCAGTAAGTAGAAGATTAAGGCCATTAGTACAATTTGTAGGCTTTCTCACAGACATTCATTATCAAGAGAGGCCATTAACTTTAGATTTAGTAAATCGGTGATGTAAGAACAGTTGCTATATAAAGACTACCTTTGTAAAAGGCTTTGGAAACACTTGTTTGACTTTGGACATGTTGTGCGCATTCAAATAATTTCCGTAAAGCATTATAAAATTTAATTTTTAATTTTACAAAAAAATTATTTCAAAGTTTTTCTTAGATGTTTGTTCTGGAGAACGGTACTTTTTTTTATAAATAATTTTAGTCAATTTTTACTGCATATAATTTACTTCATCAATCTGTTCAATAAATATTTAAACGAAATCAAGGCAAAAAAAAGCAATAAAGAATTTTTCTTTTTACACAATACACAATGCTAACTAAACCTATATTTAATAAGTGAAGCTTTTTAAAATTTACATTTTAACGTAGAAAATCACTAAGAGTGTAGAGAAATAAAGAGCTTGCATATAATAATAATAATAATAATATGTGTGTGATGTTTTGCCGTGTAGGATTACATTCTTTTTTAACTATGATAATGATGTAGTCCTGGGAGAGAGAGAGAGAATTATGTGTGAGGAAACACCTTGTTAAATAACAATTCACATTTATTTTGTTGTGCGAAAAAACACTCACATACATGGAGCACACACACAAAGCAATACACATAAAGACAAACGCGTGGTTTACATGCCAGTTACAAGAAACAACCTTTATTCTTTCCCGAAATTTTTCTATTTATACAGATGGACAATCGGAAGCTCTTAAAATCTTACGACTTCCGTGAAAGGCTTTTTTGATTGGTCCAGATTATCGAAAGATATATATTATATAATTCTTAATTTAAAAACGCTGATCTTTTAATTTCGAAGAGATAAATTTATGGTTATATTTCGTTAGGCGAGTAAACAAGAAATTGATTTTTACGTGAAGTTCTGGAGGGCTCAGGACCATTATGGATTAAAAAAAACTCAAGAAAAAATAAACGTGAATCATTATACGCACACACACATTTTTACAGAAAGTTCCCTTATTCGTCGATTCATTGTTTGAAAGCCTTTCCTTAATTAGTACTCCTTTTATCTAGAACTTTTACTTGAGCGTTGTGCTTTTAATAAATATAGCACTACTTTGTTGACTGTATTAATATCAAAGTTTTGTATTAAATAATTTTAACAATGTTATTTCTGTACAACGTGAAAAATAGAATCAGCGTATAATTCTATAAATTTATTTATTTTGGATTATTCTATTTTTAAAACATTCCCATGGAGATTTGTTCGACTAAAACCATGTGCTTTGAAACAAAGCAGCCTTCGGATTTATTGCTTAAAATTTTGTTACATTACTTTCGTGTTGAACAGAAATCAACTTAAACATTTATTTAATGTTTGGGCTCAACGAAATATATGCAATATTAGAAGCATTTTAAGGTAGATATTGCAGGAGATTTTTTTTGTTTACATATTTATTTCCCGCTAAAAATTTATCGAAAACTTATACATAAGATAAATATCTCGTTTAACATGGGATTATAGCATATGATATAAATGCCTGTGTTTTCACATTGTGACGGGCTCACTTGTCTTTTCTTTAACATGTCCTTTGGGTTCAATGGGGCCAGAATTAATGGCAACTCTTTTCCAACCAAATCCAAGAAATGAAGCGTCAAGGAAAGATGCAAATTAGGAAGCTTTTAAATACCAGAAGTTAGAGTAAGCGGGGTGGCAATTTGAGGAATGTAAAGATAATCCATGATTCAAGCGTGAAGAGGTTTTGGAAAACATTAAGGGACAGCTATCGGAAGTTATACGTGATATAGAACCTTTAAGTCAAGGTGCATACCATTGCACTTGAGTAAATACGCAACTTCATCTAGGATTATTGTGATCGCTACTTCAGACTACAACCAGGTAGGATTGACTATTTAATATTAGGATCTGTGATAGTATTGAAATTGAGTTTAGGCGAGTCGGTTATTGATAGTGGTCCGAGTTAAATAATTTCGGTATTATATATATATATTGTATGTTTTGCCACCGTAGATTCTCTCACTTATATTATTATAATCTAATTTGTTAGACGATTAAGTTAAAGATCTTAATAAAGTCATATTAAGATCATAACGGCTCTTAGTTCTTCCTTTATTCTTACACCTCTAGCTCACGCTGCTAATCAAAGAGATGGTCCCCCGAGCGGGGTAACAACACAACATGAACCCCTTTAAGATATCACTCGTAAGATCAGACTTTTCTGTAACCTTAGAAAAATTAAGGAAGAGTATGTTTCCAAATATCTTAATATCTTGACCTCTTCAGACCCAAGGTACATATATGTGTATCTGTGCTTTTAACTTCGTATCTTATTAACGGATGAAAACAATAGAGATCGAAGATTATATTTCGAGCATGTTCATGCTTTTCAGTTTTACCACCAGATGATGATATTTGTATTTTTTCCCCTGGAGATTTTCAACGCACAAAGTATCATTGGTTGACTCTACAAGAAGCCGAAAAAAAGTGAGCTACGTAGGATGTTCAATAAGTAATAAGACTAATTTTATTGCCGCAAAACCACTCATCGGGATGTTAATTTCTGTGGCATAAGAAAAGTTTGTTGTCTGTATTAACAAAAGCTACTGGTAGATGGCGTGTACAGACTCGTATTCCTGAGTATCACGTGATCGAACTGAAGCGTGTTTGTGGGCGCTTACGAGACGCGCCTAGTTGTCGAAATGGAAGCAAAAATCAGCATCGGAGACCCTTGATATGATGCGATATGATTAAAGACTGGAACAAGAAGGCGACAACATCTTAAAACACTTCCTCAGAGCAGACGAAGCTTGGTTGTATTACTATGATCCAACCATAAAACAACAAAGGAGTGAATGAAAACATCCAATTTCACCTACTCCCAAGAAAGCAAAAACTCTGAGATTGGCTGTTAAAGTTATGACCATAATTTCTTTTATTATGAAGGAATTGTGTATAAACACGCTGTCGAACCCGGAACTACCGTAAACGACTCGTACTACACGAATGGCCTGCGAACAATGGTACAGCACGTTAAAAGGAAACATCCATTGCTTCGAAATAGCTTTCTATTGCACCATGACAATGCCCTACCACATATTGCTTGTTGCGTACTAGATGTTTGGCAGCAGAACAACGTAGAGATTTTATCACACCCTCCATACAGTCCTGATCTCACTTCATGCGATTTCTGGTTGTTTCCTTAAGAAACCATTGCGAGGCAAACGTTTTGCAAGCAGCAAAGCATGTGTAAAGGCTGTGGAGACGGTTTTGAAACAGCTCTCACAAAACGGACTTTTACATGTGTGAAGGTCTCCTTGGACCTCACTTTGAGAACGAGAATAAATAGGAGTCATGTAAGAACCAGAAGCCATTTCTATAAACAACTTTCTTTCTTTGGTTATCTTATCCAAATAGAATCAAAGACTTATTAACAATATGTTTAACTAGTATTATGAGGTTTTAAAGGTAATATCCTTTAAATTAACTTAATTAATTAATGATCCAATTAATTAATTTATTAAATAACGATCACGCAGAGATTACCACGATAAGAGATCCCAGAATTATATTTAATAATGTTCTCATTGAACATTTAACTTTAATCTCACTCCTAAAACTTTAATGAGACTTTAATTATAAATCTATAATTACCAACGGAATCTCAACTCTTCTTGATATTAAATTATCTCCAACAAGAAATCTTCAATTCAAATTCATTATAACTTTATGCTTCAACATCTATCTCCTACTGCTCCAACTTTACTATTTCGTTTGACTTAAATACTTTATCTAATCTGCATAACAAGGAATCCTGTCCGCTTTTTGGAGTTGATTGGAAATAGGTAGGGAATTAAATTTCCCTAAAAAGGTCGACTCAGAAGGTTAGTGATAAAGTTCCGTATAGATTTGTCACACATGTTTTTAAGAAGTGAACAGAACTTCGGGATAAAAGCATTACTTGCCACTGACGTTATTTTGAAGGGGAAAAAACACGTAAATGATAACAATTAAAGGTATTCTGGTTTTTTTTATAATTTTAGTCTTATTACTTCTTGAAAAACCCTCGTATTTTTTTAATTCCTACTATTAGTTCCCTTTCTCTCTATATATATTTATTTACTTAGTATAATAAAATGGAAGTGAAGAAGTACTAAAACCTACAGTGCTAAAGAAGTAAGAAATTGGAATTCAGCTGACACAACAAATGTAGATACAAAAAAGTCATTGGACTAAATTGGAGACCTATTATGATTTCTAAAGCTGTCGCTGAATTAGGCCAGCAAATTAGGGTTAACAATGCTTTGTGTATCCAACCTTCCCCGTACAGCAGAAATTTTCGACATAATAGAAAGAGAAAAAAAAACAATTTGAAAAGTTAAGCCTAATATACAACACGTGGATGAAGAACCTAATAAAATAGTAAAAAGAAATTGAGAAAAGAGAACAATAATGAATCTCTCAAGGAGAGGAATAATAATAAAAAAGATTTTTATATAGAAAATATTAGGAAAAACTTACTTGTAAAATAAAATCTAAAACTCAAGAATTCAACCTACCACGATGAGATCCCACGTGAAATGACGTAAAGACTGAAACGCCAACACAAGAAGGAAAAAACCGTGACGCCATCTAGATAGTTACTTTACAATTAAACCAACCACAAAGATAAATTAAAATAAACAAAACATAAGAAGTTTTAAATAAAATAATGAACAAAGTAATAAATATCTTGTTCAAATTTTCAATCGGTAATAAAATACTTTTCACTCGTCCACTCTAGATCAAATACATTTTTTTTAACTTTTAGTAAATGACACTTAATGTTAATACAGTTTTTTCAAATATTAATTCATTAATTAAATTTAAATAATTTAGTTTTATTTGGGAGAAAAAAAATTAAATTTGCTCCGAATGAAGTCAATATGAATGACTGTATACATTGATTATTGCAAGAAAACTCGCTTTCTATATTTTGCCACTTAATATTGTGATTCTATCATATGTATATACATATATATGTTAATTCTAATTATTTAATAAAAAGTAACTAAAATAAAATTTTTCTTTGTTGACCTAAGTAGGAATTGACTTAAAAACTTCATATTTTTTTATTATTTAATTTCACATTTTTTTTATTTGATGAAGATGGTTTCCAAGATTGATATATCATATAATTATCACACTTTAAACAGTTATAGTAATCTAATTAGAAGAAACTTTTGAGAGGTGCTCATTAGTTATTAAAACTGAACATGATGTTGACATTAAAACTGAAATTTTGCGTGTAATGTGTTATTTTTTATGACGATGCTGACTTATTTTGCTGATTTATAGTTTTGCACTTATTTTTAAGTAAGAATATATATATTGTGATGTATATATTGTCAACAATTTAAGAAAAATTTAGAAATACATAAAATTTATGTAGTAATTTTTTTTTTTACCTTGTCATATTTTGTCTAAATTCTTGATTAATTTAGGTCATAAATTAAAATTTTTTTCTTCATTCTAAGTTTAAATTTATGCACATATATTTTAAGAAACTGATTATAATTATAATTATATTCTGATTTAGGATATTTAACTTGAAAAGAAATACAGGAAATTATAATTCAAAGTGATTATATTTCTGATTATTCAAGTGAAGGGAATTCTGAATTAAACTTCATCAGCCCCAAACTACTTCTGTAGAAGTAGTTTCGGGCTGATGAAGTTGATGTATTTGTTGAAAATGAAGGTGAACAGAGTATAAATCATACTACATAGGTATAACACCAGATATTACAATAAACACCTGTGAAGTTGCGTCGGATCTATTTGCGTACCTTCCGCTAATCCTCTTGGGGAATCTTTGGGCTATCATTCGCGTTTATTCACAACCAACCCTTCTGAAGAAGAAACCGTGATATTCAAATTAAATCTACTATGTATAGAGAGGGTTTTCCAGCTAGCACGAAGAGAAGGAGAAAAGGAAGTCGCGAGTCAGGTGAGATCGCTACTGATCAGGTATCACTACAAATTATTGAATATTTCAAATATTAAATAGACGAAGATTTAAAGTGACGATTGGTTAATAAACTTAAAGTAACGTTAAGATAATTGGGATAATTGAATTGATCCTAAATTAAAGTGGTCGATATTCATAGTTTTCGTATAATTTTTGCATCCTGTTATTGTTCCATTTATACTGTTCCTATTGACATATTCTCTTCTTGATTTTAAGTGAATTAGTGTTGTTAATTTTGAATATGGGGTGGAGTGAAGGGTATTCCTTCCCTTCCTCCCTCACATCTTGGTGGGTAAGAGAGAGGGGGGGTGTTCCCTCACAAAGTAAAAGCTGTAACACAATTTTTTCCGATGTTCGATAAGATGGAATCGGACATTTCCCTCCATTTAAGACAGACAAATTTGCATTAGAATGTAGATTTGAAGGTTACAAATCTAGAACTCATGTTTTTTATACTAAATAGAATTATTTTTTGTACCTTTTCTTATAAAAAAATTGTTTTGAAAAATTTCATCAGAAAATTTAATTTTTTATGCATTTTTTCCATTTTTAGAGAAGATTTATTAAAATAAATGTGATTGGAAAAAATTGGATTTTTTTTTATTGTTGCCGTTAAAGATTGAGGTGCACATATGTGTACCTCTCATCATTACAAAACTACATAAAAACTTAATTTTGTCCCAGCATTTGTACTTCTGACTATACTAATTTAAAAATCAAACCATCAAAAAAAATTTTCTCCTCATTTAAAATATTTTAGGTCTGAAGAGGTTAAGGTTATTAAATATGAGTCCTGATAGATATATTATATTATTTTAAATGTTTATAATATGGATTATTTTCCACAAGAGAAATAATATTTTCTAAGAAAAAGCATAAAAAAGAAGTCAAAAAGTTTTATTTCTGCGATAACAAATTTTAAACATGTATATTATTATTAAAAAAGCAAATATCCCCTTTTTTGAGCTTACAAATTTTTTAAATGATCATGCAAGAAAACGAGCAAAAAACAAGGAGCTAAATAAATCTAAGGATATATTTTTTAAAACATGGGTAAGTTTATTTGAATTTTTTAAATATCTTAATATCTTATATATGTGTGTGTGTTTCATTTATACTCATTTCCTCAACACTTAGTTTGAAATTTGATATATCTACGTATTTTTTTGATATCTTGTGTATTACTTACGTGTTGTATTCTATTTATGAAGTATGATACGTTAATTCAGGAATGTGGTTATGATTTATAGAATGGGGAAATCCTAACGGAAATAAAGATAATGTATATCTTTGCACATTATCATCTTAACATGGGAAAGTTTTACGGCTTTAAGGGTGTTTTAAGAGGATCATAATTATTAAAATGTTCAAATATCACAGGGGTATTTTTAGGAGCACATAAATCAAGATGTGGAAAGCACTATTTTCTCTCGTGGACTTTCTTCCCCAAGTGAGTTTGTTTTTTCTTATCGTGTCCTTCTTTTGAATCGTTTTCCCTATATTACTTATTGCTCATATATTAAAGAAAGAAAAATTTTGTTACTGTACTTACGTATAAAAATGTTGAATTACATTATTGCAATAAATGCTTTTTCTTTATTTTTAATACTTTTCCACAGAATCCATTAAGTTACTAATAAATAACTGGAATTTCTTTCTCTATGTGATGATAGGAATGTTAAAAAGAATTTCGATTATAACTTCATAAATTATTGATTTCTTATGGGAATTTTTCTTAATCTCGAGTAATGTGTAAATAAGATCAATCTTTATCAGAAAAAATTGGAAATAAAATAAATTCTTAATCATTCTAATTAAGAAGCGTTCTAATTATTTTAATTGAATAAAAATATTTGCTGAGAAGTGTTTCATTACTGTTATTATCTCAAATATGAAGTATAAATGTAGGATTTTCCGTTTGAACCATTTTGTAAAAGGTGAGTCATATCCTTTTCAGAGGACTATTAATGTCAATTTTGTTTATTACTGCATTCCGAAGCAGCGCCGTCTGGTGAGCTTTCGAAGCGCTGGCTTGAATGATTTTTCGGCAGAGGACTACTAACCCCCACGGTTCAACACGTCACGTTTTTTGCGCATTTCGCGCCCTGCGCGGTTTCAGTCCAAGCATGAGAAGTGTAATTAATTTTCCCGTCTTCTAAAGGTATAACTCAACTTTCAATTAATCTAATTTCTGCATGCCTCTTTCCCTTTGTAAATATTCCCCTTTAACTTGAAATAAAATTCTTTTTTACTTAAATGAAGTATCTGCGTTTAAATGCCTTTGATTCCATTAATTCATCACTAACCCTTTAATACTTACCCCTAGACAACCACCTCGCCAATTTAAAATCCCGACTTCTGAATAGTCTGATTTTTATTCGAAGATTTTAGTCGGACTCCCACAGAAATAATAAATATTTTAACCTCACTGTATAATTTAATTTAATATTTTTTTAAATAAAAAAGGAAGATAATTAATATTTTTATAGTTTTTCATTTATTCTGAGTTAAAAGTGAAGTACGTATTATAATAAAGAATTAAAACTCGTCCATTTTTAAGTATACTGCTTGTATACTTAAGAAAAGTGCGTAAGCAAATTTTCATTGCAATTTATGGGTTATCCAAATATATTTGAATTATAAAAACACAACCCCTTAATAGAAAAAATATAACTGAAAGCAAATTTCCAATTTTAATTAAATTGTTGTGTAATGTTTTTTCATGCTTAATCTTATGGTTCTCTACATTAATTTGCAAAGATTATAAAAGAGAGAGATAATACGACTGTGTGTGTGTGTGATTAAATACATTAGAACCTCCATATTACGATCCTCTTTATTACGAGTTTTTCTACGAAGCGAACTTTTTCCTGGAACCAAGAGCATTTCACGCGATTTTCTTCGTAAAATAACTTCCCAATAGCGAAGTGCATTTTCTATATAAAGAACTTTCTCTTTCGATTCAATTTTTTTCACCCTTTTTTTTCAGTATATTTCTGAACATTTCTAGTTATTTTTTCTTTTAACTCATTTTACGGTGGTCACAAAACTTGAGTGAGTGAGTGTATATTAACGTCACACACACCACTTTTCAGCTACACGAGGGCTTTTGGCGACGGAACACGTAATTTTGAACCATGGTCAAGTGACGTGGACGACACCTGAGCTGGCACCCTCACTCCTAACAACCATACCTCACCCACGGGAGGACGTTTCATCTCTCGACTGATTTAACGTGCATCGCTACCCTACACGGCGGGTCTTAAGTGGTACTGGGCTCGAACTCTTGACATGCTTGCCATGATCCGATACCCTTACCACTGGGCTACCGCAGCCCTGTCATAAAGCTTGAATTGGTTTTATTAGGTACCTTGTTCGCCGAGAGGAATAGAAGTCTGGGAGTTTCATCCAAGAAGTGCAAGATTTAATCCCTATTGTCCTGCTCACTAGAAACATCTTCAATATCCCCTTTTACCCACAGTGGAGTTGTCTCATGTCCACGTGTCCTTGAACTTATCACCATTCATTTATAGCGTTGATCAGTCGCACTGGTAACTTCAATTCTTGAAGCTCGAAAATGTCAAAACATAAGTGCTTGTGAGCATCAAAGAAAAAAATTAATTCTTCAAAAAATGGATAAAGGCGTCAAGAAACTTTCCTTGCAGTTTTTCTTTATTCCTTTTTGATAGGTAAGATATATAAAATAAATATATATTAATTTACAAAAAGGTGCGAATAATTACTTTTTTTTAATATACAGTGTTAATGAATTCAAAATATTTGTTTTATGTGGTTTATAAAGAAAATTAAAAAATGAACCTCTATATAACGAATTTTCCATATAACGAACATTTTTTGGGGATTTAGTGACTTCGTTATATAGAGGTCCGACTGTAGTTTAAATTTTAATAATAATTTGTATACTGAAGGTGGTTATTTTTGCCATCAAATTTTTCTGTTAGTAGAAATTTGCTTAAGATAAAGCTGCGTATATAAATCTAGTTTTTTGAAAATAACCGACTCCAAATAAACAGGTGTTTTTAAATTATCGATATTTTTATTTACAAAATTATTAGATTATTAACAATAAATTTTGAAACCATTAAAATTGAAGAAGTGTGTGCTGTTTTATTAACTTTAATGAGATTAAATCTAGTTAAGTTTTTAAATAATTTATACCTGGAAAATATTATACTATGTTTCTTTTTAATTTTATTTAAAAACTAAGTGGATAAATCATCGGTATGTACAGTTACACCTCATGTGAAATATTTCTTTAATTTAATGTAATTTAGATCCTAATTCAAAAACATTTGAAATGTTTTTGCCTCAATAATTAACGAGTTCGAGCTCAGTTTCACCAAGGACCCACCCTGTAGGGGTGCGATTCGCGTTAAATCTGTCGAGAGCTCGAACGTCCTCCCGTTGGTGTGGTAGTTAAGAGAGGAGTTGCAAGCTCAGGTGTCGTCCACGTCACTTGACCTTAGTTCAAAATTACGTCGTCCGTTGCCAAAAGCCCTCGTGTAGCTGAACAGTGCGACGTTAATATCACTCACTCACTCTAGTCCTGAGTGGGCCTTGTATCGAATAAGCCCTCTTTTGGACCTTTTAATATTTCTTACAATTTTCTGTTGACACAGGTTGGGACACACGGGCTCACAAGTCTTTAGGTCGAATTGTTTAAAAATAATAATTTTTTAAAATCTAGAACGCCCCCGCAACCCCTCTTGAGAGTCAATTTCCATTTAACTTGTTCTTTGAAGATCGTTACTCATCGGAAGAAATATACCAGCTCAATTTCCAATTGGAGATGCAATATAGTTCCGAGGATTTCGTGAGGCGCAATTCAGCCGAAATCGGCTCTGGCCCTCCCCCTGAGATGTTGTGAGGGAGTGAGTTACTTTTCTCCTATATATAGGGAGAGAGAGAGAGAAACATCCATCACTCACACACATATGTATATATACAGCAACAACGATGAAATTTACTGTCAAAAACAATCCTTAAAATATCAAGTACAACAGTAAAATTCGTACAATATATTCCAGAAGGTTTTCACACCTTCTACAGCATTCAGACACATCTATCAGTTTTCAAAAATATAAGCAGGTAAAGTTTATCCCCAAGCAACTTCTCTTTCGTTGCCAAGTAAGCTCTTCATCGGCTCAAGAAAACTGACTTAATATCAGCAAGCGACCGGTATTTACAGTCTGCGAGGCTACGTTCCATAAAAAATATTAGAAGTTTAAGAGTTTAAGTAATGGTATATCATTACAATTCTTTTCAGTATTTCGAAATTAGAAAGTCCTTTTCTATACCTCTGAAAATTTGCCTATGCCTGGAAGCAACGAATCTATAGAATAAGTACTTTTCTAAATTATTGCTTGAAAGAATAACAAATTATATATATATTAATCCTTTTTTTAAAAAAATTTATAGATTCAGTCAGTTTCTAGGTTTTATTTTTTTCATACTTAACTTAAGATACTTCTAGTAAAAAGAATCTTTAATATCTCTTAGATATAGGCCATTTACGTTATCTCGCGAAAATTAATCCTACAACAAAATTTAACTGAACCCGAATGTCATTTTAACTATGTTTTCGCATTATGTAAATAGTTTTAACTAATTATAGCAGCCTTTGTTTCATAAATCCTGACTTTGGATTATTTCACTGGAAAACATTTTTCCTAAAAAATTGAAGCAATTTTGTTTTGGGCATTTGGGAATTTTCAGAGTTGGCAACCCTTATTTTATAACACAACGCAAACTTTAACATGAGTTATACCTGTACATTCAATAGTGCTCCAAGATTTGGATTAATTTTGTAACAGGACAAAGAAATGGTCTTAAATGTTCCATGGAATAACACATCAGACATGTTTAGTGCTTTAGTTAAACTGAGTTGATTTTATTAGAGAATTAAGCATGTTTTATAGTTTTCACTTATATAGTGCACTATCGTGTAAAAATAATTTACTAGGTATGGTTATTTTTTTATTTGATATCACTATTTTCTAACCATTTGTGATAAAATAAGCAATAGGAAGATAATCTGGATATCTAAGTTAATGATTATTTTTTACTGATTGTTTCAGCAATAAGAAATGATGGCGAATATAGTACAAAATAATTGCATAAGAACATTACAAGCAAATAAAGTGGTCCGTCGCCAAAAGCCCTTGTGTAGCTGAACAGTGCGACGTTAATATTCACTCATTCACTCAATTACAGGCAAATAAATCAATGTCTTTACGGTTTACAGATATGTATAAGATCACCGCAGATTAACTGTTTTTTTAATTAATATAATACTGAAGTTATAGTACAACTTCAGTTTGATTGGTACTTGCTGTGGTTGCAGCTTTTCAACAGTCATACAATTATTCTTGTTATTTTCAGAATACATTTCTGTACTTTTCCTTCCTCTTTATTAACATAGAACAAAAAAAGAAGGGAAAATTGCATATTGAATTCTTCAGCATTTTATTCTTACAATAATTTTCAACGAAGAACTGTTAGAACAATGTTAACTTGAAACGTGAGAAACTGAAACAGTATTCAAGCTAAATAACTTATTTGTTTTCATATTACAAGTGCAATTCTAATAGTTTAAATATAAATCGAATTGATTTCATACAACGGAAAATTTATTCCATAGAGACGTCGTATATGGATTCATACTTCTCGCAGTTGATTATGCATAAATTCTACGCCAAATAAATGTTACATAGTCCAATATATAATCAAGTTTAAGCATTTTGTATCTTTTGGTGGAAAACTTCGACTAATTATAATGCACCAAACTTAAAATGTATGAAAAATAGACTATTTTGTACTTTTAAAAGGGAAGAGGGAGGAATGCAGCTATCATTTTTTGAAAAATCAAAAATTAGAATGGAATCTACTTTAAAATCTCAAAAAGGAAGAAAAAGCTAGGATTAACTATGAAAAAGCTGCTAGGTTAATTTCTCATGTAATGTTGGTTAGAAAAAGTAAAGTCTCTCTCTCTCTCTCTCAATCGGTGTATACTAATTCCTTAAGAGCCGTTATTTAAATTGTGTATAGAAGTTTCTCAAATCTTTCGTAAGGTATCCGACTACTTACGACAACATTCTTTTTTTTATAAATTGAGATTTTTTGTGGTTTTTAGATTTATTTGGTACATTTTAAGAAAACAAGGCTAAAATTAAGAAGAGAAAAATAAATTATTACTACTAAAATGGGGAAAAATTGGTAAAAATTGACAAAAAATTATGTAAACATGGCCCCGCTCTGTACAAGAAGTAAATTCTCAATTTTAATGCATTACTTTGCTATTTCTTTTTGAAATGACCTTCAGGATAAGAGATATTTTAATTTTTACAAAAACTGGAGCACTTTATCTTAGTTATTATACGAGATTGCTTAAAAGAACAATGATTCTATTCATATAAGGAACTGTAAATTTTGTAATAAAACAGTGATTGATAAATCTGAAGGTTAAAACATCTTATACTGTTTTGCATAACATACACAAAAAGTTTCAGCAAATTATTTTAAAAACTTTTTCAGCAATCACTGTCTTCGTTTGAGGTTTTCAAAAAAAAAAACGCATTTCGAGTAAAACGTATTTTAAAGTTTTATATCTTATGTAAAGTTATGCCATCTGCTTTTACTAAAACACTAGTAGTTTTTGTTCTATTGAATCGAAAATAAAAAAACTTGGTATTTTTATAAAGCTAATAAGAGATGGCCTATAAAATAAAACGATAAAAAAATTGTCAGTGTTTAAAAAATCATGATTTTAGGATAGTTAGATACCTTAAAGAAATGTTACCAAAAAGAAATGTTAAATTCTGCTTTTAATTTTTTTATGAAAAAAATTATACGCATACGCGATGCAATATATTCTAAATGGTATGAAACAATACTTATTATATTAATAAGTTGATCACATTTATCAAACAGCTAAACTCTTTTGAAGCGCATATACGAAAAATGTTACCAACGAGATATTAATTTCCTGAATCAAAAAAAAAGAGAGAAAGATTGTAGAAATAGAAGAAAAACGGAATCTCTCTCTCGCTCTGATTAAATTAATTTACATCTCATTGCGAAGAAAATTTAATTTTGAGAGATTTTTCTACGCGTAAAGAAAAAGAAACTGATAATTACAACTCAAATTAAAATGGTATAACTTTAATCTTACCCAATTAGTTAGCTTTGGGAGTAATTTAAGTTCACGGTGCATTAGCATTAATGAAATAGTGGCATATATGTTAAAATTTTTTACTTTATAAAAATGTTTTCTAGAGAAATATTATGTATCTACAAACTTTTATAAGTTTTTAAAAAGCTTAGAGTAACGAAATGCAAGGAAATGCTGTGAGTTTAACACATTTGAGGAAACTAGGTACCTTAGAAATTTAAATAAAGCTGCGATTTTTGTTCTAGGTTTCCTCATTGTTATAATATTTTTGTTTCTCCATAATCTAGGATTATCAAATCAAATCTACAAATTTGTATCCTTAAAATATATTTATATTTTTACCTGTGTGTGTGTGAATGCTAGAACGAAAACTTTTTCAACACACAAATATTTAGAATAAGTTTGTACAGAGATGAAATAGAAGACTTATATGAGACAGATAACACATGAAATAGGGTTGCAGTAGCCCATTTGGTACATTGACTGTTTATTAACGGCGCGCTGTGAAGCTACTAGAGGGCTATTAATGATGAATCTCGCAATTGGGATCTCCCTCAAGTGATGAGGAAAACAAGGTCTATTGGGTAGAACAACTGTCCCTTAAGCTTAAGGTATTGTAATACCAAACAAAGATAGTTGTGTAGTACAAGCTAATAAACGTTAAATCTATCAACTCAAAACGCCTACGTTGATGGGAAATGTCAACTCTGATTTTGATTTCATTTGACCATGATTTAAAACCTCAATGAATTTTGACTGTGTAAAGCAGATCTTTCAGTTGAACAAAAATTGGAGGTTGGAAGCATTCAAAAGACAAAAACATGAAACCAATACGAATAAGATTCTTCTCAATTGTATACAAAAATTAGTAATCTCAACTTGAAATAGGAATAAGTTGAAATTTTTGCTACGCAGTTTAATTCAATACGTTAAAAACTAATGAAATATCTTGATTAATATTTTCTAATGAATTTTTATAGCGATACTCTTCGATTGGTTCTCCAAAATATCGAATTCATCGATTCATCAATAAAAGAATAGAATAAAGCAAATATTTGAATAGTAACAATTAATCTTGTATTTAGCTATAAAAGTAATTAGTTTTATATAATTTGTGAATTCAGATATTCTCCTCAGCCCACTCTTTTTTTTTTAAAAAAAAATGTGTATTTGATTATTCAAAGTTAACAGCAGTACAGAAAATTTATGTTTGAATCTTTTATATATTCTGAAAATAAATAGATAAAAAATAATTTGCATAAATTAAGTTAAAAATTAAGACACACAAAAGTAACCTAGATATGTATAAATAAGAATTCTTGTGCAGATTGAAAAAATAAGGGATCTATAGCAGGGATGGCGAACCAATGTCACTCGTGTCGTTGATGGCACGTGACACAATATTTTGGGCACGCCACCGATTGAAACGGTTTGCATATTTGTTCAAAATAACGAAGTTCATTATGAAGTATTATGAACAAACGCGAGTGATTCCTGTTAGTGCGCGAGTCGGCCGGGAGCACACTCTTTTGTTAATTGTCTTACAATCCTAAAATAAGTTATTTATCATCTAATCTACAACAGCAAAAGTCACTTTACTTTAATTTGAATTACACGTATAACTAAAACATTTACTACAATACTGTGCAAAATGTATTTTTTCGTAGTAAGTAAAGAGTTTTGAGTTTTGTTAGTATTTAGTTTTATTATTTTCCCAATAATCACAGGTGAAAATTATTTGACGGCACGTCTATACCTCATTAAACATTTATTCAGAAAAAATGGTACGTTGATCCATAAAGGGGTTCGCCAACCCTGATCTATAATATCAAACAATTATTAAGAATTTTTGCTGAGTGGGTTGTTTGAAAGGGAAAAATAAGCTTTCAGAAATAAATACACGTTAAATATAGTTAATAAATTTACCTTCTTATTAAATTCTCATCAGCGCATTTTGAATTTTACTTCTGAATTTTATTTTCACTTTGATAAATCATTTTAAAAAATAATCCTTCAGTAAACGCAATGAAATTTATATACCTTACCATTTGGTAAAATTTAAATATTAAAAAATGCTCTAAATTTTACTAAATACTATTTGCTTTCTCATTTTTATTAATTTTCGAAACAAAGTTTGTAATACTAATTCAATATTCCAGTAAAAAAACACCCAGAAATTAATCAATATTGCTAATCGTTACTTGAAGAGAAGAGATTCCTCTCTTGGTAGTTTTATTTTTATTAAATTTATTTATTTTGCTAAAAGGGGGAGAACTACTTTTAAGTTCCTTTTTATTTATTATGTAATTATATCTTTATACAAGTTCCTAATTCAGCCATTTTAAATAAAAAATTTGTCGTCTAATCATTTTCTTTTTAGAGAAAATCTCCTTAAAATGCAACCTATTGCAGCGAACTACATGATTGCTTCTCTCTCTTGAAAGTCTTGAGGGTTGAATCGACATTTTGAGAGAGAATATTGATTTATGCGATCAAATATACTTAGAAAGTCGAAGGAGATCATAATGAGAATTTATGCTTCATTTTCTCCATAGCGGCGGTTATTAAATGTTAGGAAATATGTCTTTAAACCAGATATGAGGAATGTTAGATGATTGGCTGCTTTTATGTCCGAAAGCATTACGGAATTAATTTCGAATTTTCCTTCATCGATCAAATGATATTATTTCGTCTTTTAGCATAAGCTTCTTTGAATAGTTAAGATTAGCAAAACAAACTAAATTTGATATTGTGTTTAATGTAAGGTAAACGTAACATTGTGTGTGTGTGAACTGAACATAAATTACATAAAATATTTTTAATAATAATTTTCTTATTTGTATTTAAAGTATTCGACTACATTCGAAACCGTGATTTTTAAAAATAAAACGCATAAATGGATTATTTTCATGATATTTAGTGTCACTTAGATTAGAATACACGTATAAAATTGTTTTAAGGACGTTTTGACAAAAACAAATTGTTCAAACACAATATTTTGGCAAAAAATTAACTTAGAATAACCTTTTTTCAAAATGTTCTCCTTTTATAAAAAAAATGCTTCAAAAATAATAATATCTCGCTTATATAAAGTAAAGACTTCTCCAGAGAGTCTGAACTAGGATTTTTGAGAAATTCACATTATTTTCAGAGTTACAACCCATTGAAATAATTATCGGCGTTTTTTTCTTAAAATGTCTACCTTATGTTGTCGTAAAACATGGATAAACCCACTTCTAAGTTATATATTTCAAAAATTCTAGTTGAGCCTCTGTAGAGAGCTCTGAGCTATATACAGGCAAAATATTATTATAATGGAAGCATTTTTCACAAAAGGAGAATATTTTGAAAATGGGTCATTCTATGTTCATTTTTTGTCAAAATATTGTACTTAAATAATTTTTTTTGTCAAAATGTCCTTAAAACAATTTTATACATGTATTCTAATCTAAGTGACACTAAATATCATAAATATCCATTTATATGTTTTTGCAAAATCACGGTTCCGATATCGTAGTCGGATACCTTAATAGACAAATATAGATTTGGCTATTTTTTCCGAGTCTAATCTTATAATATGAATTATAGCTATGTTCCTTAGGACATAATATTTTTAGATTTGTACAGCTACTAAAACTTCGATATTCACTTCATAGAAACTTTCGTGGCCGTGATAGCATAATGGTTAGGGTAACGGACTCGTGGCTGTGGTGTGTCATGAGTTCGAGCCCAGTACCCCTAAAGACCCACCGTGTAGGGGAGCGATGCACGTTAAATCTGTCGAGAGCTCAAATATTCTCCCGGTGGTGTGGTAGTTAGGAGACGGGGGTGCCAGCTTAATTGTCGTCCTCGTCACTTGACCATGGTTCAAAATTACGAGGCCCGTCGCCCAAAGCCCTCGTGTAGCTGAACAGTGCGACGTTAATATATATATTCACTTACATAGAATCTTTTTTACAAATATAAGTACTTCTTTATATTGAAGATGCATTCAATATTGGAAACAGTTTGGACGAAATAAACTAAAATATGTTGATACAAAGGACTGACAGAGTGAATAACTGTAAAAAATACCACAATTCATTGGTAAAAATTACACGTTTCTTTTAGATTTCTGCAGGTTTCTCTACTCACACAAGGTTTCTTTCCACGTAACTGTGGGTTATTACTTATGGTTTCAAATCAAGTTTTAATTTTCGTAGAAATCCAAAATATAGGTTATTAACGCTTCGCAAGTGTTTTATTGTCCTACTTTTATTGTCTGTGGCGAAATGGCATATTAGAGCAACGTGTTAAAATGGTACTTCCTAACCTGTGTGATTCGCACAAGAACTATAATCAATTTAATGATATTTTCATTTTCTATCACAATGCATCGATAAAATCCTTCAAAAGAGAACTTTGAATAAGCACTGATAAGGAGTTTATTTATTTCTTGATTCAAAAACTTTTTGATTTTATTTCAGTTAGTGCATTTATTTGATATTACCTTTCTGTAAGCATTTTTTCTAGGTACATCAACAGGCAGCTCTCAAATACTATATCTAACCGAGCAGATGTTTCCCAGAGCTCCATCCTCAACCCTATACCATTTACTATTTATCTCAATGATATTCCAATCACCAACACAATATTTTGTATGTACGCTGATGGCACTGCAATATTCACCCAACAAAAAAATTTTTTAAAATACAAGATATATTTCATAAAAAAGATATTTTGTTCATTTTGAGAACGGGTTTTCCAAATGGGAAATTGTTTTAAGTGCTTCGAAAGCTAAAGTAATGCTTTTTGCCACCAAGAAAAACCCCATACATTCATTTATAAAACAATAAAATCCTTTGGTCTCAACATACGAAGAATCTTGATGTTATTTTAGACAAATCACTTACTTTTCAATAACATATCACACAAATAAAGAAAAGTCTAAATTACGTAGACTAAATAAACTGCTCATGTATTGTGAGCGACTTCCCCTGAAGTCGCTCCCTCAACACCCTGCCTACCTAAGAGTGTGGGATACTTCCATAAAAATTCCAGAAACTTCCATAAAAATTATTGTTTATTATTATTCAAGCACACTAATCAACCACAAGTTTAACCACAAAAGGATGCCTTAGAAGTGATATAAAGAAAGCAATAAACCCTAAGTGAACAAGCGCAAGTATACAGTTTATTTGAAACTAATCAATCTTAGACTATAAATTTTCCCAATCCACAAATTTAGTATAGTGGCAAACTCAGTTCTTAACTCAAGTTGGGTAAATCAATTAAATCTCACCTTCGCAACGCTGAACAGATCATTCGCTACTTTTCTTTTACAATTACAAAACTCTGACTTTATATACTCTAATCTACATATCAAGGTTTCTTCTTGAGAGGGATGGCTGTGAATTTAACACGAATGCTAGCCCAAAGATTACCCCAGAGGATTTGTGTGAGGGTCGCGTAAAGACCCGTCACCATATAACCCGACCCTCAGACCAGTCATTACCTATGCTTCCTAATTTGAAGAGTAAAATTCATATTAATAACTTAAAAAGATCTCAAAACGTAATAATTTGACCAATATTTAACATTCACTGGCTCATGAGAAATTCCAATTCCAGAACAGAGAGCAATACAACTTTAATTAGACAACTCTTCAAAAACTAGCTGTTAAATTCTACCAAAATATTGCAAATTACGACAACTCATTTATAATTTAAGGTATCCGACTACGTTCGGAACCGTGATTTTCAAAAGCGCATAAATGGATAATTTTCAAGATATTTAGTGTCACTTAGATTAGAATATATGCATACAATGGTTTTAAGGACATTTTGACAAAAAAATTTATTTAAATACAATATTTTGGCAAAAAATTAACTTAGAATAATCTTTTTTCCAAATGTTCTCCTTTTGTGAAAAATGCTTCAATTAGAATAATATTTTGCCTGTATATAGCTCAGACCTCTGTTCAGAGGCTCAACTAGAATTTTTAAAATATATAACTTAGAAGTGGGTTTATTCATATTTTACGACAATAGAGGGGAGCAATTTTAAGAAAAAAACGCGAATAATTATTTCAATTGGTGGTAACTCTGAAAATAATGTGAATTTTTCAAAAATCATAGTTGAGCCTCTGTACAGAGGTCTGTGCTATATACAGGCAAAATATTGTTATAATAGAACCATTTTTCACAAAAGGAGAACATTTGGAAAAAAGGTTATTCTAAGTTAATTTTTTGCCAAAATATTACATTTAAATAATTTTTTTTTCTCAAAATGTCCTTAAAACACTTTTATGCATGTATTCTAATCTGAGTGACACTAAATATCATGAAATTATCCATTTATGCGCTTTTTTAAAATCACGGTTCCGAACGTAGTCGGATACCTTAAATAGAAAATTATACTTCTGATCAAAAAGTTTTTAGATATATCACGAAAATGTTTAATATAGATACAACCTTTAATTAAATTTTTACTCTTTTTTTTATTTTTCCCATTTATTTCATTTCAAAATCAGGTCTTTAATTTGACTTAGTAGATCTGTTGACCAATCCTTGACTGATTTATTTCTTTTCTAAAATGAAAAAATAAATATATACTGACCGATTCTGTGAGCCAATCGAATTCATTCCTTTTATCTCCACATTGTATACATGTTTTCTCAAAATTTTCTAAAAATGTCGGAATTATTTGCTGCGTTCAGATTTACTTTGCTAAACCCTGATTACCCTTCTGATAACTCTCGTATTTACATTCTACATGTTTTTGCACTTTTTTTAAGCTTAATTTAATGTCTATTATCTTCTATTGTAATATACCCATTAAGTTTCAAGCATATATATCTTATCTCTTATATTGCATTTAAATTAGAGGGCAAAAAGAATAGCATCACTGTCATTTTATAAAGAAAAAATTAAAGATCGTAACCCGTCAAGATTTATGCGTTCCCTTTTTCATCCTAAATGACATTCGAAAAAAATGACTTGAACAATTTTTCTTTGAATATGCAAAATTAAATATGAAAAAATGACAGCAAAGATTATGAATGATTATTATCTTTGAAAGAGATATTATAAAGACGAATATGTCTTGCATTAATATAAAAATTAATATAATTTTTAAAAATTTAAAAATAACAAGAAAAAGTCACTTTTTAAAATTTTAACTCGTTAAAGTATTCATTATAAAGTAAAGAAATAAAAATATAAATATACATTATATAGAATTCTTATGTTTGTAATCTATATTTCATTCAAAAAATGATGGAAAAAAATCTTTGAAACAGATGGTGTGTGCAGTAAGAACAAAATCGATGAAATGCAAAGTTGGGTGAAGGGATTTCTCTTTCGTATCGTATTCATGTATATGGTTTGGGGTATTGAATGACTTGGCTTATGCTTCATAGAAAAAATTCCTTTTTTTTGTTTCTCTTAGTCACTATTGCTCGATGTCTCTGTAAATGCAGCTGTTTGGATCATAATACGAACAAAGTTATAAAGATTCTAACTAAATGTCCAACTAGAAAAGCCTTTGTTGACCTACGATTAATTAAACTTCTATAAAGAGTTCTAAAGTTATTTTCTGCACATTCAAGAAAATTTATATTTTTGTCGCTATGATATAAAAATGGCTTAAGTATTGACATAATTTTGTTTCTAATTACTTATATATACAGCATGCAAAAGATCCCTAGAGTGTCTGTTTGGCTTGAGTGCTCTCGGCAAAGTTAAATCCTAGCACAGTTTCCATTGTCAAAGCTCAAGTGCCACCCTGTAGGGAGGAAACTGGGAGTCAAAATTTCCTGCGGTTATTGGTATCCGCCTATATGGTGCCGCACTAAAAAGATGTACCGGCTTCCGGGAATGTACTTAGTCTGCAATGGTAAAACACCAATCTTCAGCCCATTAAAAATAAAAAAAACCTTATATATATTGTTCGGTTTTCTATTATAAGGTTAAAAGTAGAAAAACAGTGAAAGAAAAAAAATCCAATTGGACCGAATTATAAGTAATACTATTTTGGACCAAATATTTCAAAATAAAAGGATATTAACTGACAAAAAATGTTACTAAAATTGTTCTCTCTAGATAACACTTCCTTTATCAAAATCTTCTCTTCAATAAACAGGAAACGAGAACCCAAACTACTTTCCAAACAAACCGATAGAATTTGTTCTAAGCAATCACCAATAACTAGTTGAATCGTTCTTTTTTAAGTAACATGCTGACCAGGAAACAAGTTCTCAGTTGACGTATTTCGCGTCGTTTGGAATTAAATATGTGGATTTTTCCGCTTAATGTAGGCTTGAAAGCAGAAAAAAGAACATGCTCTCTCTCCACTTAGGAGGGGTATTCTATTTTCGAATCCCCCCCATCGGAAATGAAAGGACGGAATTCCGTAATGTGACATTAGCCCTCGCTTTTAAGGTTTACCAAAATAAAAATAAATGACAAAAAATTTTTGACGCCAAAATAGAAAGAGGATGAAGGAGTTAAAATATTCTTTAGAATTATTCCAGACCTAGGCAGAAATTTTATTAAAATAATGTTTGATTCCATATAAAGTGTTTTTATCCCCCCTCCCCAATACGTAGATATAAGAGGATTACATAGTAAAGAGTAAATATTTTGATTAGGAAAAGGATCGAAGACATAATTTTAAAAAAAAATTCATTAATGTATTCAGAGATTTGAATACCATTTTCACATGTATCATCTGAGAAGTAGAATTTCATGCAAAACAAAGTTAATTTAAAAACAACCAATACACTTTGGGTAAAATAATAAATCAGAGATTGTTTGATTTTAGGTATATTTTATACATTTCCTTTCCTTTTTAATCATAATATATTTCTAAAGGGAAATGGAAGGATGCTTTTCTATGATCGTTTTTGTTCTACTAAACTATTTTTTTGTAATGTTAGGAGCTTTGAACATTAGTTTTTATCATTAAAATACTTTAAAGGATAGTTTTATGAAAGTTATATATATTTTCATAAGAATAAATTTTTAATCAATGGGTTCTTCTTTCTGGTCTTTCTCTGTTCGAAAATGATGTATTTATTATTGATTGCATAGTAAAAGAAGGCCTGATAAAAAAGGATGTTAATTTACAGTAAATTTTTTTAAATCATATATATATATATATAGTCTAATTCTCTACAGACAAGAGATAAACATTCACCAATCACATTCGAAAAAAACACAGAGACAGTAATGAGAACATACAATGAAGGACACTAGATTAAAAATTATAAAATGGATGCTGCAGTATTATAAACATTGCTGACTTAGGACAATTATATAAAAGGGGATTTAACGTCACACTTCGAAGTATATATATATATATATATATATATATATATATATATATATATATATATACTTCGAAGTGTGACTTAAAATTAAAATCAAATCAAACCAAAATATACATATATGTAAAATTGAGGGTTTCTTACATATTTCTGATATATTTATGGTTGAAAGACATTCAGGAAGATATGTTTATTACTAATATGACTTTATTTACGAGGACTCTAAACCAGTGTTTCTCAAACTGTGGGGTGCACCCCCTGGGGGCTCAATAACCTAACGAGGGGGGCACGAGCATATCGAAAGTAAAATATTTAGAAAAATATTTAATTTACTGGAATGAATTAAAACAAAATACTTTCAGACATAAAAAATGCACTTTTACTCTGATATATTTTATAGGCGCGCGCGCGATATTAAATCATCAAAAATAAAAACTTCTTCAATACCTAATTAGCTATCTTTGATCCTATAACCAAATAAAAAAACTTTTATTTGATTTGCTGTAATCCCATGATGAGAGATTTTTTTTACTACGTCTTCTTTTTTAAACCTAGCATACTACTCTTTCAGAGAAAAAACAGATCCCAGACAGATTCGAAAAAATTTAGGAACATAAAAAATTCATCACTGTCATTATTTTTGAAATACTGCGCATTATAGCTGTAATCTGTTTGACCTTCTAAGTTATTGGTACAATTAGTTATGCCCCCTCTCTTATGTGTTTATTTCTCATTTAGGGAAGTTGTAAGTAATGTCTTTCTCTGTTGCGCTTTTTTCCATGCAAAAGAGTTTTATGATATTTGAAAAACCACGGAGAGCACTTTGAAGGATTACTTGGCCAAGACTTATTATGAGTATTCTCAAACATATAAAGCATAACGAAAAACGTTTTACACAATTTTTTTAGCAGTAACATACATATTACCATAATGAATATAATTTTACCCGGAAGTGGTCGCGCGGGACACACAGATTACGAAATCGTTAATTCTAGCAAAACTGTTTGTTACCAAAGAAAAATTCTAAAGTCCTTGAAAGTAGGTAAGTAAACTTTCTCTTAATTAAATTATTCACTGGAATCACGATTTGTATCGTGTGCAATAAAATAATTATAAAAAAAAGGATTGGGGGGACTAAATAACCCCGCTCAAACGTATCGAGTGCGCGCCTGCTCCCGGGTTAAAATATGTTGAAGTCTTTTCGCTTTAAATATTAAAAATAATACAATTATTCTTCATCGGAATTTTATATTTTTTTTCATTATTTAACATCAATTAAAATTACAATTCACTGAAAACTAATTATAATTTGAGCAACCATTTTTAAAAAACCATTTTAAATTTTTGTAAATATTGTTGAGCACTTGGCTTTGCTCTCCTTACAATTCAGCTATTATATCAATAATGTTTTATTTTCTTATAAATGAACCTGTGCAAAGAGCGGGCAATTCAGCCGGTATACTTTTAATGTATCAGTGCTGCACAGAGTATTTTATAACTAATTAATTAATACTAAATTAAGAACAAGTTTAATAAGTATTAATGACTTCCATGGGCTTGTCTTGCAAAGCAAAGTTTTTATAAGGAATGCTTATGATTAGAAATTGACCCTCTGAGTTCTTTTTCTATATTTAACAGATATCTATATTTTGTCTTCTAAGCAGCCACCGCATTTTGTAATATGTCCAATTTAAAAATTAGAGGAAGGAAAAATAACATAATTATTATCCTATTATTTTATTTATTTATTTATTTATTTGCTTAAAAGTAGTATACAAAATTTAATACTTATGTTACTCATTTGTATGGTTTATAATTAAGATTGCCTATTGTAGCTTTAGCGTCAAAGTGCATTATTATTGCATTCAGTACATTATTAATGTATAAGGGGGGGCGATAAAAATTGTGATCGAAAAGGGGGCGCCAGTATTGAAAGTTTGAGAAGAACTGCTCTAAACAACTCATTGCATCAGAAAGCTTACACACTAACATGTAAAAGCAGCAGCAGTAACACACGAGTAAAACTTATACAGAACAAAAGCGCGTTCATCTTTAATCTAAAGCTCTTGGATTATATACTTATATCAAGAACATTTGTAGAAAGTGTTTCAATCATATGATGTTTAATCTGATTCGGTGATTAAATTCAATGTTGAGTCAACTTACCAGAAAATTTGACAACGTGGCATTTTTTTAAAAACTAAAGTTACTACTCAAATTTTATTTCCGGTTTGGGGGAGGAGATAAATAAAAATGTATCACAAAATATTGGGTGGTTCAGGACCGAAATTAATTTAAGAAAATCTATCTGAATATATATATATATATATATATATATATATATATATATTATATATATATATATATATATATATATATATTGTATAGAGGAATCCTTATATATATAATATTTCTGATAAAAGAGATGCATTTAATTTCAATTTTAATAAAGCACCATATTGGAATTCGAATATATCAATTTTTATTTATGAAGGGTGTTTTATTTAGAGGTATAGAACTTTAAATTGCAATAAAACAACGATGTATTATTCGATCGACATGAATTTTTTTATTCGAAAGATAATCTTGTGGCATTACATTTTAAACATGATTTCTGGCATAGGACTGCCACGGCTGGCTCGGATGTAGTCCAATCTGGACGTCCAATTTTCGATGACTTTTTCCAACATTTGTGGCCGTATATCGACAATAACACGGCGAATGTTGTCTTCCAAATGGTCAAGCGTTTGTGGCTTATCCACATAGACCAATGACTTTACATAGCCCCACAGAAAATAGTCTAGCGGTGTTAAATCGCAAGATCTTGGAGGCCAATTCACAGGTCCAAAACGTGAAATTAGGCGGTCACCAAACGTGTCTTTCAATAAATCGATTGTGGCACGAGCTGTGTGACATGTTGCGCCGTCTTGCTGGAACCACAGCTCCTGGACATCATGATTGTTCAATTCAGGAATGAAAAAGTTAGTAATCATGGCTCTATACCGATCACCATTGACTGTAACGTTGTGGCCTTAATCGTTTTTGAAGAAGGATTCCACCAGCCCATAAAGCGCACCAAACAGTCAGTTTTTTCTGGATGTAACGGTGTTTCGACATACACTTGAGGATTAGCTTCACTCCAAATGCGGCAGTTTTGTTTGTTGACGTAGCCATTCAACCAGAAGTGCGCTTCATCGCTAAACAAAATTCGCTTATGAAAATCGGGAGCAACGGCAATCCCGTTTTGGGCCCATTCGACGAATCTACGCCTTGCTTGATCATATTTAAAATCTAATGCCACAAGATTATCTTTCGAATAAAAAAAATTCATGTCAATCGAATAATACATCGTTGTTTTATTGCAATTTAAAGTTCTATACCTCTAAAAAAACACCCTTTATAAATATTGCCGCACGCATAATTTGCTACAAGTCCCGATAGCCGAGTTGGCAGAGCGTTGGACTGAACTTCCTCAGGTCTCGGGTTCGAATCCCGGCCCCGGCAGATTTATCCAAAGACTGGAATTTTGTTCTCGTTTTTAATGTATTGTTTCTAGGTTCTAGATGAATCCAGATCATTCTTTAGAGTGCATACTGGGTATTTCTCGAATATTCCGAAGTGTATAAAAGCAGAGTTCATCGCCAGTTGGGGATGTTCTCAGTCCAGTGTTGCATCGAGCTCCCAGCGTTAGAATAAATCTAATTGTTTGTTTAATTGAACTGTGTACTTCTTTCGCGAACTCCGTGACAAGTTTGGTGGAGGCGCGGGGTACAATTACGTCAAACGTGGATAATAGCGACAACCTTCGCAGGAGCCACCGGTTAAGAGGATTATCCCCTGAATTCGGACTGTTAAAAAAAAATAGTAGGAAAAGGACAAAAATGCCGACCGAGCAAGAAGCCAAGCCCGCTGTAGTAACACCTTCGTTACAGCAATGGAGGAGCCCATCGACCTTCCGAGGAGCGCCTGGGAAGACCCTCTCAAATGGCTTAAAGAGTACGATCGAGTAGCCAACTTTAACAAGTGGGATGACATGATGTGCCTGGCTAACGTTTATTTCTTTCTTGACGGTACTGCGAGACAGTGGTATGTCAACAACGAAGACGCCTTAGATTCCTGAGAAGCGTTTAAAAATGGACTAAGTGGACTTTTCGGTGACCGTCAAAAATATACCAGAGAAGGGCAGAAGAACAACTAAAATGCCGAGCCCAGCGTTCAGGCGAGAGTACACAGTCCTACATACAAGGTGTATTTGGACTTTGCCAAGAGGTAAATCCTCTGATGAAAGAAGACGAAAAAGTGTCACACCTAATGAAAGGTGTTGCTGAGGATATTTATCAGGCCCTGTTGAGAGAAATCAACGACACAGCAAGTTTTATCAAATGGTGCAACTATATCGAAGATATGAAGCAGAAGAGAGTTGGTCGACCGAAATTTGAAAGGCTTCCAAACGTCGTACCGGTTGCATCCCTGACGGATGAGACTGATTTGGTTTCTCTTATTCGCACAATCGTACGAGAAGAAGTCCATCTCGACTAGTTAACCAGACGCAAGAATCTTTGGACTCCGATCCCCAATCCTTAGAAGAGATCGTTCAAGACGAAGTTGAAAGGGTTTTGGCCCCAGTGTCAACAAAACCTACAGAAACTAGACCACGACCAACATACGCCGCTGTCACCAGGAAATACAGAGCTCCTGTTCAGAAATTGCCACCTGAACCAAGAAAAACAGATGTGTGGAGAACGGCTGACAACAGACCTGTTTGTTTCCACTGCGGACGTCCTGGACATGTAATGCGCTACTGCCGAGAGAAAGGCTGTCTTTGACAACTCTCGAAACCGCCGACGGAACTTCGACGACGTTGGCACTGAAGAAGAAATACGCCGACCAAACTCTTCTCGCCGTTTTACGCCAAGTCCCACGAGAGGCCGATCCCCAATACGTCGTTACAGATCCCCGTCGCCATATCGCCGATCCAGTCAGTCGCCAGGCCGTAGGAGCGAGGAAAACTAAAGAGAGCGACCTTCCAAGGAGGTGAGGTCGCGTGTACTGGAAATCCTCCGTCGACCGCCAAAATGTGACTGGTAACCAACTAGACGTAATAATAGATAAGAAGCCGATACGTGCTCTAGTAGATTCTGGGGCATCGTTTTCTGTCATATCCGATAAGTATCGCCGATTTTTAAAGAAAGTTCTGTTTGCTGATGCCAAGAGCGTTATGCTGAAAGTTGCGGATGGAAATTTTGTTCGGCCGATAGGGAAATGTGTTTTACGTGTCCGTATAAACAATCGAGAACTGCCTTTTGAATTTATTGTTTTATCACATTGTAGCCATGACGTCATCCTAGGATGGGACTTTTTAGAGGCGTCTCAAGCCGTTATAGACTGTGGACAAAATGAACTTGTTCTAGAAGACATCTGTCGAGACTCCACAGCGCCTGACGCCTGGAATTTGTATGCCACCAGAGACTATACACTTAAGCCGCATTCTTTAACTAGAATAACAGTATCAGGATATCAAACCCGAGGAGACATAAATGTAGTTCTAGACGGCAGCAAATATTTGCTCTTCGAGAAAAATATTGCTACACCGTCCATGGTATCCACATATCGTAACGGAAAAGTGATGTCTGGGTTACCAACCTGCAGTTCCGAAACCAAATCATCCCTAGAGGAATGTGCATAGGCCAAGTTGAACCACTAAATGAAGGGCATCTATGTGTTATTTCCGACACATCGGGTTGCTTGGATGACCAGCAAGAAACTTCGGAGTCACAGATGAATTGTTCGTTAATGATATCACCCGAGTTAAGTGACGAACAGAGAAACAAGCTATCCGAACTACTCCGGAAATTTTCTGGGCTTTTCACGAAGACCGACAAGTCGACAGCCGCGAAGACGAATGTGAAACACAGGATTTTTACTGGTGATCATGCTCCAATCAACCAACGAGCCTACAGAGTCTCGCCGACTGAAAGACGCATCATTCATGAAGAGGTTCAGAAAATGCTTGATGAAGGTATCGTCCAACCCTCTGAAAGTCCTTGGTCATCACCCGTTGTGCTCGTAAGAAAAAAAAGACAGTAGTTGGCGTTTTTGCGTCGATTATCGCAAGCTGAATAGCGTCACGAAAAAAAAAAAAAAAAAAGACGTTTATCCTCTGCCTCGTATTGACGATACGCTCGACTGTCTGAAAGGTGCCAAGTTCTTTTCTTCCATGGATCTCCGATCTGGTTATTGGCAAATAGAAATAGACGAAGCGGATCGTGAAAAGACGGCATTTATTACCCCCGAAGGCTTATACGAGTTTAAAGTCATGCCGTTTGGTCTCTGTAATGCACCTGCGACCTTCGAGAGAATGATGGACAATTTGCTACGCCATTTTAAATGGACTATGTGTCTTTGTTACCTAGATGACATAATAGTGTTCTCAGAAACTTTTGAAGACCATCTTATACGATTAAGACTTGTTCTAAAATGTCTTCAGGAAGCTGGTCTTAAATTAAATTCAAAGAAGTGTCTTTTTGCTGCCCAAGAAGTAAAGATTCTAGGCCATCTTGTATCTAGTAATGGCGTTCGTCCCGATCCCGACAAAATAAAAGCCGTAAGAAATTTTCCCACTCCAAAGAATATACATGACATACGAAGTTTTCTTGGCCTTTGTTCATACTTTAGAAGATTTATTAAAGGTTTCTGTTATCTCGCCGAACCTTTGCAGTCGTTGCTGAAAAGTGGCGTGGAGTTTCATTGGGGTCCTGAAGAGGTGGAAGCATTTCACAGTCTTAAGAAAGCACTTACTTCGGATCCAGTATTGGGGATGTACGACGAAAGAGCTTCTACAGAAGTCCATACTGATGCAAGCGGGTACGGTATCGGAGCTGTCCTAGTACAAATTCAGAATAATGCCGAGAAAGTTATAGCATACGCTTCTAGAACTCTGACAAAAGCCGAAAAGAATTATTCCACCACAGAAAGGGAATGTCTTGCCATCGTATGGGCTACCAACAAATTCCGACCGTACATATTCGGAAAACACTTTACTGTTGTAACTGACCATCATTCCTTGTGCTGGCTCATAAATTTAAAGGATCCTTCAGGAAGGCTTGCCAGATGGGCCCTCCGACTTCAAGAGCATGATTTTGACGTAAAATATAAAACCGGTAAGAAGCATAGTGACGCCGACGCTCTTTCGAGAAATCCAGTGGAAGAGGAAACGGAAACACCAGACAAATTTTTAGCAGTCATGACGAGTATGAACCTTGCGATGGAACAGAAAAAGATCAAGACCTTGCGAAATTAAAACTTTTGAGCAACTCATCCAAAAACGAAGAATTCAGATTCATCGACGGTATCCTTTGCAGGAAGAATTTTGATCCAGATGGAAAGTTGTGGTTACCAGTCATTCCTAAACATCTACGAGCAGACATACTAAGGCACTTTCATGACGCCCCCACCGCAGGACACCTTGGTTTCGCGAAAACTTATGACAGGATTCGCAAGAGATTTTACTGGCCGGGAATGTACCGAAATGTCGTTCGGTATGTCATGCATTGTCGGGAGTGCCAAAGGAGAAAATCCGTTCCTCAACGACCACCTGGACGTTTAGTTCCCCTCCCTCCAGCTATAGCTTCTTTCCATCGCATTGGAATTGATCTCCTTGGGAGATTTCCAAAGTCTGCTCATGGAAACAAATGGATAATAGTCTGCACGGATTACTCAACGCGATATGCAATAACAAAAGCCTTGCCGACAGTCGAAGTCGCCGAAATAGCGAAGTTCTCACTTGAAGAAATTGTCCTCAGGCATGGAGCTCCTCGAGTAATTATCACAGATCGTGGAGCCGTCTTTCGATCCAGACTTGTTTCCTCTCTCGTCGACTTGTGTAACATTGATCATCGTTTCACAACGGCGTATCATCCCCAAACAAATGGACTGACGGAGCGCTTCAATAAGACCTTGGCCGACATGTTGTCAATGTATGTGGATGTAGAGCAGAAAAATTGGGATGAAATTCTACCATTTGTAACCTTCGCTTATAATACCGCTAAACAAGAGACCACAGGTTTTACGCCGTTCTATTTACTTCATGGTCGTGAAGCGGAAACGACGCTAGATACAATGCTACCATTCTGTCCTAACGATTTTGATGACAATAACATCACCAAGATAGCATCCAGAGCCGAAGAATCACGACAGCTAGCCCGAGTGCACACTCTGAGAGCTCAAGACAAAGATCCTCGACGTTACGATTCCAAACACCAAATGGTGTCCTACGCTCCCGGAGATCTCGTATGGGTTTATACTCCAGTGAGAAAAGTCGGTCTCTCCGAAAAACTCTTAAGAAGGTATTTCGGACCGTATCAGGTGCTACGCCGTTTATCAGCCGTGACTTACGCAGTACAAGATTTTGATCCTGCTTCACGAAAAAGAAAACTAAGAGAAGTTGTCCATGTACTGCGTATGAAACCGTACCATGATCCCGCCGAGCAAATCGAAACCGAGGATATTCCTCCCAAAGAATCATACAAGGGACCCATCACTCGTTCCAGAATAAAGACCCTAGAACAAAATGACAGCGGGGCGCTGTCTTCTTTTTCGAGGGGAGCAATGCCGCACGCATAATTTGCTACAAGTCCCGATAGCCGAGTTGGCAGAGTGTTGGACTGAACTTTCTCGGGTTCGAATCCCGGCCCCGGCAGATTTATCCAAAGACTGGAATTTTGTTCTCGTTTTAATATATTGTTTCTCTAGGTTCTAGATGAATCCAGATCATTCTTTAGAGTGCATACTGGGTATTTCTCGAATATTCCGAAGTGTATAAAAGCAGAGTTCATCGCCAGTTGGGGATGTTCTCAGTCCAGTGTTGTATCGAGCTCCCAGCGTTAGAATAAATCTAATTGTTTGTTTAATTGAACTGTGTACTTCTTTCGAACTCCGTGACAATATCATTATTAACTATATTTATCGTAACAATATATTTGTTATTGATAAATCTAATATCATTCTAAATCTTATCTTACTTATAAGTTATTGTACTGAGCATGAATACCCTATAAAAATTTTCTTTACAATTACATTACTAACGAATTCAAGTTTAATGACCAAATTTAGAAATATTTTTTTTTGCATTAGGTTTCAATTTTTTAAATATTTTTTTCATCTACAATTTTATACAATTTCTACATACAGTCACACGAGGCAACTACATGTTAAATAAAATTAAATATATTTTATTTTATATTAGAATTGTTATGTATGATATAGGGTCTTCTTCATTTCAAAAAATTTCCTGTAAATTAATAATTAGGTTTTAACACTAAAAAGACTGAAGCTTAGTATATACCTATATTGCCCAAAAGCAGTCCAAATGATTGCATTGTGAAAGAATGATTAAAGTGTAAAGAAATTTGTTTAAAATTAACTTTTAATATATTTTATGTAAGTTACAGTCGTATAACAAGTTATTAGTAAATATTATCAATAAAAAAATTTACTTCTCTTGGAAAAAAAATATATTCTAAAAAATTCTAAGAAGTTTTTTATTATATATGTAATTGTTTTTCTAATTGAAATTAAATAACAGTCCCAATGACTTCCTTGGGCAATCTAGTGTTAAGTATATACCAAGAATTCTTTATATTCTTATTCTTTTCTTCTTATTTTTTAATAATTTGCTCTTATATGATGCTGCACTCTTAGTAGGTTTTGTATTCGCTTGAAATATTAACTTGGCGATGTTTTGTGGTGGTATGTTTATTTATTCTAATAATACTTCATACAAAATATTTTTAATTTCTAAATTATGTAAAAGTTTATATTAATTTTTCCTAATATAATTTTTTAATGGCATTAGTGCATTTTATATTTTCTAATAATGACATGTTTATAGTACTTCCTCCTTTACCTTTAGCCCAGTAATATAGGTAAATTATAGGTGAAGGTTGACTGGCTTCAAAACATTATTTAAATCTTCATTCTTGACTCCTAAGGCTAAGGGTTTGTTATTATACTATAACACAACACACACACACACTGTGGCTAATATTTCTTACTATACTGTCTAGTTATACTTAGGATTATAACTATTTGCTTACATATATATGTAAATTATATATATATATATATATATATATATATATATATATATATATATATATATATACAATGGTGTGCAAAAATTGAGGACGAAGTCGAAAAATTAGCATATCAGCTGAACGAAGAGGCAGAGCGGACAGAAAGACCAATCAGGAGATTAAGTAAGGTGATGTACGGTAGCACATGCGCAGATATGCAGGTAGACGTAATAGGGGAGTGTCTGAGTAGTATAAAGCATGTTGTCGGTGTAAGATCAGTATTTCTGGCAAACAGATCGCACGCCGTATAGCAGTTAAAATCACACCGAGTTGCTGCCTCAGCGAGAAATGGCGAATAATCAATCTGTTAGACGACATCTGGATGCTTTTACCCGAGGTTGGGAAGTTGGAGGAAGGCCGCAGTGTGACAAGTGTGGCTGCAGAGTTCGGAATTGCTCACAGCATCGTTTCACGACTTTGGAGACAATTTCAAACTACAGGAACAGCTATCTGGGGGTTCAGTAGTGGTCGTCCACGAGGAACCACACCCGCAGATGACCGATACATTGTCTTACAGGCCAGAAAAAACAGGCGGCAGACAGCGAGAGAAATCTCTAGACACACGACACAGGCGACTGGACGACCGATATCGCGTTTTACCGTGGCCAGAAGACTGCACGGTGGTGATCTGTTTGCACGACGCCCTGTACGGTGTGTACCTTTAACGCCTGCCCATCGGAGAAGACGTTCTCTGTGGTGCCGGGAACACCGAAATTGGAGAGACAATGAATGGGGACGAGTACTCTTTATAGATGAGAGCAGATTCAGTTTGAGTAGCGATTCTCATCGCATACTCATCTGGAGAGAGCGGGGAAGCCGCAATCATCCCTCGAACATTATTGAAAGGGACAGGTATGGAGGTCGAGGTGTTCTCGTTTGGGGAGGCATCATGCTTGGTAGTCGTACAGACCTTCACATCTTCGACGCAGGTTCAGTCAACGGGACCCGTTATTGTAACGAGATTCTTCTTCCATATGTGCGTCTTTTTAGAGGCGCTATGGCTCTGCAGTTCCTTTTCATGAACGACAATGCACCATGTCATCGCACAGTAGCTGCCGAACAGCTCTTAGAGAGTGAGGATATTGAACGTATGGATTGGCCGGCACGATTTCTGGATCTCAATCCCATCGAGCATGTATGGGATTTTCTAGGCAGACGCTTGGCAGCTCGTACCTTACCACCAGTAACGATTCGGGAGCTTCTATTGGCACTGCAAGACGAATGGGCAGCAATGCCTCAACAACTCATTGACACCCTCATTCTCAGCATGGGCAGACGCTGTGAAACCTGCCTAGCAGTCAAGGGAGATCATATCCCTACTAAAGACCGGATGTTTCTTGCTGGACACCCATCACAGGGATGTTTCGGCCTTCAGTCGCATTGCGCTCCATGCTACTTTTTCAATCAAGCTTCTTTTTATCCCTCTGATTTCTCTTTTAGTAAGTGCTGCTTACATATTACACATGTCCTTATGTATTGGGGATCTTACGGTATTAAATGTGTTGATTTGGAAAGCTTTTGTACTAAGTGATATTGAAAAAACCGTCTCGTCCTTAATTTTTTGCACACCAGTATATATATATATATATATATATATATATATATATATATATAACAGCTCAATTACCAGCAGAAATTCAAAATAAAATAATTTATTAAGATATATATTTATTTATTTTCCTATAAATAATCAATCGATTAGAGAAAAAGTAAATCAAGGACAGGATTTAAGGCGACAACCTTTCCCCTTTTGCTGCATGCGACTCAAATGATAAGCTGAAAATGTCATTTTCTTATCAAAATAACAGAAGAGAGAAACAAAAATGTAAACGAAAAAAATAATTAAGTTTTTAACTGAAATAAGAACCAGTCTATAACGGGAGAAGTTCTTTTGAAAATAACTACTTGGGAAGTATCATAACATAAATAAAAAATATGGTTAGTTAAAATATGCAGGCTGAAAACTTTCTGCACATCTGGAAAGAAAGCTGAACAATGATTTTTTGTTTCTCTTAGGGGTGGACAAGAGGTACAATTTCAAAAAAAAATCATACATATGTATGGATTAATTTTTCTCAAATTTTAGTTTTTAAACTATTGATTGGAAAATGATTACTCTTATAAACTCTTAAGAACACATTTATATCACAAAAAACATTGATATATAAGTAGGAATTTACTAAAAAAGTACTTTTTTTCCTCTTTCACTCCCTGCTATATAGACGGAGTTACTATTTTTATGAAAATTAGTGTAATTTATTCATTAACGTATTTTATCCTTTTAATAGTATTACTTACATTACATATTCTCAAATAATAAAATTTGAAAAATGCCACATTTTTTAACTATAAAATATTTTCTTTTCTCATGTTAAATAAATTAATCGTGAATAAAGTTTATCGAAAGGTAAAGTTCATTAACTTCGCACACTATCAGGAAACATGAGGGCTGTTGATGAAGGACCTCGTAATTTCGAATAATAATAAAGGGACGAGGATGACACCTGACTACCTCCATCTCCAACCACACCACTAGGCTACCGCAGCTACAACCAAATAAAGTATGCAAATTTCTATTAATACTATATATTTATATATGGTGTGTGTGTATGTGTTTTTAAACAATAAACTTTCTCCGAGGGCAAAGTTAGACGACCGCTGAGGACTTGGAAGTTTTTTGTGGAATACAAACCTAAATCAGCGGCCTTTCGACTATTAAGGTATCCGACTACGTTCGGAAACGTGATTTTGCAAAGCGCATAAATGGATAATATTTATGATATTTAGTATCACTTAGATTAGAAAATGTATATAAAATTATCTCAAGAATATTATTACAAAGAAAAATTATTTAAGTACAATATTTTGACAAAAAAAACATAGAATGACCAATTTTCAAAACAGTCTCCTTTTATGAAAAATGCGCCTATTAAAATAATATTTTACCTGTATACAGCTCCGACCTCTGTACAGAGGCTCAACTAGAATTTTGGAAATATGTGACTTAGAAGTGGATTTATCCATATTTTGCTACAACAGAAAAGAGAAATTTTAAGGAAAAAACGCCGATAATTATTTCACTTGGCAGTAACTCTAAAAATAGTGAGAATTTTTCAAAAATCATAGTTGAGTCTTTGTACGGAGTTCTGAGCTATATATAGGCAAAATATTATTATAAAAGAAACATTTTTCACAAAAGAAGAACATTTTGAATAAAAAGGTTATTCTAAGTTAATTTTTTGCAGAAATAATGTATTTAAATAGTTTTTTTTTGTCAAAATGTCTTTAAAACAATTTTATACATGTATTCTAACCTAAGTGACACTAAATATCATGAAAATGATCCATTTATGCACTTCTTTTGTTGTCGTTCTCATCATTTGACCATGGTTCAAAATTACGAGGTTCACCGCAATGAAAACCTGTTTGAGTAAAATTTTTAAAACTAAAATATTATTAAAAATAATTTAAAATCAAAGGTTTAAAAACAGAGCAGTCCTTTCTACAACATTTGCAATGTTAACTAAGTACCTGAATTGAGCCCTCGTTTTTGTTTATTTTGAAAACGCTAACTTAAATTTGTTTGAACATGTTCAGATTACTATAAAATATTAATCATATCAGTAAAAATATTTTTATTTAACAAGGTAGATATTCTATATTTTTTTAGGTTTATAGAGGCTTACCATTGTATTAGACTTTTTCCATCAAATATATCGCATTTGGGGGATGGAAGACTTAACTTCGAAAGTCCGATATGTCGATATCATTAGGATGTATTACTGCACTATTTAGTTAATAAATAACACTGATGTAAAAAAACACGTAACGCACTACTTGATGAAGTAAATGCATTGACTGTGGCTCTAAAAAGAGGCTAATGACAGAAGCCATAGTAACACAGACAAAAAGGAACTATACAACAAGCATTGAGCATCACTTTTATTTGATTTATGATTACTTCGTATGACAATACAAACCCCATGTGGTCTTAGAATCTTGTATAAATGATAGTAGTAATTTCAGAATTAAATATATTGCACTTAGGTTATAGCTTATTTTTCACCCCACGGTGATGTACTCTGTGTTTGTCGGTGACTAAATTTTTTTCCTGAATTCATCTCCGAAGAAATAGACAAATAGACACATATTTAATGTCTCAGGTAATTTTAAGTTAAGTTTTAAGTTAAATAGTAATTAACTGTCTTGGGTAAAAATAGTTTTTTGTGACAGCCTCATTAGTAACATAATGGATTGTAACTATGTTTTGCCTCGATTAAACATTTAAAATGCACAAACACCTTGAGCTCTAAGTACTTTTCTATTAATTGGAAACAAATAAATAATAAATAACTTTAAGATGAACTCTCACCAAAATAGTTTCCGCATAAAATAAATTTTCACAGAAAATATTTTTAACATAGCTGTTTTGTGACTTCATGCCTCTGTGTTTTTTTCTTTCTATACTTTGATTTATCAAAACATATTTTAAATTCCTCCTTAGATTTGTCCAAAAAATATAGAAAGATTTATGAAGACTCATACTCTCAAAGACTTTACAATTTGCATAAAAAAATCTCATTTATTTTTCACATTTTTTTAATCCAAAAATAAAGAGTTCTATGAAAATTTTATTTTAGTTATATTTATGGGACATTGAAACTGTCTTTTAGCTAAAATTTAGTGAAATTTCGAGAATGGAGATTTTTTAAATCTAGTTTTTACGCATATAATATTTTAGATCGCACTACAGTAGCTATGTGACAAAATTCATTCCCAGAAGTTAAAGGTTAATGTATCTAAAAGAAATATGAGGTCTACGGGTCATAGATCTCTTAATTCTGAAAGCCATTCAAGTAAATAGGACAACACCTTAGTTAGTGCTCTAAACTCCGAACTTTCATCTTAGATCGATGAAGATTTTGAAGACTAGCTCAATTTAACGTGCAATGCTGCAATAACTCACATGAAGGATTTTATACGGATTCAAAAAGTGAATTTGCGATTTCATTTAAATATCGCCATTCAGGAAACTCTTATACGGTAGCTCTTTTAGTATTACCACATCTGCCCATGTTTGTGAAAAATCTAAAATACATCATTTAAACTACATTTAAATTATTTATCTTCTTATTTTCATGATACATAGAGATTCATTTATTACTTTTTATTAATCATTTTACTAAATTGCGGAAAGAAGTTATACATCAAATATATTTGCTTCATTAAAATGCATAACTTTTGTGTACATTTTATGATTTGAAAAAAGTCTTCATAAATCTTAATATATATATATATATATATATATATATATATATATATATATATATATATATATATATATATATATATATATATATATCAAATTAATCGATTTATTGTGATATAAAAAATTATCTTCAGATGTAATGAATTTTTAAAGAAATCTTTTATTACATTAATATGCTGAGATTTTTAAAAATAATTTAGCTTATTTAATTATGTAGAGAGAGAGAGAGAGAGAGAGAGAGAAAGAGAGAGAAAACTGTGTTCCTCTCATATTTATAAACCCACCTAACCCTTGAAAATTGATTAGAGACAATTTTGTAACATGCGCTGAGTATCTTTGTGTGTTCATTCTGAACTATTAAGAAATGCAAATCAAAATTGACACAAATAAAGCAATTTTTATTGAATTACAAAAGCAAAAAATGAAAAAAGTGTTGTGTTGTCGTGCACATAAATACACTCGACTGCCATGTTTACGGGTGTGACAGGCAGTTGCGGCGCGAGACCTGAATTTAATATGGGCAAGATACATTTCGCGAGGCCCTATGGGGGCGTAAGAATAGGGTTTATAAAATAAAAGACATTTTTATTCATGAAGAAAAAAAACAAACTTTCTACTCATATTTCTTTGCACATTAAACTATAATGAAAAAAAAAGATAAAATTAAAGAGACAGAAATTTTCTACCTTTAGTTTTACTGAAATCCTGATTGGCTGGTAATTTATCTTACAAGGGGAGGACACGACTAAGGAAATTCATTTCGGGTCGAGACTTGGTGCAACAGTAGTACTCCTTTAGGGTGTTCAATCCTCAATGTAATTCCACCAAATGGCCAGCCAATTCGGAGAGAAGTCTTCGAAATTCATGCTTAGCTTTTATACAATTAAGTTTCATTTGCTTCAACGGCCAAGTGGCTGGATTGGCAAGTCACCTGCCTTCAGTGTGGTTGGATCCGTGTTCGAATCACGCGAAAAAAATTTTCTTTCAACTCCTTTAATTATTTTTTAAAATTAAATAAATTTATTTATGAAAGGTATATTAAAAATTAAATTATATTCTACGTAATTATATTTGCATTTTATAAAGTAAAAAAAATTACTGTAATTATATAAATATTTATATAATGTTTAATAAAAATATATTTTTATATAAATAAATAATATTTGTAATAAAATATATAATAAATATTAAATGATATTTTACATACAAATTATTTACAAATAGTTTTATGTGAACTACAACAGTTATGAATATATAAGCCATTTTTTTTCTAGATCTCCTAGTATTGCGTTGGTCAAATATTCTCCAGTCGTTTCAGTGACAACAAGAAAAATCCGATCAAGTTTTCTTCTATACTTCCAGTTGATGTACAACAGTATGTTAAGGTGACTGACATTTGTTAAATTCTACTACAGTCTCTCGTGCAGTCGAGTAAAAGAATAATATTTTGCCTCTTTTATCCAACCAATCACACACGATTGTGATCAATTCATTTTTAATATCGTGGCTTAGATAATGGTGCGCAAGTTGTTTATCACCAATGCTGTTTCTGTGTACCATTGACGTAGGATCATATTTAGATATCAATTTCAGTGTCTATGAAGTTTCCAGAATTCTTAGTGTCTTCGTCAGTTTTGAGAGATTCTCTGTGATCTCTAAACGCCAGATTTTCATGATATCAATTAATCTCTCAAACGAATTGTACCAATGTTTTTGAGATTCAAGAATTTCACTTTCGTTTTCTCGATTAAATGTTTTTCCGTACCTTATTCCCTTCTATAATGTTATCCATTGGAACATATAGGTTATATGTTCTTTAGTTTTCTTATGTCTGTGCAAAATACTATATTTAAGTGTTTCCAATCACAGCACCTTTCCTGTACCATTTGAGTTTGTGAATTGCCAATTAGTCTGCATGGTAAACAGAGAGCTTTATTTTTAGAACTTGAAGAAACCAACAGCGACAATGTTGAGTTTCACCATTATTTAGTTTGCTTAAGAAATGAAAATTGGAAAAGTGTCTATGATCATCATCTTTAGGATAACATTCATCACTGCTATTTAACTGCTGTGTGGCATCACTTGGAACTATATCATGATCGGCGAACATTTGTCATGGGAAAAGTACACAATCCCGGGTCAAAACTGGAAAATGCTTATTTAACTTCGTCACTGGCATCTCTGTTCACAGGCGAAGAACTAATCTCAAGCTCTTCTTCTTGATTGTGACTTATGTTACTCAACGTGAACACAGAAATCTCAGAGTCAGATTATTATTGGCAAGCTTTTGATTCTATTTCTATTTCCCAATTTTCGTCGTTCGATATTAATAGTCGGTGCTTCTGGAGTAACATCTAAATTCAACAAAGACTCGGATAAGGATAAATGTTGTTGAGAAGTCGAAGGAACCGATTCATTTGATTCTGTACTGCCAGTTTCTGTCTGACCGAGAGAAATTCCATCATACCTGAACTTTAAACCTGGTTTTGGATACAGCTCTTTCCCCTTTTCTTTTTGCTGCTCCAGATTCCTATTTTCTCCCTTTACCTCTATCTCTCTTAGTGCCTAAGCTTGTCATGATTGATAAATTATGAAAAATGCCAAGTACCACTATTATCCATTCTTACATCAAATACTTTTAAAATTTATAATATGATATAGAAACAGGAAGCGAGACTGCGTCTGCAAGCGGTACTTTAATTGGCTTTCTAGGGATGGAAAGTCCCGAGCTATGCCCTGTTTTTGACCGGGGACTCTCCACGATAGCAGCTTAACTCCAGCTAATGTTGCCAGGCTACGTATGAACGAATGAGTGGAAACGACAAAGTTGAGAAATTTTTAATAAAAGAAAATGGAAAATAACAATTTCACGAATTAGTTATTTCTATACTTTCATGCACCGATAAATAGAATATCTTTTTTAAAAATCTATAGATCAATTTTTCTATATCTTAGGGTGAAAACAGATAAAGTTGAAATTTTTCTAATTTATTAATTATGTAAAAAAACCTTTGGCGTGCACTTTTGGATTTTCTTTACTTTTCGTTTAATGTCTTTCTGCTTTGAGGCGTGAGGCCCTATGCACTGCGAGGCCGTGTGCACTGGCCCACACCGCCCACGCCTTACCTCTGGTGACACGAAAAAATCTTAAAATAAAAGTAAATTTATTGAAATTGATCCATGTATGTACAGTAGCTTCCTTCAGTTCAACAATAGATGAGTATTTCAACTCATTTGCATATATTCGGGGAACTCGGAATCCCCGAATTTTTTTATGGTTGAGATCTGGAGAGCAAATTGGCCAGTCTAGTATATCAATTTGTTATTTGTTAGTCATACTTTCGTTCTGCACCTGCTATGGATAGCAGCCATATTTTTCTAAAGCGTACGGTGATTCTAACAATATCCTCGCAAATAAGGTAAATGTTTCTATCTCAACACTTCATGGTATGCTAAACTTTTCATTTTACATAAGATAATACCAGAGAGAATTCCATGGGAAGTAAACTTCCTTCAAATCGTGTTTTGATTACATATTTTTTATATAATTATAAAATTCCATATAGATATTCTGTCCTTAAAAATCAATTAGAAATTTTTAAAAAACGTAAATGTTGTTTTAAAAACTAAAAAATGTGAAATTTCTAAATAATTTAAAAATTAATACATATAAATATAAAGTTGAATTTATAATTATAAGATTTGTTGCGGCTCAAAATGATATCTTGTTACATTATTTCTAGTTTAATAAATAGGAAAAATTTAGAACCAGATTGAGAAAGTCTAAAATAGTCGATCTCTAAGGAATCTCTCTCTCGAAATTGTTATGCAACAAACCTATGACTTGATATGCATAAAAAAAGGAGCTTAACGAACTTTTTTAAAAGATCGAAAGAAAGTCTGACGGAGCATCAAAGATTTGGGGAAATAATTACAAGTTTGTGGAAGGGGGGAATTTATAACTGGATTAGTGGAAAGTAAATGTGTGTGTGTTTTCTGTAATATAAATCGTTAAGACATCTTCGAAATAATATTTATGTGACCTCAAGGAAGTAAATACTGACGTAAATGTCTGAGAGAGTATTAAAACGAGTGTAAAATGTATACCTTTTTTATGCTTATCTTGTAAAAAATTTTAGCGAACTCTTTTGTTTTTAAAAACATCCTTACAAAAATAATTTTCATCAAAAGAGTTTGCTTTATTAAAAATACTTTAATTAAAGTTCCAGCAGACTTAGTATTTTGTGAATAAATAGTTTAATGAATGCTTTTTTTTATAAATGCTGCATACAGAAAAGAATATCTGTGAATGACCATTAGAAATTAAAGTTAAAAGGGCTGCTTTTATTATTTTTCTTATAAACATTAACTTCGATTATTTTTTAAAACCCTAGCACTTTTCTTTTGCAAACATTATTCCAATGAAATTTTGTTGTTTTAATTAAAAAACTCATTGAGTTATAGTTTCAGAAAATCAACAGATATATATAATTTAATTTATTCACAAAAAATTCTAAGTTGAATATTATCTCTCTCAGTTAGAGAAAAAAAATTTTAAGTACAGGTATATATATTTCAATAAACTCAATGTAATTTATCTTCTCTTCTGTTAAATTTGATAAAAGATATAATTTTTAGGAAACACTCCAAGAACCAAGTAATAGGAACCTTAGAATTATAGGAACAATTAATAGGAACCTAATTACCGAGCCCACAAATACAGAAGATTTGGGTAAAACTAAATTCCTACTAAAAAAAGAATCTTTTTCATACTGATTTAAGAGACATAGTACCTGTTTTTTTAAATGTTTCTCTTTGTGAAAACAAGTCCTAAGCTTTCGAGATAAACAAGTTGGCCTGCGAATAAAGTATGTAAGTTATTTATCCACTCCTGATTTTCTCGCCAGAATCGGGAAATAAGCGCCAAATCTGGTTTATCTCATCTTCATCAGGCATTCCCATAAAAGCGCAAACCTATAACGTCCCGTCTCTTATTCGACATCGACTACTATTTCATTTTAGGATCTCTATCAGCTGTGGTGAGTTCATTTAAGTTAACTTTCTCTTACATCATAGTTTTACAACTCTCTGAGTAACTTTCCTGGTGTCTGCGTTTTTGTCCGGTAAGTTGATAAAGAGAAAGCATTTGTTTTCTTATGTTACTCTTCATTGGTAAAAGAAGTAGGAAGGGTTATTAGTACAGGATGTTGAATTATTATACACGAGCTGGATAATAACTTATTTTCTTAATTTTTGTCGAACTTTTAATTATGAGAAATCTGTCTTAAATATTGAAAAACTATTTTTTTTAAATTTAGGGATTTAAAAAACTCATGTTTAGTTATAAGATAAATTGAATAAATATGAATGATTAGATACAATTGTTAACGCTTGGAAACTATGTAGAATTTTAACACATTAACAAGTTGAATGTGGTTTGATTGTCTTAAATATAACAATAATTTTTCATTAATTATGGATGAATAAATACATTTTTTATTTAATAACAACAGTTACTAGACCGCACGTATGAGCTAATAAAATACCTGTTTGAAAAGATGATTGTTGTTTTTAAAAAAAAGAATTCTATTTTCATGAAAATTTAATGAAAAAAGACAGTTTATATCTCATTTAATATTTAAAAGTATTTTCAAACATATGAAAAATTACGTATAATATTTTTTTTAAAATTTTCTTGAGCATTTCACTTATTTCAAAACATTCATTCATTCATTTTGCGAATTATATCTTCTCCTTAAATAAGATTCTTGTGTTTCAATTCGCTGATATTTACTTTGAGATCTGAAATGCAAGTACTGTAGATTCTTATTTTTGGAAAACATAAGGATATATAAGAGCTATTAAATGTATTCCATCATAAGTAATTAAAGAAGTCTCAAATTTGAATTTAAATTAAATCATATAATTATTGCTCCTTTACATTTTACAAAAATATTGTTAATGTCTAATAAGAGAGATTTTAATCTTTTTTTTTTAGTTCAGTTACGTTTTATCCACATGCTAAGTAAAATTCAACTTTTTTATAAAGGAAATTTTTCAAAACTAATAAGAATGAATTAGAAATATATGTTCAAGAATATAAAGAGCGAAACATTTATATCTATTTCTATTATAATTATATATTTACTAAAATAATTATTTCCTTGCATCTACATGCTCTTGAAAATACAATAATTCTCCAAGTTTTATTTTAAGCACATCTTCCTTCGAAAATACTTTAAAAGTATTTTTCTGCTTTTTTTGCTTAAACTAACATATGGTATGGTCAAAGAAAAAAAATAATGCAAAGAAATTTTTCTGTACTTGTTATTGTAAACTATAAATTATGATATTATTATTACATAATGAAATATAAAATTGCTCTATATCGTATTATAATAAGGAATTACTTGTATTATATTGTAACATTTAAAACTACTACAATTTAAATTATTACGGGTCATAGGAAAAGGCAAACGTGGTAATCTCCTAATCATTAATTTATTATTTACTATAACGCATAAATATTAAGCGAAAATATAAATGTATGATAAAACTTTATTTAAAAACATGATTTGCATGACTTTTAAAGCTTCCACATTTCTTTTCATAACTATGCTCCATATCTCTTCGAGTTATGAATGATTAGTACATTAATTTTATTTGATTTCCATAATAGTAACGCTCATTACTTTACCTAAGCAATAAATGGAAGATCTAAAGCACAGCTTTGTTGAAACAAAAAAGTAACAAACACATCATGGTAGAGTTACTTAAATTAATAACTATTAATCAAAACAGTAAAATTTTGTTTGAAAAAGTGATAAAACGATTAAAATAAATAAATAATTTGTTAGTATGTAAGTAACGCTGTGTATAGGCACGCATAAAAAAGAATTCTATGAGTATACCTTAGTAATGGGTCTTCCAGTTACACAGATATTTCTGTCGGTAATACCAGAGGATTTTTCCGTTTCCCTCGAACTTTTTATTCATATTAAAGTTTCAAACTGACAGTTTAGTCAAGATATTGGAGAAATAAAATTGTTTGACATGATAGAATTGCTCAGTTTCGAAAAAAACAACAACTAAATCTTTTAATATGTAAAAATTTTGAATTCATCCATTGGTTTTTAGTGTGGAATAGTTTCGTCTCGTTATAAATAATAACATACTTTTTTGAAAAATATGGAATATAAATAATACAATAGTCTTTGGCGTACACAAGCATGGGGTTTGGGAGTTCACACTCCAAAGACCAACAGATTTTAAAATAAATATTACACTTCGGAATTTAAATCTATGCGTTTTTAAAACATAATCCATGATCTCTTAAAGAAGTCTATGTAAGTCACTGAAAAAAGCTAGCAGTAATTTTAAAGTGAAAAATTAATTTACACACGTACATTTGAAAAACGCATGAGATCTGTTCTTTATTTAAAATTAAAGAAGAATTTAAATCATTTCTGAAAAAAAAATGTTTTTTTAAGGATAATAGTACTGATAGTAATAAAAATTTGAAATACCCAACAAAATCGAAAAAAGATGCAACAAAATAAAATCTCATATGAAATTATATCAAGATCTTATAACGGAAGTTTCAGAACTAGACGTATGTGAAAAGTAAATATTTAATAGTATAAAGAAATATTGGAAATGATCACAGTTTTGAAGATAAAGATTTTCGGATTTTAAAACCGGAATTAAATTAGCTATATCAGCTTTCAATTTTAGAAAAATAGTTTACCAACAGAAGTGAAGACTATAAATAAAAATAGCATGGAAAGTTAAACAATATCAATAAAATTTGAGAAATTTATTAAACATATAAAATAATACATGCGAAAAATTTTCACACTCTAGTAAAGTCTTAGAAACTTTGGGTTTTAAATCGGATGATCCTTTTATATATATATATATATATATATATATATATATATATATATATATATATATATATATATATATATATATATATATATATATATATATATATATATATATATACGAAATTTTGTTTTTTCCTTATGCGCTCAACAAATGCTGGGGGTTTATTTTTAATATTTTTTTCTCTTATACTCTATTTTTTTAATCTTATTTTTGGAAGCACTAGTTTTCAAGTCAAGTGAAACAGATTGCAACCAAAACTGCTAAAATGTAGATCAAATGATTTTTTTCAGAAACGTAAAAGTACTAAACAAACTTGTTAACTTTTTAATCAGATTTTCTCAACCAATCCTAATGCATAAATTTCGGGTTAAGGAATTCCAACCACATTTCTGTAAATGTTTCTTTCTTGCAAGTTTATCTTAGAGGCAAGGAAAGTATCACAGCCGCCATTTGAGATGGAGGGTAGAATAACTTTCAATTCGGGAAATTTCATTACCCGTTTTCGAAAGACTTTTTTAAATTTAATTTTTTCTTATGAAGGAAGTAGTCTTAGCTAAAAAAGGAGCATTGTTTCCTTTGATTATTCAAAACAGACTACATCCGAAATTATTATTCTGTTAAAAAAATGTTTTATCAAATTTTTTAGACACATTGAAATTTAATGGAATCCTTTGTGATTCTGCGTGAAATAGATTTAAAATGTTTATGTGTATGTATGGTTATGTCTTAAGCAACTCCATTTTAACAAAGCTAACAGGATTAACAAAAGCTATATAACGAGAGTTAAAAAGAAAAGAAAAACGAGTCATGACTCGTGGGCTCTTTTTTTTTGCCTCATTAAATATTAAAAGTTTTAATGTATTTAAGAATGAAAAAAACCCGTGTATTTGTGTGAGACGTTTAGTTTTCATTTCTTATCATGAAGAAGTAATTTAATAACAATTATAGGAACTTTTAAAACTATTGTAAAAATATTTGATGATAAATATAAGTATTCAAATGCCTAGATAGTCAAAATATTAAATGTACTCTTACTCTTACTTATACTTTGTTTATAGGTTTTAAATTAGTAAAGATATAAATATATGTATCAACTAATACTTTCAAGTTTATGTATAGACTTGAATTTTAAAAAGTGAAAATAAGTTTTTCAGTAAGATCCCCAAATAAGTAACTTATAGCTCTGAAATGTATTTCGTCCCGTACCAATAGGGTGGAAAATAAGCAAAAAGAAAAATATAAGTATTTAAAAGTAAATTTTAAGCAAACAGATACGCGTTAAAATGAGAATAAATAGTTTTTTCTATATGATTTTTTGAATGTACCGAGTGAAATTTCTTTAAATTTTTTTCAAAACTTTTTTTTCATTTATATTACATTTAATATCACAATAAAGTTAAGAAACGTTTCAGAATAGTTTCTTTAAATGCTAAAAATCTAGCATTTATTTTCTTTTTATGAAAGAAGCAAGAATAATAAAAGAATCTCAGATTTTTAAATTAAGCACATTCTTTACGAAAAAGGGGCTTTGTGTATTTTTTAATATCAAAAGAAGTACAGAAAAGCAATTTAAGTTCCTTCGCTTCAGAATATAATTTGCCTTTTAGTTTAATGCTACCATATATTGATCTGAAAAGCAATTAGTTCGTTGGAAAAAGTATTTTTATTCCATTATCAAAGTATCTGAAATATATTTCTTTATCTAAATAATGCTCTTTTGTAATTACTAGCCAAAGTAATTAAATCTGTATAATGTTTTTTTCTTAATCCAAATTCAATTACTGCTTTCTAGGTAAAAAAAGGAAAACAATGGTTTCAAATCAATAACTTTATTTATTGACAAAAATTCTTTTACAGTCTTAAAAATTTTTCTGAATTCTTCGGAATTTTATTGATACAAGAAAAATACCGACCAATATATTCAATCGAAAGATGAGGAGATTTTCAAGCACTTTTCCGTTTCAAATAGCTTTTTCGTTCATTCGAAAAGAGATATTTTTGAAATTTAATGTCTTTTTTCGTTTACTCTTCCCTTATATTTTGGGCTTTCAACCAATATTGGAAATCTTTTGATAGTAACATAAATTCAGAATGAATTCAACTGACTAGTCTTTAAGTAATTGCAGGGGAATACACATTTCTATACACCCATGAAATAATTAGTAATTCTATACATGCATTTAATAAATAATCTATTTGGATACATCAGGCATGGCCAACCTTTTTGGGAAGAGTGCCACTATCTGATAAAAAAAAATCATGCGTACCACTTATAGCTTTTCGAACAAAAAATATTAAAAAATGTTACTTATAGGCTTATTATGGGATGTTTAAGCAAATGGCTTATTTTTTAATGAAGTCTAAATAATGGAATTTTTAAAAGAATACAATAAATAAGACAAAAGTGCAAATTCAGGTTTCATTGTTAATAAACTTTTTACAGGTTCTCTTCTCTGTTAAAATAGTTAAGTTAGGTGTAAGACAAAAATGACTAACTTGAGAGGTTTTAAATCTAAATAACTAAAAAAACTACTTGTTTAGTGTGGCTTTTGAATTAAAAATTTTGTTAGCATGTCACCTATATTACGCTAACAAATTTTGGTTGTTTTGTGTGTGTGAGTACGTATCAATTAATTTTGAGAGATCCTTCCATTTTATTATGTTTCATAACAGAAAACATTTGTTCACAAACATATGTTGATGCAAATCTACAACAATATCGGACAACCAAATCGTATAAATTGCTTGCAGGTTCAAATTTCCTTCAGGTGAAACAAGTTCCTTATATTTGTTTTTGGTGTAGTATGGTGCTGCAGGTCAATAATTTCGATTTATAGATTTAAGGTAGGTAACAATTAGAATCTTGCACAGAAACTGGAAAAGGATTTGTGAAAATATCTTAATTTTTTTTATCATCTTGAATCATCAAACCTTATAATAAAATTGTAAACATTGATATTTATTATCTTTTCAATTATTTTCAAATTTTTCGATAAGTCTTCGCGTGCCACTGTTTTAATTTGGGAGTGTCACACTGTGGCACGCGTGATGCGGGTTGGCCACCTCTGCAATACATAAAATAATTTATCACGTTTTTATTGAGACGTAAATCAATGTTTAAATACTACACTCATCTTCAGGGCTAACAAAAAATATTTTACTGCTTTTCGTGCAAGAACTTAAAGATATCTTGTTGTTATCTATTTCAATATTAAGGTAACTGGGACCAGTTTTTTATTAATATTAAAAGTATTAGTAAAAGTATTAATAACACAGTTTAAAATCACACAATTAAAAATAATTTCAATTAAAAATCAAACACTTCACAATTCCAAAATAATATTTAAAGAACAAATAAAAAAAAAGAATAATGTTTAGTATTTATTGAATGAAAAATGATTAAATTCATAATGCAGTTTTTCCTATATTATAAAAGAAAGAGATCAAATATAAGTAAATTTATTTTTAAGTCAAACCATCTGTCTCAAAGATCATTTTTAGAAAGCAAAAATAATTTGGTGTGGCGTTGAGAAATTTAATTATAAAAAAAACATATTTTTTGTAACAAAATTTACGCTTACAGATTTTTGAGAGTTATTTTCTGAAATTACAAGGTGTTTATCTATTAATTATAAAAAGATGAGAGATCTTTATAAGCACGCTTTTTAATAGGTTTGCTTTAAAGTTCTTTGATTAGGTGCTGATATGAAAAAAATCAAAAATAAATAATTGGTTTAAACAAGAAATTAAAATTTTTTAACAAGTCATTTTTCAGGTTCTATAAAGAGTGTTGTCAAACTGAAAAGAATCAATGATAAATAAAAACAGTGTGAGTAATGTGTAGTATATTATTTGTACTGTACATTATAATAGGTAGTGTGCTCTAAATAAAATGAAAGGAAATGTGAGGAATTATTTTTTTAAATACATAAAAATCAAATATAGCCACACTAACACAATCAATAACTGTTATTCACATTAGTAGAAATGAATACTGTATTGTGCTAGAGTATGAATTTGTGTCACAAAAGAGTTATCAAGAAGATAGGAATCAAATTATTGTCATCTCATTATTATGTTTGTTTTCTAACCATGGAAAAAATGGCTCGTCAAATTAATGTTATACTACTTTCTAATCCTTTCCACACTTTTAAAGGTACTTTTTTTCCATTTATTTATACTTTAATTACTATGGAATATATGTATAGTACAATCACTACCGCAAATAAAAAGGAAAAATTTCGGAAAACAAAATTATATGATTAATGTGATTTATATAAAGTACCGTAAAATCTGGCGTATAGTACCTGCACCAGTGTATAACGCGCACCTATACTTTCAAGCTGCATTTTTTATTTTTAGGTATATTCGCAGTATAACGTGCACCCCCATTTTTACGAAAGAACGAGAAATGTGTATGTACAGCGTTGGGATGTTTTTAAGCCATTTATTCGAGGTTATATCCGAGGATTTTGAAAAAATAGTATACTTTTAGAATCAGAATCCTCTTTAATTTCATTAGGTATGCCGTTTCTTTCTAATAAATACTATATCCCGATCCATGTAGAAGTTTAATTTTTCTTATGCTCATCTCTTTTTCTTAATCTGAAACTATATCATTTTTTCCTACCTGGTGTGTAACACGCGCCCATAAATTTCGATCTCGTTTTTTTGTGTTATAAGGGCATGTTGTACGCCAGATTTTACGTTAATCCCATTTAATTAAGGAAATTTGACAAAAGAAGATGGAATGAAAAACACTAAATATATAATTCAAAGTTGAAACGTTGAGGTATTAACAAATATTTGTGTGATATTTTATAGTTCCTATTTCTCTCCACACTAATTTTCTCCCAGTTTCCCCAACAGGAATGGAATCAAATATTGCAATTCTCTGCCTCTGCTGTTTGATAACACTCTCGCAGGGGTTTTCGTACTACAAACCGAGGACCTCGTACAACTCCCATCGGGCAATTACCTTGATGAACCCTCGGATCAAGAAGTCGAATTCCTCCGACTTCTTCTCTCCAGATACGAAGCTGACTCCCCGAACTATGCTAATCCTAATGAATTGTATGGAGATGAAAACTCATTGCTGAGCAACTACGAGTTTCCTCTTGATCAAGAAGATGCAGGAAATCCGATCCCTCCTTCTCAACAGCCTGTTCAAGAATTTTCGGAAGATAAAGTAACTACGGTAAAAGATTTTCTTAGGTTATCTTCACTTAATGTTAAAAAAGAACTCTGATTCACGCGGAATATTTTTTCAGGCAGAAAAATTCCCTTATTTTAGCATCGTATTTTTGATTTAAGGTATCCGACTACGTTCAAAACCATAATTTTTTAAAAGCGTACAAACGAATATTTCTTTTAATATTTGCTGTCACTTAGATTAGAATACACGTATAAAATTGTTTTAAGAATATTATTATAATAAAAAACTATTTAAATGCAATATTTTGGCAAAAAATGAACTTATAATTATCTGTTTTTAAAACGTTCTCTCTATATGAAAAAGTTTCTATAATAATATAATTTTGCTTATATATATCTTAGACTGCTTCAGAGAGCCTGAACCAAGATTTTTGAAAAATTCACATTATTTTCACAGTTATTAGCAATTGAAATAATTACCGATGGGTTTTTTTGTTAAAATTTCTCCACTCTGATATACTAAAATATGAATAAATCTACTTCTAAGTTACATAGTTCAAAAATCCTAGTTCAGGCTCTGTACAGAGAGAGAGGTTTGCACTACATACAGGAATTATATTATTATTATCGAAGCATTTTTTTTCATATAAAAGGAAAATGTTTTTGAAAATAGGTAACTCTATATGTTCATTTTTTGCCTAAAAATTGCCCTTAAACAATCTTTTATTGTAAAAATAGTTTTAAATCAATCTTATATACATAAATTCTAATTTAAGTGACACTAAATATTAAAAAAATATTCATTTGTACGCTTTTATAAAATTGCGGTTCCGAATGTAGTCGGATACCTTAAGTAAAACTTAGAAAAATATAACTTAAATTCTCTAATTCCTACTTCAATAAATCTTGTATCACCTACATGAAATGTATTTTATATTTCATCGTTTATGCTCTATTTATCCCATAAAAATAAAAACCCATTTTGCATTTAAAGAAAATATTTAATATACGTTGAATGACTGTATATTTTAAGGGTTTATTTTTGATGAATGAAAAAATGTGTTAAGGCCTCTCAGATTTCTTAACCTATACAGTTAAAATTGAAAAAAAAATGTTCTCAGTTTGGTTTCTCATTTTTAATATAAGGCGAGATCAAACTTTATTAGTAGAAGAAAAATTCGTAATAAATGTTTATCGAGATATTTTTAATTTGAATGGACTGCTTCTAATTTTGAATACAACAAGGATAATATAAAATCTCTGTTTTAGGTACTAATTGAGTCTCAACACTGAAAATACTTATAGCACTTTCTTTGATGATTGATATAAAAGAAACTTGACATCATTCCAATACAGGAAAAATAAGCCAAACTTTCCAAAAGAAGGAACGATATATATATATATATATATATATATATATATATATATATGCAGTCGGACCTCTATTTAACGGAATCGCTAAATCCCGAAAAAAAGTTCGTTCTATGCAAAATTCGTTGAATAGAATTTAATATTTTAATGTACTTAAGAGACTCTATAAAACAAATTTTAAAGTCATAAACACTATACAATTTTTTTAAAAAAACAACTATTCATATATTTTTTTGAAAATCTATATCTATTAATTTTATATATCTTACTCATCAAAAAGAAACCTGCAAGGAGAACAAGAAAAATAAACATTGTCCAGGAATACAATGTATTTTCAACTTTAAAACATAATTTTACATTAAAATTAATTAAGTTTAATGATATTTTTTAAATTTTAAGCATACAAGTAATTTTAAACATACATTATTTTATAACCAGTAATTTTAAGCATACATTATAACATGCGTCGCTAAATTTAGTTACTTATAAAATCTGTTAATTTTATTTGAGTTTTTATTTGAAACATTAGGGCAATTTTATTGCTCTAAGTGAGTAAGATGCTTGATAAAACGAGTTCAAGGCCATTGATCACTGCAAAGTGTATTAAGAGAGAATAATTTGAAATGTCCACAGAAATATTTTTAAAATAAGGAGGGAAAAAATCGAATCACAAAAGAAAAAGTTCGTTAAATAGAAAATGCACTTCACTATTTGGAAGTTATTGTACGAAGAAAATCGTAAAATGTTCTTGATTCCAGGAAAAAGTTAGCAAAATAGATGTTCGTTGTATGAATGTTTGACTTTATATATATTTATATCAACACGAATTTTCGTTTTCTGTCTTGATTCCATTAATGCATGGGATAGATCTCAAAGGAGCCTTAAAGGTATTATTTTTAAAGTTCAACAGTCATTAGTTCCTATTTCTTGGTTCAAACAATGGTAGTTGAGACAAGAGATGGAATCAGATTAGTTTATCTTATTTTGATTAGCTTAAAAAGAACTTTATTTTTCTGTTCAGTAAAAATAGCCCCTCTTTCCCTTTTTTTATTGTTCATTAAAATTGGCTTAAAGGTTTTCGTTATTCTACATACCTCATTTTTTAATAATAAAGGACAGAGTAGTGAAATTTATATTAAACGACGCAGCACCAGGTTATTTAATTTTTAAGCAAAACCAACTTGATAAACTTTTTATTTTTTATCTTAATAATAATATATATATATAAAAAGCATGCTGTATTTATACTAATCAACATACAATTTTATGCGTTTTATGTATTTATATCCCCTTTTCAAACATGAAAATAGATTTTTCTGCGATAATAGAATTTTAATATTCTAAAAGAAAGGTTTATATTCATTCTCTAATCTACAAACTTATTTCACTTGCTGGATGCCCCTTCTTAAAATTTTATACAATTATTGATTTGATACTAAATATTTTTATTTACTGAGTAAATAAAAATTCTACCTTTTAACTAAGATAATAAAATGGAAAAGAAAAAGTTCATTTAAAAACTAAATTTAAAAATTAATAGGCATTAATAAAACATTTTAGAATGTAAAATATTCATTATTTTAAAAATATTTGAAGAGTCTTTTAAAACTTTTATACGGAACCTTTTACTGTAGTTTACATTCATAATAATAATAATAAAGAAAAAAATTGAATTAAAATTTGTTAAATTAGAACTAAAATTGTCATATCTTTAATTAGTCCTTTTGAACTAATCAATAGTCTCTAGTCTAAATGTTATTTTATGCTAAAAACAGTAGATTTATAATAATACTCTCTTAAAGTTCCTTTTTAGCGTTGGGAATGATTAAAAATTGATGTAAAGTTAGTATTTTCCTAAATATATGAAAATGAGCTTTTTCGTATGCAAATGGGTAAAGTTCTTTTGGGAAAAATTCTGAATAGCATAGAATAATAATCAAAGAATTCTGAAAAATAAAGCACTAGAAACTTAAAAGAATAACTTTTATGGAAGATTTTATTTACTTTATTCTGTTATAATGAAAACACAATTTGGATTGCAGATTTTAACTTTTATTTGAGAAATTTATTGTTTTCAATTTTTACTGAAAATGTCATTTTTGTTTCTGTATTTCATATTCTTAAGTGTTACTTTAAGTATTTTCTTTCCTTTCAATCCCATCGTATGCAAAATATAATTAGATTGAGAGAAAAATCAAGCAAATCCCCCACACTTGTAAGACTGAGTGATTAAAGATATTTTTCTCAATTAAAAATTACTCAACTCCGCTGTTTTCTCAGTTAAAATTATTATTAAAAGTTTTCCTTCAAAATGGGGGAATTAAAAATTACGCATCTCTCGATTATTTTAAAGATATGCTTTCACTTCAAATGTGTAATCAGACATTGCGTATAATTGTGAGATCAATTAAAAATTCACTTGAAAGTGAATGGAGCTGACTTTCAAATTCAGATTGCAAGAAATATTAAAGCATATTTAATTTGTTTTAAACGTAATCTAACAAAGCATTTACTCGAAATTTGTTTCTTTACACTGTATGCAGACAAGAATTGTAGCAACAAATTTTACTCGCACTTATATTCGACCTTATTTATGCAACCATTAGATATCAATATATTTTCGACGTATTATTAAGTAGGATTCAAAAAGATTTTTTATGCGTCTAAGATAATCATTTAGATCACAGGTTCTCATACCGTAGTACATGTATCCCTTGAGGCAAGCACAGGCTTTTCAAAAGGTAAGTGAACAATTTAGGAAAGAAAATTTAATAATATTCAAGCGATAAATTTATGTAAATAATGTATGGTAAATATCCTACCTTATATATATATATATATATATATATATATATATATATATATATATATATATATATATATATATATATATATATATATATATATATACAGTGGCGCACACAAGGGGGTCCGAACTCTCCCCAAAACCCTTGATTTTTTTTCCGATTGATTATAATTCTAAGCATATAGTACGTAAAATTTAATTAATTACTTGTTATTAATGATTAATTTTATTAATTAATGTTAATTATTTATTCAAAAATTAGTTTTTTACTGTGTTTTGTTCCCGAAAATCGACAAAATCAAAAGGAGCATGTTACAAGAATGGTGAAGTTTTGACCTCAGACCCCCCCTTGAAAATTCCTGTGCGCGCCACTGTATATATATATATAGACGTACATCAAAATGTAAATCCAGTCTAGGAAATTGGCGTCAAAAAGTTTGAAAATTGTGGATTTAGGGTTTTTTTTTAAAATTAGCTTATATAATTAAAATATTTAGCTTGCATTTGTTATATAATATGATTATAAATATTTGCTATATTATATGCTAATTATATATATATATATATATATATATATATATATATATATATATATATATATAATCATATATAATTCATTATAATTCTTGAAAAATGCTATTATATTCAATAGTTAAAAACTCTTGAAAACAATTATTGCATTAATTTTAATTTTTATTATATATTATTAATTTTAGATATACATAATTTAAATATCAACGTGATGGGAAACAGTTTTTTAAAAGTAGTTTTTATTTTTAATCCCCACCTTTGAACAAATTAGCTGCATTCACTTTAGTATTGAATGTTATTAAAAACACTTTATACAAAGCAATCATTTATGTATAATGTGATTTAAGAGAGCGTTATTAAAAGAAAATAAAGATAGCTCTCTAATACATCACTACTGTAAAAAATCGAAATAAAAGATATAATGAAATATGTAATAAAGCATTGTGCGAAATCAGTTTAAATAATCATTTATGGAGTTAGCAAGAATGCAACAGGAATTTTCAGTGTAAAAAAATTACTTAGTTGCACAGTTTAATATTTAAAATTATATTTACAAAAACTCAAATTTTTGACTTATTAAATTTAAGCTTCTTTTATTCTTATTACTCTAATTAAATTCAAGTTTATTGTGAATTAAATTTATAATAAGTGAATTTCAAAGATTTTATTATTAAGTACAACTATAAGTCCGAGTGACGGAGTCTTTTTTTAAAGATTAAAATACCGTATTTATTTGAATCAAAGCCCCCATCGTCTTAGCTACACCCCAAATTCTCAACAAGATTTTGCGAAAAATAAAAAATAATGTAAACTAATTTATAAATATCCAATTTTACAATATTAAAATAAATTAAATTTAATATTAGAACTAATAAGAAGTGAATAATTTGTTATTTTACCAGTAATTTAATCTTTTAAATTAATACATGAACATGTGATTGCCCCATCCAACGAATTTCTTTCCCTTCGATTCTAAACCGAATCCTATTTTCAGCAGCATTAACATTGGAAAAAAGTGCGTCCATTCCTGCGTCTGTATGTGTGTATGTGAATATATATATATATATATATATATATATATATATCCGAATAATTAAAAGTATATGCTAGTATAAGGTTTTAATGAATATTAAATGTTCATGTGTGAAAAGTTAGGTAAGTATGTTATAAATTTTAACTCAGAAATACTTCAGTTTCAGAATTAATGTTTATTTTTTGTATCATAATTTTTTATCGATTGATTGATTGATTGAATATTAACGTCGCACTGTTCAGCTACACGAGGGCTTTTTATTTTTTATCGAATTTAACCTTACTTGAAACAAAATTCCTATTTCATGGTTTTATAAAAATTTTGAAACAGTTTAGAAACATTGTATTAATTTTCCTTCTTGATTAAATTTTATTCAAAAAATAATAATATAATTATTTTTAAACCAAAAATGAATTATTTATCTCCTTTTCATATCTGTTTTTAGAGCAATTTATTTTTTATTTTTCTCAAATAAAAAAGAGACACGAGTTAGATAAGAATACATTGAACAAATTTCGCATTACTCTCCTATCACTTTGCAGACAAAAAAAGTTATTTCTAACATACATAGTTTAAGAATAAAATATACACATAAAAATTAAATTAATAATTTATGAATTAAAATAAAAAATAATTGTTTGGCTCATTAAGATAAAAAATGAGCAACATAACTCAAAATTTATAAGGAAAGGAAATACCGTATTGACTCGAATCCAAGCCGTACTCTTCTTTTCTAATGTTAATGCTACAGAAAATCCAGTGTGACTAAGAATCGAAGTGAAAAAATTGTCGGACGGGGTATTTAGAGCAATTACAAGTTCATGTATGAATATAAAAGTTTATAATAGTGATAAAATAACTTATTCACTTCTTATTAGTTCTCATTTTAATTTTATTTTAATTTCTAAAAATTGAATATTAATAAACCATTTTACACTATTTTTCATTTTTCGCAAAATCTTGTTGAGAATTAGGGGTGCGACTTAGAATCGATGGTGACTCAGATTCGAATAAATACGGTATTTTTATTTAAAGAACACTTTCATCAACGAAAACAAGCGAGTCGTTCAGAACGCGAAGCAAATCGGAGCAAAATGATGTACACACACTTTTCAGTTGCAATTACAGAAATAAGTGAACGCAGAGCGCAAATAGAACTTGACTAGTTTGCTGATTGTAACCGGTTTCCTAAGCTAGTTAACAAATCGATAATAAGCTGAAATTTTACATATGTACATTGTATATTCTGTTGTGCAATGCTGGAGAATAATGAATGTAGAGTGTCCTTGCTCTTGCGACATGTGATGACAGTTTGGGGTTATTAAAATTTATTATCGATTAGGGATTAATAACGAATATCTACTCATGTCCATAAATTAAGGATAATTCAGAATCACACAGAAATTGAACACTAAAATAAAAATTTCACCTATAGAATTATCACACACATCTTGAAAAGAATATGCAAATTACAGGAAACCACCAGATGGTGCGGATAGTACGTCACAATGACGAGAGTGTAAGAGAGGGGTATATAAGGAATGGTGGCAAAGAAGTAAAATTGTTCACAAGCGCTTTAAAAGCCTTTCAGTACAATAACCGCATAGTTATGGCACAAAGGAAGCATTTGGATGATTTTTTACGTGGTAGAATTATTGGACGACTGGAATGTGGACGTACCCAGCTGGAAGTATCCGAGGAACTTGGAATCGTCCAGAGTGTCATCTCCAGGCTTTGGCAACGATTCCAAGATGTTGGTAATGTGAGTAGATGTTACAGCACAGGTCGCCCCCGAGTTACAACGCCGAATGAGGACCGGTATATATATATATATTTGGCAGTTACTGCCAAAAGAAACAGACGGAGCACAGCATCAGACCTGTCTCGTCAGCTCTCTTCAGCTACCGGTACGACAGTTTCAAGGCAGACCGTGTACAGACTCTTAGGGCACATTGGTCTATATGCTCGTAGGCCTGTAAAATGTGTTCCACTTACCGCAACTCACTGTCGCCTGCGATTAACCTGGAGTAGAGAGCATGCATTGTGGACACCACAACAGTGGTCTTGTGTGATGTTTTCCGACGAGTCCAGGTTTAGTTTGCAGTCTGATTCTCGCCGGACTTTAATATGGAGAGCGCCAGGTACCCGTTACCACCAAGAGAACACCAATGAATGACACCGTTACGATGGTGCAGGTGGCTTGTTTGGGGAGGAATTATTCTTGGTTCCAGAACTGACCTGCAAGTTCAGAGTGTAATGATGACAGGCCACATCTATCGGGAGGTCATTCTGGAATAACATGTACGTTTGTTTCGGGTGCCATGGGTGCTGAATTTCTGTTTATGGATGACAACGCCCGTCCTAACCGTGCAAACATTGTAGACCAGTGTTTCCCAAAGCGGTCTATATAGACCCCCAGGGGTCTATGATGACCTCCAAGGGGTCCACGCCAGCAAAAATATAATTTGGGGGTCCATGAGGTGTAAATGGGGGTCTACGATAGTAGCTTTCATTAAACCATATTATGATTTTAATTTTAAAAAGAAATTCAATCAAGTGGAAACCAGACTTATACCTATTTAATAGATTTATTTACTAAATTTAATGAGGTTAATTTGCAGTTTCAAGGTGTGACAGCATAATTTTTTTTAAAAAACAAGGACCACATTTCAGTCTTTCTTGTGTAGGCCAGAATTAAGCTAAAGGTAAAGGAGTACAATTTTGGACATCTCAAATTTTCCCAGCTTCACAATTGTCACGAAAAATCTGCCAGGAAAAAGGCGACCTACGTTCATTTAAATGCCCTTTTTTTGGATTTTGAAACTAGGTTTAAAAATGTTTTGACTATTGTAATACCTCAATAGGTAATGAATTCATATGGTCACTTTAAAAAAAATTCATAGATACTAGGAATAGGCACTAATTAAGATCTTAAAATTTTTATAAACGGATATCAATAATTTTGGCTTTAAAAAGATATACCTGTTATTTATTCCAGTTACGGAATATCTTGAGAAAGTTTTTAATTGTTTTTCCGGTTGAGAAGGAGCTTTTCCTTGCGCTTGCCATTCTCCAAAATAAAAAAAGAATGAAGAAAAGACTGGGCACTATATATATATATATATATATATATATATAACCGATTAGAAATTTAGGGTTAAACCTGACAAAATTGAGGCCTAATGTTGAAAATTTGTTATTGCATCCCCAGATTCATCCCTCCCACTAAAAGCATTTGTTAGTTGTTCAGTTATTTTATTTAACAGTTATTTTATGCATTAATTAAATTTTAATTTAATTCATGCATAAAATAGTGTTTAAAAATTACGGAAACATGTGAATTAATTAATTAAATTTTAATTTAATTCATGCATAAAATAGTGTTTAAAAATTTAAAAAAACATGTGAATTAATTAACTAAATTTAATTTAATTCATTAGCATGCGTTTTCTTAATTTTTAAACACTATACTTCACTACAGTTGAACATTTAAATCTTTTTAAGGATGCAGCTCTATACCTGTTGTCAAAAGCCCATTTAAGTTGATAAATTTGCAAGAATTTAATATTAGATAAGTAGGGATCTACCCCAAACCGAAAAACCTATCAAGGGGTCTATGAGGCAAAAAAGTTTGGGAACCTCTGTTGTAGACGAATGCCTTCAATCGGAGGATATCACCCGTATGGATTGGCCAGCGTACTCACCGAACTTGAATCCAATAGAACATGTGTGGGATATGCTTGGCTGACGAATTGCAGCCCGTCAACCCCCTCCCACCTGTCTACCAGAACTTCGGAGGGCATTGCTCGATGAGTGGTGTAATATTCCCCAAGATCAGATTGATAATTTGATACTCAGCATGCCTAGGCGTTGTAAGGCCTGTATTGCAGCGTCCGGGAGACATACTCCGTATTAACCATCATACTAACCATGTTATACTGTTTTTTGTAAATAGGTTCTTTTTTGAAATTTGCTCCAGGGAGTGTAAAAATCGCAATTTTTATTAATTTTGTCAAACGTATAGTATCTTTTTTGCTCTTTACCTTTTGTTTAATAAATAGACTTTACAAATAAGTAAAATTTTTGTTTTGCTTCTGTCTTTTTCTTTGCCTGAACTTCATTATCCTTAATTTATGGACATGAGTGTATCTATTCATAATAAAGTGTTTGTAGGAAATAGGGTACAGTAAAAGCGTAATATGCATTTGGACTCCAACTTCATCTCTAAAGGTGCAGTATAATGGAAACGTTATTTTATCGATAAGAATAAGTAGATATTTAATTCAATATTAGACCAAATAAATTATTAGATTGCATAGAAAAGTTAATGAAATCTTGCGAAGAAAATATAACAAGTAATACAATTTTTTTGAACTACTTAGGTCAACAAAGAAAAATTTTATTTATTTACTTTTTATTAAATAATTACAATTAATATAAAAATATGTACACGTATGACAGAATCATAATATTAAATGGCAAAATAGAAAGCGATTTTACTAGCAATTTTCCATTTTCCTTTCTATATAGGGTGTTGGACTATTATTTTTGTTTGTTTTACTGCTTATTTTCATTCATTAAATTTAATTATTACAATAAAATAGTATGGGAAAAACACATTCTCAGAAATCAGGCATCCCAGGGAGGATTCGAAACTACGACCTTTGGATTAGAAGTCCAATACGCTATCCACTGCGCTACAGGGACATACCGCGCGGTTTTTCTCTTTATATATGGTGTTGGACTATTATTCTTGGTTTTTTTACTATTTATTCATTTTTTAATTTAATTAATAAATTAATATTTGAAAACTGTAGATAAGATTATAGATATACAGATTATATATATATATAATCTGTATATATATATATAAAATCTGTATATATATATATAAAATCTGTATATATATATATATAAAATCTGTATATATATATATATATATAAAATCTGTATATATATATATATAATCTGTATATATATATATATATATAAAATCTGTATATATATATATAATCTGTATATAAATATATATATATATATATATATATATATATATAATCTGTATATATATATATATATAATCTGTATATATATATATATATATATAAAATCTGTATATATATATATATATAATCTGTATATAAATAAATATATATATATATATATATATATATATATCTGTATATATATATATATATATAATATAAATATATATATAATATATAAATATTATATATATAATATTTATATATAATGTTATATATATATAAATATTATATATATAATATTTATGTATAATTTATAATATAAGTATATATATAAAATATAAATATATATTTTCAAACTTCAAAAGGTCTTTGATACATTTTTAGTATAAGATTTTATTGCTTCTCTTTCAATATACAATGAATAAATGCGAAGGTTGATGGCTAACCAAAAACATCTAAGGAGTAAAAATCAATGAGTCTGTTTTTATTTTATTCATAAGAATTCCTGAAAGTCTTTTGCATTGATTTATATTTTCTATTTAAAGAAGTCCCGAGAAGAATTTTGCATCGATCAATATTTTCTATTTATAAGAATTCCTGAAAGCTTTGGTTCATAATTGAAATTTAAACTCCGGAAGTTTTTCTGAATTTTTGTTCATTAACTAAAATGAGTACGATGCATTTTAATATTAAATGATATAGTTTAAATATATAGATAAAAAATTGGGGTACACCTTATACTTACAGTAATTGTGACACGAAGAATGAAAAACTGTACAAAACATATGCCTCTTGTATTAATCTTTTTTCAATTCCTACTATTAGTTCACTCTCTCCCTATATATATATATATATATATATATATATATATATATATGCTAATATTTTTGAAAAATTGTATTTACACCAAGTGTCATCAACTACAAATTTAGAATTTGTACAAGATATATATATATCTTGTTCAAATTCTAAACTTGTAGTTGATGACACTTGATGTTAATACAGTTTTTCAAATATTAGTTCATTAATTAAATTAAGAAATGAGTAAATAGAAACAAACAAAAATAATAGTCCAACAGCATATATAGAAAGGAAAACCGTTTGGTGTGTCCCTGTTGCACTATGGATAGCGCATTGGCCTTCTAATCTAAAGGTCGTGGGTTTGAATTCTACCTTGGATGGCCTAAATTCTGAGAATGTGCTTTCTTTTTTACTGTACTATTTTATTAGAATAATTAAATTTAATTAATGAATAAATAGTAACAAACAAAAAATAGTAGCCCAACACCATATATTAAAAGGTAAATGAAACATTGCAAGGAAAATTGCTTTCTATTTTGTCACTTAATATTGCGATTCTTTCATACGTATGTACATATTTATATTAATTGTAACTATTTAATAAAAGTAACTAAAATAAAAAAAAAATTTGTCGAGCTAAGTAGGAATTGACTTAATTTTTTTTATATTACTTGTTCTCGCATTTAAGTGGCTGCGGTAGCCTAATGATCAAGGTAACGGACTCTTGGGCAGCACATCAAGGTGCCCCGTGTAGGGGGGCGAGGCACGTTAAATCTGTCGAGAGCTCAAATATCCTCCCGGTGGTGTGGTAGTTAGGAGACAGGGGTGCTAGCTCAGGTGTCGTCCTCCTCACTTCACCTTGGTTCAAAATTACGAGGTCTGTTGCCAAAAGCCCTCTTGTAGCTAAACAGTGCGACGTTAATATTCACTCACTCATTCACTTTTCTCGTATTTAAAGCATCAAAGGAAAGGTATTTCAATGAAATAATATTTCATATTTAAGAGTAATTACGACATTTAAAATTATGGCAATCTATTACGATATTCCTCAACACCTGAAATCCACTTTATACTTTAATTACTCGTTCTAACGTACTGACTTAATATCAATTCTACATGAGAATAATTGATGCGTGAAGACATGGAAATGAAGTCAGTGAAACATTTTTCACTTTCTGACGAGAATAATTACTTAGAAATTAGATTTTTACGAAATAATGCACATTTTGGAAACTATCTAATTAAAGTTTCTTGAATACTACCCAGTTGCCTCATAAACTCTCATTTAATGTTAGAAAGTTCTACACGTTTGGCTTGAAAATCTAATAAAAAGAATAATTTTCTCCATTCCTTTTAACTTATCAACAAACATTGTATCTCTGTTTTTTAAAACGGGCTCATTATTAAGTTAATGAAACTTTCAATTTATAGGTTCATTAGATTTAATTTTAATCTATTTAGAGAGTTTGTCTACGAACATTGCTCAAACTTTCATGTCTTCCCTATTTTGAATTCTATTCATGATTCTTACTAATCCTCTACGAAATATTCTATCGATGACATTATACGATTATTAAACCACTTTCTGTAAAGGAGCCGCAATTTGTGTCAATGAGAATTGCTATTTAAAGTCAAGTGAAAAGGGAAGTTGGAAGGAAAGGTTGGCGATTGTTGTTATGCTGAATCTACGGAGTTAGAGGTATAATAGTTGAGGCTACCAGGGTTCAAGAAAAAGGTTGCGAACGGGTCATTTTAGGACGTCTAGTCTTGCTGCGTATCTAATTGTCACGATAATTATTTAATCAGTGGTGGCGCTTATTTGAAAAACGCAACCCGTGACGCCACTATCCGTAGCCCTAACATAACCATTAGACGAAAGTGATTACCTTGTCCGAAGGCTGTTACTGGCTTATGAAATACCGCTACAAATCCCTTATTATTTAAATTAGTAATTAATCGGACCGTTCCACTATCTGAGGTCAAAATTAGATAGTGATTTGATAGTCATAATAAAAGTGTTTGTATTCTCTTCTTTTGGTGCATTCTCACACTTCCTTTTAAACCTTGACTATCTACACTGTACAAAATCGTACTGTCTAGACTTCAATGTTTCATTACTAACATGTTACTAAACAAAGTTTATGTAAATTAACCCACAGAATCCTAATCATATGAGATATGGTCTGGACCAAATTCAAGCTTCTCTCATCGAATCTAAACTTAAAGCTCTCAAACTTCCATGTATACATAACTGTAAATGTTTAAATTATTTTATAAAATTTGGAGCTATTAGATTCTCTGAATTGCTTCATTGAAATACTACTTTTTTCTTTGTGAAAAGGTGGGAAGTTATTTTATGGGAGAAGGAAGTTTTCTGTTGTGTGTGCGTGACAGAGAGAGAAAGAGATCACACAAATTGAATTAATCTGAAGTTTAGTTATAACCTCAAAAAGACACTTTCAAGAAGTTTTCAGTCAGTTACACTTAAACATAACTATGAATTGGTTTGTAAAATTCGAACTTTTCTATATACTTAGTAATTTCTAAATTATTTCGAACAAAATAGAATTGTCAGCAATTAAAATCATTTTCAAAACAAGTTTAGAAAGTATGCATAGATAACTCACAATACAGAAGTAAAAGGGTGTAAATAACATTGTACAAATATATATATACAGCCTAACTAAAAAACACACACGTTCTAGGACATTTACTTAGATGAAAGTGCCCTTGTAAGTATTATCTTAGAAAAATTCTAGCTAATAGATATTCTTACTTCGAAATTATCTATTGATTATGTTGGAAAGAAGTTCCAATTGGTAGAAGTAAATGTGCTCGTTTATGGTATTATTGCTCTATGCAAAGATATGTTCAGGTGATTTTGAATCCGGATAATATCAAAAGTAGATGGAGTTGCATTCTAAAATGTTTAACAGTAAAGGATAATCAGGTAATAAAATGTTGCTTACGAATAAAACGTATTATTGAAAATGAAAGGATTTTTGCTGGAAAATTAGCATTCAATGAGTAGTCCGCAAGTTCCTTTCTAATATTGGCCATGATAATCTAGTGGTTATGGTCTCGAACTTGTGGCTGGAGTATCAAGTGCTCTAATCCTGGTACCCCTGAAGGCCCACCGCGTGTAGTCGGGGCTGATGCACGTTAACCCCTTTATGGTCTCATAATTTTGAAAAAAATGCTCATAAATGTGCCTCTTTTTTTTATTCAAGAAAATTATGTAAAACTAAGTGTGTGTGTACAATATATGTGTTTATTTTTAAATTTTGGGTAAATTATTTGATTGAAATACAAAAAAAAATATTAATAATTTTTTAAGAAAAGCCAACATTTATACAGAGTTATTATGACTGAATGTTGGTTTTCTAGCAAAGAGAAAAAAGTCAAAAAACGTGTGTTTCAAACATTAAAGAATAATTTTATTACACTGGTGCATTATGTAAATACTCATTAGTAATTTTTCCTTGTGAGATAAATTTCAAAGCATGAGATGCAAAGGCCAACACCACAGGTAACAGTACAGATCCATCATCACTGCTCTCAGATTCACTAATCGAACTTTCAAAACAATCAGTTATTTCAGAATTACTTTCAAATTCATTCATACTTAAAGTAGAATCCAAATCACTTCCTAAATAACACACACCATGATGTATACACACAATACTAAACAATATATATGTATATTATCACAGAACGCAACCCACGTGTATTCACGAAGAGCGGGACTAAGAAACTGAGCTAAGGTTACAAAAACATATCGCTAATATATATATATATATATATATATATATATATATATGTTTGATTGTGCTAAATCTAGTTTAAAATAAAAGAGCTATCTCTAAAAACGTTACTAATAATCTTTTACTGCAATCTGTTGAGAAATAAACATGATTCTGTGGGCATAAGAAATAGATAGTTTTAATTTTTTAGATAGTTACTTTTAAACACTCCAGCCTGGAAAAATCACGTAAGCTCAAAAGTCTTCCTGTTCGTGTGGTTTTATCAGCTCACTTGAATGAGGTTCAAAATAACGAAATTCATCGCCAATAACAATAGTGTTGCTTTATAATGCGACATTAATAAACATTCACTCACCCTTCCTATTATCTGTCTCCTAATTTACAACTTTTAAATGTACTGCAGGAAACAACGAAGGAAACCAATATGGTGACTACTCCCTCAACAACTACTACTGATGGACTGGCATCCGTGCCTCCCGCTTCCCGTGAGAAAGGACAGAAGGAATACGCTATGCTTCGACCTCCAGTGGACAATCACAAAAAGATTGAGCACTGGATGAAACTGATGAATGAAAACAAATTAGCTTTGGATAGAAATAGACAGCATTACCGACAGCCGGTAGGTGTGTGCTTCTCTTTCAGAACATAAAAAGACTGCGTACTTAGATATGCTGAGTTAGAGAGCATAAATGCATAAATACGTTTTACAACATGTAGAGAATATTTTATCAACTACTATAGATAGATATATATATAAATGAATAAATATATATATAAATATGTATATATATATATATATATATATATATAAAAATATATAATATATATATATATATATAAATGAATAAATATATAATAATATATATATATATTTATATATGTATATATATATATATATTATATTATATATTTATATATATATTTATATATGTATATATATATATATATATATATATAATAATATATATATAAATGAATAAATATATATATGTATATATATATATATATATATATATATATATATATATATATAAATGAATAAATATATATAAATGAATAAATATATATATATATATATATATATATATATATATATATATATATTAAACAACAAATACTGGTGGATTCAAAATTAGTGTGATCAATTTTAAAAGCCTATTACTATTTATGGTTATCTTAAATCGTTTTACTACCAGTTTTATTTTAAAAATGAAACATTTAAATGACTAATCTAACCATTTTTGTTAGTGGGAGTAAATTATGGTACCGAAATTACATCTTCAAACCCGAAACAAAGTTTTAAAGCTTTTGAAGGATAGTTGTTCAAATTCTGTTATAAATAAAGCATTTAAAAATCAGAAAAAACATTTTTCTAATGTATTATGTATTGCTATCTACACTTCAAAAAGAAATAAAATTTGGCTGGAAATCAAATGATCCAGGGAGAAATGTCAATGAAAAGAAGTCTTTAATAAAAAAGAAAAAAAAGAAGCCGAAAAGAAATTTTTCGCTGTAGAAAATCATCTGCGCCAAAGAACTTTGACAAAGAAGCTGCAGGTATTAAAATTGACAATTTGTCGTCAGGTAAAGAAAATTGGCCATAAAAAAGTGAATAAGCAAGTCTATCATCAAATGCTTGTAAAGACCATAGAAAAACGAAGAAAATGCTTAATGTTATGCAAAGGTAGTTACATAACATGGATAATATTTGATGAAGCACTGTTTCATGTGTCATCCACAATTGGTGAAACGAAGATGCAACTTATTTCGCGCGAAAAGCGTCGTAAGGAAGTAGCTACTTTGCAAAAGGCAAGTTAGCCTTCAGGTGTTATGGTATGGATGGAAATGCTCTCTCAAGGCTTAACAAAACCATTTTTTTTTGTAGAACCAAAGGTTAAAATTGATACTACATACTATCAAAAAAAATTTTGAATCACATGATCAAAGAAAGTACCGTCTTTACCTTCGAGGAAAGTTTTTTTTCGCCAAGTTTCTGCATCAAGTCATACTGCAAAATTAACTATAAAATGGCTGAAAGATTAATAAATAAATTTTCTTCCTTCTGAAAAATATTTACCATCACCTCCGATTATGCTCCTAGGGAATATTTTTATGGGGATACTTAAAAAACAATTAAATAGGTGTAAAGTAAGAGCACTTCAAAAGTTTCAAAAAGCAATCAAAGAAGTTACAAAAATTGACCCAAAAATGTTCGAAAAAGCTCTTTTGGCTTGACCTAAGTGTTTATGTAAAGTGTACTGCGTTAAAGGAAGCCACATTGAAAATTTCCTGTAAATGGCTTAATTCAATAAAAATTTATGATGCTCATAAAACGGTCACATTATTTTTTAATCAAGCGGTAATACTAAAGATATTATATAGAGATTTTTTTAAAAATAAAAATATTTATAGCTTTGAATTCGAAGATCTTTATAATTTCATTGATATCAATGATAAGGTCTAAGGTCATTTAGGAAAATTACAGTAATTATAATCTAATTATTAATTTCCACAAATTTAAAATCTTCATAGAGATTTAGTTTAAAAAGAAAATTATATTAATTTTAATGGTACTCTCTTTGTAACAAATTAAACAAATATTAATTAAACTTTATAAAAAATTAAAGGTTTGACTCAAGGTTTGGATCTGCTAGTAATAGTTTAGCAAATTTATATATTTTCAAATATCCATATTCATTTCCCTACTGACCAGTAGTATAGGCAAATTACAGGTGAAGCTTGACCCATAATGCAGGAGTCCTCCATACACGGGCACAATAGTCAGCTGACTCAAAAACGAAGTATGATTCATCGCTGAACATCGCGAAACTAAACTCCTCACGGTGTTAAAAGCAAAGCTCGTAAAGGGGGCTTGGCTTTCAGATTCGTTTCTTATAAGCTTTTCGTAATGGTTGTCACACACAATCGAGTCTCTATGGTTTTATGAGTAGGGGATAGGTCGCCAGGATATATGCTTACCTCGCGAACGATGCTTCTATTCTTTCCTGTGGTGATTTTTCTGGTCCTTCCTTAATTGGTCCGTTGTATACTACTCCCTTCACTTGTCTACCATTTCCAACAACACTAGACATGCGTTGTCGTTATTATCTGATAGTGTAGTCGGAACGTTTCCAGTGGCTTATCACACGGTGCACCGCCATCCAAGATTTTCGTTCAAGTGATGATACCTTTATGGAAGTCTGTCAAATGTTAAAATCGTCTCATTTTATCTGTCTTTCGCGTTTTATATAGAGTCGTATTTTATACATACCAGGTGTATAAGAATTTTTCGGTTTAACTAAGAGATGGCACCAACGAAAAGTACGCAACATATTAATTTGATGCATACGTCATTTTGTTCTCATCCGACATTCAACTACAAACACACAGAAGTTGAATCCTTCAAAACTAGCGTCTCTGTTTTATCGTTCAGTGATCAAGTGTAATTTTGGGCTTGAAAAAGAACATTTGCGGCACGCATTGCTTTTCTTATTTAATCAAAAGAAAAAGCTTTTTGAATGTCAGTGTTTGCTGGTCGAAACATATGGTGAACACTCTCCATCTATTAGAACATGTGAGGCATAGTTTCGACATTTTAAAAGTGGTGATTTCATTGTGAAAAACAGTAAGCGTCCTGGTAGACCACAAAAGGAAGAAAACGAGCAATTGCAGGAGTTATTGGATAATAACCCAACTCAACAGCAATTGGCAAAAGCATTAAATGTGTTACAAGAAACAATCAGCAGACGTTTACAAGCAATGGGGAAGATAAATAAACTTCGTGAAGGAGTCCCACTCGATTTGAAAGAACGTCAAACAGAAAATCGCAAAGTCCCTTGTGAAATGCTGCTTCAACACCATGGAAGAAAATCATTTTTGTATTAAACTGTGACCAGTGACAAAAAATGGTTTTATTTTGAAAATCCAAAACAGAAAAATTCGTGGCTTTCACCTGACGAAGCCGGTCCTTCAACACCAAAAGCAAATCTCTTCGGCAAGAAGACTATGTTCTCTTTCTGGGGGACCAGGGCGGTATTGTGTATTATGAACTCTTGAAACCCAGCGAAAATTTTAATGTACAACGCTATCACCAACAAATGATTAATTTAAATCACGCTTTCATCAAAAAACGACCGAAATGGGCCAGAAGACATGGCAAAGTGATTTTGTTGCATGACAATGCTCCGTCTCACACAGCAAAACCAGTAAAAATCACCTTCAAATCGCTTGAATAAGACATCCTTCCGCACCCACCGAACTCCCTAGACCTGGCACCATCTCACTATCACCTATTCGCATCAATGGGGCACGCACTCGCAGATCAGTATTTCAGCAATTTCGAAGAAATTGGAAAAGGACTCGATGAATGGTTTGCCACAAAAGGCAAGCAGTTTTTCTGGCATGGTATTCATAAATTACCTGAAAGATGAGCGAAATGAGTAGAAGTCGAATTTGAGAAATTTTGACTTTTTTTGACTAGTGGTACTTTTTATCTGTGCTGCTATCAAAGTTAATAATTTTTCACGAGTTAATAATTTTTCAGCAATTTTTTACCTTTCTCTCTCATGCTTATTTAATAAAGATTCAAATCTCTCGCATTTAATCTCTTTCTTCTTTAATTCTTACAGAAGTTATTGCTTGAAAACAGGTTTCAAAAATATTTGTTAATAATTCAAAATGTGAAACGCAGACATAAATACAACGTATAAATTTTACGTTTAAAGACAATGAAATGAAGCGTACACACATAACCGTCATTGCCAAGCAGCTACAAGAGGCTCAAAATTGACTCAAAGCAGCTAGAATCGGTTCAAAGAATTTTCGAGTGCTGTATTTCATACTTTATCGATCAAATAATCGTTATTCTATAAAATATCTACTTAAATCGTAGAATTCAATAGTTTTATATACTTTTACTGACTTGCCCAGTTATTTCATGAAATACCTAATTATTTTATGAATAACGGATTTCACACTTTAACGGTAACATCTGTTACCGTTAAAGTATACTATATATATAATAAAGTACCGTATATATATATATATATATATATATATATATATATATATAACCAAAAGTTACAACTAGAAACTTTATTAAAAACACAAAAAAGTACCTTTATTGACAAGGATTGCTCTAAGTAAATGGCAATTGGAACGATGAAGCAAGAAACGTAATTTTTTAAATTTTTTTTTCATCAAGAGATAAATAAAACCTTGAAATTCTAAACAGCTCGGAGAGAAGATAAAATCAAATAAAGAGTGTTTTTTTTCAGGTATAGAAGTTTAAGTTGGCATTACTTTCCAAGATGGCGACCGATTTAACAGCTGTCAAGTGATTTATTCTCAGTTTGGTTTGGCAATTCATCATGAATAGACTCACGCCTGAACAACGCTTTCAAATTGTGCAATTTTATTTCAAAAATAATGGTTCTGTGGGGAATTTTCATAAGCGAATTTTGTTTAGCGATGAAGCGCACTTCTGGTTGAATGGCTACGTCAACAAACAAAACTGCCACATTTGGAGTGAAGCTAATCCACATGTGCATGTCGAAACACCGTTACATCCAGAAAAACTCACTGTTTGGTGCGCTTTATGGGATGGTGGAATCATTGGTCCGTACTTCTTCAAAAACGATGAAGGCCACAACGTTACAGTCAATGGTGATCGGTATAGAGCCATGATTACTAACTTTTTCTTTCCTTAATTGAACAATCATGATGTCCAGGAGCTGTGGTTCCAACAAGACAGCGCAACATGTCACACAGCTCGTGCCACAATCGATTTATTGAAAGACACGTTTGGTGACCGCCTAATTTCACGTTTTGGACCTGTGAATTGGCCTCCAAGATCTTGTGATTTAACACCGCTAGACTATTTTCTGTGGGGCTATGTAAAGTCATTGGTCTATGCGGATAAGCCACAAACGCTTGACCATTTGGAAGACAACATTCGCCGTGTTATTGTCGATATACGGCACAAATGTTGGAAAAAGTCATCGAAAATTGGACGTCCAGATTGGACTACATCCGAGCTAGCCGTGGCAATCATATGCCAGAAATCATATTTAAAATGTAATACCACAAGATTATCTTTCGAATAAAAAAAATTCATGTCAATCGAATAATACATCGTTGTTTTATTGCAATTTAAAGTTCTATTCCTCTAAAAAAAACACCCTATAGTACTATTATTTTGCAGTAGAATATGCTTGTGTGAATTGTAGCATTAGCATGTTTGAATATGCAATATGGTCTTATGGACTGAACATAGTATTAATTTTTTAATCAATTAACACTGTTAGTAGAAGGTGCCATGAATGTGGGAATAAATACAATTTTAGACAACCCACATTAAATCCAAATCAATACCAAAAAGATTCAGTATTTATTTAAATTTTACTACATTTTCAAAACCCACAAAAATTACTTTATTTCTTCATACATTTATTTATAGGCAAATAATTGAAGTAATCATTTTTTAGTTTGGAATAATTTTAGTTTTATTTTCATACTGAACTCTAAAATGGCTTGCATGTTGTGAGTGACTGTCTTGAAAAAGGCAAGTTTACAAAATAAGTTTTTGTTGACAATTATTAATCTTTTGAGGAGACTAATTTCTTGAAACTTTTAAAGTTCTTTTTTAGCTTATTATTTAAGTTATAGAAAATGTCTTAAAAGTTCCCATACAGAAATTATTTAAGAGTTTCAACAATTTCAATACACTTATTTTATGTTTTCTTTCAATTTCCAATATTGAAAGAATCAAAATTAACGGAACAGAAATTACAGAATGAGTAAAATTAGTTAGTAAAATTGAACATAATATATTTCAAGAATGATTTTTACTTTTCGGTATTTGACACATTAAGTATAAAAATTCAATCTACTTAACTACTAATATTTAATGGATATTTTGTCTTATTAATAATTGATCTGCATTGTTTAAATTAGATTTATCACAGTACTTGCACATTATCACAGCCTTTTGGTAATATTATATGAAACAAAACACATGAAATTGCCGATTCAGCGCAAACAACACATGCAAAATTGGTATTGCCAACTTGGCGTGTTATCTTGAACGTTGTCACCATAATATTTAAGTACCGATTTATGTTATAACAGTCAGAAAGGCAGCGGCATGACAGAGAACATTTGGGGCCCCCTGAAAAGTCAGGTGTTGGGCCCCCAAGTTGGATTTTACGAAGGGTAGGTAAACTTGCCGATTGTCAGGCTTTGGGCCCCTAAGGACCCAGGACACCCCACAATATGAGGGTTTATGTTAAGCCACTGCCGAAAGGCGATACTTTCATGACCATAAAACTTTGCATCGATTGAAAACTATTGTGATATTTCTAAAAAATCTTATTAATCTGATATTTTTTATAATAAACTTACAAGCTCAGTCAAAGAAAGTTCTAATTCACAACATATTGATCTTCTGGTTTATAACACACCTTTAATGTGACCATAGTGTTTTGTTTATTTGTGTGAAAATAAATGAGATATATATCAGATTTCTGATATTTAACCTGATTAAGTATATTTTACGTTTTATTTATTTATCCGTGATTACGTATATGTGGTCACTTCAAGGAACACGGTATCATACGCGAGATTTCGTTTTCCTCTTTCTGAGTCCTGTGATCATACTGGTGTTCCCTGTATTTTATTACAGCAAAAATTTTATAAGAATTTACATACAGGAAGCACCATAATAATAAAACAAGTAATTCTTTTATACATATTGCATTTTTTCACGTAGACCAAGATTTCTGTGTTTTTATTTCTACTGCATTAGTTGGAAAAATATACTTATTGACATAAATATCTTTTTCAACAGATTAAAGCATAGATGAAACAAATTTCTTCTTTTTAGATAATGGGACGTTGAAAACAAATTCGTAAAGCTGGCCCTTGATTGTTTTAGTGGGAAAAAAAGTGAAGGACTTGTATCTCAGAAAATTATCATAATATTTATTCATATTCAATTATACTTGTCCGCTATTAATATCAAGAAACAAGAAGCAAAAAAAAAACAAGATAGGTATTAGAAAGCATCCTTAAAAAACATTTTTTTTACATTTCCGGTTGGAGGCGAAAGGAGACAGCTTGTCGTTTTTGAGTATTGAAATTAATGTTCTAATTTGATATCGGTACACTACGTACCAAGTGCTGTTGTTGACAATTATCAAGTTAGGCGGTAACATTACAATATGGTTACCAATACCTTTATATTTGGTTTTGTGGTTGCCATCCATTGTTTTTTCTTTTATTATATTTTTTAATTTTATTCTCTTCTGTAATTTTATTTTATTATGTATATTGAAATATGTAGTATATTAAAATGAATTTTTTACTGATTTATATTTATGACAGAATCCTTATTAATTTCATACAATTTTAAGTAAATTTTTTCACAAACCAACATTTCTATGCTTCCCGTAATCTATATTGCAGTTTTAGTCTTCTTTCATTTATTCATAAGTGGACATTTCAAATATTATTAGTGTTTACTAAATCTTTTATTAAAAGAATATTAGGGCTCCACTTTCAATTTTTATGGACTAAAAGGATTACTAGATTTGCACTATGTTTTCTAATAATCTTTTTTTTTAAAAGAAAATCCTTATTCTAGATTGAGATTTTGCTTATTTTGGTCATTATGAAATGTGATACGCATGGCAGCAAAATGAAAATAGTTTACAGACAGGTTAAATAATTTGACAGCCGTATATTTTATTGCAAATGTTTACAATGTAAGTTTGCATGGTCCTGATATTAAATCTATCGGAAATAATTCTTTTTTCACTGGCAGCAAATTGTAATTTTACTTCAACTTTATTTTTAATTAATGCATTTATTTAATGTTTGGATTGATTTGTTCTAATTTATGGAGCTTTGCATGATAAAAAGAGATTTTAGAGAAAAAAGTAAAGGACTAAATAATTCCTTTGAGGTTTTCTAAAACTAAAATTTTTCTGGCGCTTTTCAGAACATTTCTAAGACTTCAAAAAGCCTCACTGTAACTTCTGTTTAATGAAATGATGAAATTACATGGTTTCCTGGAGCGGCTTTAAGAAGAGAAATGTTATTCTATGCGTGTTCATTTACACGAGTGTTTATTTTGGAGATCCTTTGAAAAATCACATTTGATTTAGCTTCCTTTATTTTTATTTCTCAAGCGTCGGGTCTAAGATATAAAGAAAAAGTGTTTTTTCTAAGAGGTTGACAAGAAAAATAGGTTTATTTATTCTGTTCGATCATACAAGTGCAAAAAGGACAGGAAATTAAAGTTTCGATCTTATTCAGAAAGATCCTTTCTATCTTGTAAGAGTCCATACAGCATAAAGGTCTGTGATTTATTCGAAGGGACGCAATTTATCTTAGTTCGAAAAAAAGTTAGTCTAGAATGAGATAGCATAAATTATTTATCCAAAGTTACAGCCAACGGAGGTAATTATATAAGATCTCACAATTACAAGAATTTTAAATTAATATTTCACTGATGTATAAAGATATTTGTGATGTGTTTTACACTCGTGTATATATATATAAAGAGTGTTTTTTTTTTCAGGTATAGAAGTTTAAGTTGGCATTACTTTCCAAGATGGCGACCGATTTAACAGCAGTCAAGTGATTTATTCTCAGTTTGGTTTGGCAATTCATCACGAATAGACTCACGCCTGAACAACGCTTTCAAATTGTGCAATTTTATTTCGAAAATAATGGTTCTGTGCGGAATACGTATTCCCGATTTTCATAAGCGAATTTTGTTTAGCGATGAAGCGCACTTCTGGTTGAATGGCTACGTCAACAAACAAAATTGCAGCATTTGGAGTGAAGCTAATCCACAAGTGTATGTCGAAACACCGTTACATCCAGAAAAACTGACTATTTGGTGCGCTTTATGGGCTGGTGGAATCATTGGTCCGTACTTCTTCAAAAACGATGAAGGCCAGATTGGACTACATCCGAGCCAGCCGTGGCAGTCATATGCCAGAAATCATATTTAAAATGTAATGCCACAAGATTATCTTTCGAATAAAAAAAATTCATGTCAATCGAATAATACATCGTTGTTTTATTGCAATTTAAAGTTCTATACCTCTAAAAAAACACCCTTTATATTATATATATAAACATGTATATAATCATTCCATTCAATATTATTTGCAACGGATTCTCTTCAATTCTTCCGCTAATTCTCTCGGGGGAAATATTTTAATACTTTTCTTACATTGTTTGATTGAAGAGCCTCTTTTTGTAAAGGAACAATGATTTATGTTAATTAGAACTCCTATTTAGAGAGTCAATTGAGTTTACGCGAGCGAGAGAGAAAGTGAAGTTAGTTATTGAACGTGTTGTTATTAAAATAAAGAAAATTTATATTTGAATCATCTATGTTCCTTAAAAAAAGATTGAGACTAGTATGGATAATAAGGAATATCACCAAGTATCCGCATTTACGGATAAGTACTATTTTATAATTATAAATATTTAAAGTTTATTAAACTTACTTTCTAATCATCTTCTTAATTTAGAGTTGCAATAATTAATTGTGAAAAATAAAACAAAGGTTGTTTTGAAAATAATGGCTCATCCTTCTATGAATTCTTTCGCCAATGTCGGTGCAGGTTTGTTATACACTGGTGTGCAAAAATTAAGGACGAAGACGAAAAATTAGCATATCAGCTGAACGAAGAGGCTGAGCGGACAGAAAGACCAATCAGGAGATTAAGTAAGGTGATGTACGGTAGCACATGCGCAGATATGCAGTTAGACGTAATGGGGGAATGTCTGAGGAGTATAAAGCATGTTGTCGGTGTAAGATCAGTATTTCTGGCAAAGAAATTGCACGCCGTATAGCAGTTAAAATCACACCGAGTTGCTGCCTCAGCGAGATATGGCGAATAATCAATCTGTTAGACGACATCTGGATGCTTTTACCCGAGGTCGAATCATTGGGAAGTTGGAGGAAGGCCGCAGTGTGACAAGTGTGGCTGCAGAGTTCGGAATTGCTCACAGCATCGTTTCACGACTTTGGAGACAATTTCAAACTACAGGAACAGCTATCCGGGGGTTCAGTAGTGGTCGTCCACGAGGAACCACACCCGCAGATGACCGGTACATTGTCTTACAGGCCAGAAGAAACAGGCGGCAGACAGCGAGAGAAATCGCTAGACACGCGACACAGGCGACTGGACGACCGATATCGCATTTTACCGTGGCCAGAAGATTGCACGGTGGTGGTCTGTTTGCACGACGCCCTGTACGGTGTGTACCTTTAACGCCTGCCCATCGGAGAAGGCGTTCTCTGTGGTGCCGGGAACACCGGAATTGGAGAGACAATGAATGGGGACGAGTACTCTTTACAGATAAGAGCAGATTCAGTTTGAGTAGCGATTCTCATCGCATACTCATCTGGAGAGAGCGGGGAAGCCGCAATCATCCCTCGAACATCATTAAAAGGAACAGGTATGGAGGTCGAGGTGTTCTCGTTTGGGGAGGCATCATGCTTGGTAGTCGTACAGGCCTTCACATCTTCGACGCAGGTTCAGTCAACGAGACCCGTTATTGTAACGAGATTCTTCTTCCATATGTGCGTCTTTTTAGAGGCGCTATGGCTCTGCAGTTCCTTTTCACGAACGACAATGCACCATGTCATCGCACAGTAGCTACCGAACAGCTCTTAGAGAGTGAGGATATTGAACGTATGGATTGGCCGGCACGATTTCTGGATCTCAATCCCATCGAGCATGTATGGGATTTTCTAGGCAGACGCTTGGCAGCTCGTACCTTACCACCAGTAACGATTCGGGAGCTTCGATTGGCGCTGCAAGACGAATGGGCAGCAATGCCTCAACAACTCATTGACACCCTCATTCTCAGCATGGGCAGACGCTGTGAAACCTGCCTAGCAGTCAGGGGAGATCATATCCCCTACTAAAGACCGGATGTTTCTTGCTGGACACCCATCACAGGGATGTTTCGGCCTTCCGTCGCATTGCGCTCCATGCTACTTTTTCAATCAAGCTTCTTTTTATTCTACTGATTTCTCTTTTAGTAAGTGTTGCTTACATATTACACATGTCCTTACGTATTGGGGATCTTACGGTATTAAATGTGTTGATTCGGAAAGCTTTTGTACAAAGTTATATTGAAAAAACCGTCTCGTTCTTAATTTTTGCACACCAGTGTATATCAAGGAAGTAAGAAATAAATAATTAAGAAATTCAAGTAAAAAAAATTGAAGTTTCTCCTTTGTTTTTTCTTTTTTTTTCATTGGGGACACAAAAGTTTTATTATTTGAATGACAAACTTCGGATTCGATAGAAAATGATTTGTGTCCTAAGTTCTGGACTTGATTTTAGAGAAAATTCTCATGGAATAATTAAGATTGAAATACAGTAAATTCAATTGGAATTCAAAACTCAAGTATGATATCATTAAGAAATAAGGAGAATCAAAGAGAGAGATAGAGTTTCCAAAGTATAATCCTCGTCATCTGATTTCGTGGTTCACAATTACGAGATGCATCATATAGTTGATTTTTAGAGTGCTGTTAGTTAAAAGAACTAACCCGCATTATTAATTATTACTGTTAGAGTAGATTTTATGCAATACAAATCTGTCGACAATTTAGCACACCTAGCCCTTTTTTCTTACTCAGTTTTGAGATTATACGGTCCGAGGAATAGTGGCCTTTCTTTTTTATTTCACGCTTCATTCACTCTAAGATATATGTTATAAGTTTCTTAATTATACAGGTGACCTTAATAATGAATATGAGGGTAAATTTCATCAATTACCTGTAGTCGAATTTCAAGGGCCTTAAACTTGGTGTAAATCTGGGAAATTGTTTTTTTAAATATTGATCCAAATATAGAATGTGCCGTAAAATTCTAACAATTTCTTTAGCTGGGTACCAAGAGTTATGCAGAGAATTTTCAAAACCGGAAAGCGTGGTTTTTCTGATAAAAAATGAATGCCGAAAAAATTGCTGTAAATGCCGTAAGCAAATATGCTCTTACTATTAACAAGGAGCAACGAATTATTAATTCCATTTCTCTTCTTTTTAATTTAAAGTTTTTATTCTTTCTTGAGACACTATGCCTGCATTCCTAACTTTATTTTAATTATTAATTAAAACATTCATGAATTTAATACTAATGTTAAACAAAAGGGATTAAAAAAATTTATTTCCTTTTACGCAGTTTTTAATAACGTGGAACGTATACTTCCCTTTTACTAAACAAATCTTTTATTCATTTGCATAGATTTTATCATGAGTTTTTGAGAAACGTATCTAGTATGTAAAAAAAGAAAGGTGTAATTACATTTTATAAAATGCGTTCCGAAAGTTTAAATTATGGTAATTGTAACGTTTATAATATAACTTAAATTGTAAAAGATAGAATTACTATGATGTCCGTGGCCAATAGCGTGCGTGTTGCTTTGAGTTTCGACGATAATAAACACTTGATTAACGGATAATATTACACAACCAAATAGTAGAATGTACTAGTTTTAATGTCTATTTGTAAATTCATTCCTACAAGTAACACACATTAATCATATAAATATTTTTCCTATTGTATAGGATACAAAATACTAGCTTGAAATACCGCCCAATGATGGAATTAGTAATTTATATAAGTAGTTTCACTCTAAGATGCTATAAACGGAAAGTAAGTGTATAAAAATGAAGGAAGTGTAACTGAAATGTCTGAAAGTTTGATTTTTCTATCCTATTTATTTCATCGGTTTAAATGCAGACAATTATAATTCTACTTACATTTAATTTATAGTAACTCTAAATGATTTAATTGTAAAAATGAAATATTTATAATTTTAAATTATGTAATAAAATGAACATTTTTTTCAAAAAGAAACAAAACAAATTCAAGCTTTATTGACGTTGTATGTTTTTTTTCTATTTTGTAAATCTATAAAGATAAATTACACTGCACATTCTAAGCAGAAAAAAATTTATTAGATAATCAAAATAATTTAGGTATTTAAATGAGCCAATTTTTCAAAGAAAAAAAATATGACTTTTACCCGAATTTCACAATCTAATATAAAATAAATTTATAAAGCATATGAAAATAAATTAACGTAATGCATGCATGTTTTAATATCTAGTAAAATGAGAGAAAATAATATATTACTCGGTAATAAAGTAAATGAAAGGAATGAGAAAAAGATTATTTATGGGAAAACTTTTTTTTTCATGTTTAATAAAAGCACAAAAAATTTATTTTGCATGCATAGGCAAAATATTTTTTTAATTAAAACTAGAATTACCTATACAGATAGATAAATGTTAAATACGTTTTAAAAACTCATCATTTCCCAAGAGTGTGGGATTGTGATTATATTGACAGAAAAAATTATTATTAATCAGAACCTACCAGTGCTGAAAAGTTGTTCTATGGTATGGTAATTAGGAAAAAAAAATTAATGTTGCGATAAGGAAGTTGAATTTTCAAGAAGAAAAAAATGAAAAAAGATCTTTTTTTATTTTGGTTAATGATTTTAAATTTTTGTTTGTTAAACTTTGAGCTTAATTGTGTTTTTCTACTGTATAAATAACTAAAAGTGATTATTATTGATAAGAGAGCAATTTGTGTGAGAGTTGTGAATAGTACAACATATATACGTATACATGGCATTTCATGATCCCAGCTCTCTATCCAGGCACAGTCGAATCAGTGCAATCAAAGCTTTTTCCCGTTTTTCGCTTTGTCATGCATTGTAATTTCGACAGTAAGTTTTTTTTAAAAAAATTTAATAACAAAGAAGTTGTTAAATATACCTGATGGTTTTTTTCTCATTACTATTTATTAGTGGTCCTCTCATTACAATAAATGTTAAAAAGTACTAAAATGCATGGGGTTTTTTGTAGAAAGTACTTTAATTTCTTACCATAAAAAAGCTCAAATATCTAAACTTCATTCCCCTTGTGGCAGTAAACATGATAGTTAATTTTTTATTATTTTTTTTCTTACCTATATAATAAAGAACATCTTTTGCATAAGAACAGGTTTTGAGATTCTGAAAAAAAATATTGGATTCACCCTTCTATGCATATTGAAATTTAACCATTTGGATTTTAATCCAATTGATTTTAAATTTAAAAAAAGATATACCATAAAATCCGGCATATAACGCCCACTTTTAACACCAAAAATACGATCTAAATTTATGGGTGCGTGTTACACTTCGGGTATAAAAATGATAGCTACAAAAATAAAAAAAGGTATAAGAGTGTGTAAAAAAATTTTAAAAAACTTCTATATATTTTGAAATACTATTTAATTATGAGAAATGTCATACCTTATGAATGCCATTTTTTCAAAAGCCTGGGATAAAACCTCGAATAAATGACTTCAAAACATAAGATAATTGCATTCCAGGTTCTTCCTAAAAATGGGGGTGGCGCATATACTTTAAAGTTCAAAAATCAGCTTGAAAGTATAAGTGCGCGTTATACGACGGTGCAGGCGTTATATGCTGGATTTTACGGTAATTATTATGAAATATAATTAGTATGTGTTGTGTGTGTCTAATTAATTACTAAATTATGGAAGTGGCTGTATTTGAGTTGAATCCGATGGGTGGGGTGGGGGAGGAAAAACAAGTGTGAAGGTCCCCTTTGAGAACGAGAATAAATTGGAGTCATATAAGAACCAATAGCTATTTTTATAAATAACTTTCTTTATTTGGTAATCTTTCCCAAATAGAATCAAAGACTTTTAATAACAAATATATCAAGAAATAGCTATATGAGGTTTAAACAAGGGTATTTCCTTTAAATTAACTTAAATATTTAATGATCCAATTAATTAACAATTAGAATATCGATCACGCAGAGATTACCACGATAAGAGATCCCAGAATTATATTCTATAATGTTCTTATTGAACATTTAACTTTAATCTCGCTCCTAATATAAATCTTTAATGAGACTTCAAATATAAATCAATATTTACCACACTGAATCTCAAATCTTCTTGAGATTAAATTATCCAACAAGAAATCTTCAATTATAAATTTAACTTCACTATTATCACTTTCTGCTTCAATCTCTCTCTCCTACTGCTCTAACTTTACTATTCCATTTGACTTAAATACTTTATCTAATCTGCATAACAAGGAATCCTGTCCTCTCTTTGGAGCTGATTGGAAATAGGTAGGGAATTAAATTTCCCTAAAAAGGACGACTCAGAAGGTTAGTGATAAAGTTCCGTATAGATTTGTCACACAAATAGTTAAAAATGTATTTTGATATGTCTTTGAATAAATGAGAGAGAATCGAAGGTTTCCCTTACTAACTAGATAATATTGTTGCTAAATAGTGATCTTTATTTTACAAAAGGTAATGTTTTTAAATAAGATAATTTTTGAAAGTTTTAAGGTTTTTAAGTTAGAGAGAGAAAGAGAGTTTTGAAGAAAAGCACAGTTATCACATTTAAGTCATGTTTTTAACGCAATTTTTCTCTTTTCTTTTCAAGGTTCCTTAAAATGATGAAGCGATGAATGAAAAAAGAAGAATCACTGCTCTTAATTTTCACACACTGCTGAAGATGATGAAAAAAAAATTTAAACGCAGAAAAGTAATGTTTTTTCTCTGTAATAAATTATAATTTTTATTAAAGACTTGTGATTTTGAGCACTCTAAAATGAAAGCGAGCGAGTGATTTAAGAAAATATTATTTTACGTATATTTTTGTCTATGTACCTGGACCTTTTCTCATTAACAGAATTTTGTATATTATTTTGAAATATGCAGTTTAGTTATTAATCTGTATCACTGTATCGGATTGATGTAAAAGGATTCAAATAAAGAATGCATTGCCTGGAAATATATATAGTTTGAATCATATCATGAAAATGTGCAAAATATGCGTCAAAAATCTCGACAAACAAATTCAGATTTTTATGTTTCAATCAAAACTTAAAAAGTACACAAGATCAATTTTATCTAATATTAGTATTCATTGTAGAGCTAAATTTATACGAATATTTGTATCGTACTATAATAATTATTGACTTTAAAATAGGAAGCTAAAATGTTTTCTGATTTTTCTAGAAAATATAATTTAAAAAGATGCTATACTGACACATATGATGCTCAGATACTACAGCTATTGAACAATGATTTCACGAGAACACATTCAAAACAAATTGTAAGGTACATTTTAATCATAAATGAGTTTCACTACAAAAATTTATGTAGAAAGAAGGGAAAAAAATTCTCTTTAATTTCAATTAATATTTTTACTGTATATAGAACTGGATTTTTTACTGTCAGACATATATAAGTTCTATGAAGCTCAAATTTTTAGACGTGTGTCTAGTTTCATAGTATAATTTTTGTAAAAATGAAAAAAAAGAAATTGGCTTGGGAACACACACACACAAAATGAGATGTAAAAACAAAATCAGTATTGGATTTCTACTACAGTAAAAGATACCCAAGAAAAATCCTTAGAAATTCATGTCCATCTAGTATAATACAAAAACAGACAACCCCGTTTATTTTTGCATGTTGTTCATCAAATCGTTAAAACTTAATGACTACAATTTTTATTTCTTTTAGCAGAGTAACATGTAACTTTTTAAATAAGTCTCACCAACCAGAGATTAACATGCAATTACACTGCCCTTCAAAAGTTATGGTACAACCTGTGTTTAATGTGTCTAATTTGAAAATGAATGAGCATAGAAGCAAGAAATTAGGAGAAAATATGCACTAAACAGTGTTTTATTGAATACGATGCATATATTTGCATACATTTAACACAAACATATTTTACGACAAAAAAAGCAATGTTGAAAGAAAAATGAATTATTGGAGGAAGCAAAATGTCACACATTTATGAAGAAAGATGTCTTGTAAATATTACAAAAATAGATTATAATAACAAATATGCCCACTTTTTTAACTGCAATGTGCAATGGTGGCATCGACTTTCCCATGCTACCAATTAAGTTATTGGATACCGAAATGGGAAGCGAGTATCAAATATAAAGTAGCCTTGTTCCAGTTCATGTAAAAACTTTGAAGTCAAACTAAAACACCAACGTGTTTACCAAGGTACCTCCAAATATGCTTCAATGGATTCAGGTCTAGAGACTGAGCTGACCATTCCATTATTTCCAAGCTATAGTCCTGAAGATAATCCTCAACTAACACAATTCGGTGATTTCGCTTCTTATCATCTATCAAAATCCCCAATATAAATAGGCACATCTCTGTCGATGGCTTGGGGAAATACACATAACTGGTCGTTTTGCATAGTGATTTGCATTGTGAAGATGTTTTTACACCATTGTAGCGAAGATTTTTGTTCTTGGTACGACAAATTGATCCGCAACGAGCTGAGGCATCGTGTTGCGTCTTCTCATTTAGCCTGAAAGAACTTGAGCACAGTCTCTCACAGAAGTGTTGCAACTCGTGATTGTCCAGGAACATGTCTTCTAGATACATAGTTCATCTCCTTTCTCTTTTTAAACTCTCTAATTGATCCCACAGTTATTATTGGGAGCCAGTATGAGACGCTCCTGTAGCATCATCTTATAATAAGCCCTTACCATTGTTAAATAATTAAACATTAAACAGAAATTAAGTAAAGAAATTAAAACAACAGCACCATTGACTTGTTCTATTCATTTATTATTCTTTTGTTAACAAAACAAAACTGTTGCCACTCACAAAATACTTAATAATCTTTATCAGAATAAGAATTAATATTTATTATCAAAAATAAATAAAAACTGCAAGATGACGACATTGCTTGAAGAATTTCAAACGGGCAACATTCTCTCCATCCTGGTCAACCTCCAAGGGGATGACCAGCTGTACAGGTCGGGTGGTGGTGCGTCCATTAGCAAGCAGTACACAAGTACGGACTTGCTCGTTGTGACCAAGGATTAACTCCTCCTCTCGTGCTCTTTTCCAGGTGTGTTGGGGTGTAACGTCTTCTTGCAATTCGGATTTTGGAAGAGTTTTGGTTAACACGCACTTGGTGAAAGATGCGCAATTGTAATAAGTAATCCTTCGACCATTTGTTCCAAAGTTGATTTAGTAAATCAATGTGTTGTTCAAAGATGCGCGTAAGTCTTCTTGGGTTCTGGGCCCGAAGGAATTTTAGTCAATTTTTGACCAGTTAAGAAGTGACCCGTGGTCAAGTCTTCTTTGGTATCACCAATTCCCTGTTCATACAATAAAGGTCAACTGTTGATAGCGGCTTCAACTCCTACCAACACGGTGGAAAGATTCTTTTCGTTCAACAATGCTCGCCCTAGAGTGTGTGTGTTTCGTAAACATTTTTTTAATTATTCCAACCAACCTTTTCCACCATCCTCCCCACCAAGCCGCGCGTGTTACAATGAGTTTCCACCGAATACCATTTTCAACATAAAACTGTTGAGAATTTTTTGATGACAGTGTATTCCATAAAGTAATTAACTCCTTGTTTGAAGCTTGGAAGATTGTGGCATTATCCGTGTAGATGGTATGTGGAACAGCAGAAAGATAGGTAAAGAATGTGCATTTCCGAAAGTATCAAGTTTTGTGTTTCACTCCATTTCCAATATTTTAACAATTGTTTCGAATTCTTTACCTTGAGTTCTCAATAGGTTTTGCAGCATTAAGGAGTTAGTAGCCCATTTATGCATAAGAATTTTAATCAATAGCATTAAGTCTGTGAGTTCTCTATGTAGTGTGATGATCTGAGGCTCGGTCTCCACACTAGCTACAAAGTCATCCATATAAAGATATTTGTCCATCATGAGAGCAGCAGTTGGAAAAACCTTCATGTGTTTTGAAGCCAATTCTCTCGTTACAGTACACAACAAAAAGGGGCTGCAGGCAAGTCCAAATGGTAGATGAGTAAATCTGTAAGTAGTTATTTCGTTTGGGAAAGTCTTGTTCTGTAACAATTTGTACCGAGAAAAATCTTAAGGCATCTTTATCCTTTTTGTGTAAACGCAACTGTAAAAAGTTTGCTGTACATCTCCCGTGATTGCAAACTCATGTAATCGGTATCTGAGAAGGCACTCAAAAGTTTCAGGTAGAGGATTTGGATCAACTTCTAAAGTGTCATTCAGTGATGGCATTCCAGGATCATATGATGAGGCTTCGAAAACAATCCGGAATTTTGTTTTGTTAAGTTTCGCTTTTTCACAGCATGATGGGGTTGGTAATGTATTATATTTTCATTCGAGGTTTCTAGCTGACAGACTTCAATGTGTTCTTGTTCTCTCGATGTAATTCAGCATCCCTCTTTCATTTGGTTGTCCAAACTATTACCAGAGATTTGAACAGAAACATGATGAACTTCTGGATTATGTGTGATAATAGTATGTGTTCTTGACCCACTGAGTACCCATCCAAATATTGAAGGTATCATGGCAAAGAAATCTTCAACCTCAATTGGCGATTTTGTTGTAACTACATGCCAATAAAAGTCACCATCAATAAGCACTTCTACAGGTAAGTAGGAGTCTTCTGGAGGATCAGCAAGTATCAATTTTTGGCTTTTAGCAAAGTGAACAATGTCTTCAGGGGCTGCGGGGTGTTAAGTATATTTGTTGGAACTTTCAAGTGCTTTTATCAAAGCAGAGTTTTTATTCAACACACTTAAAAGTGAAAATTGAACACATCGTCGCATGGCCTGTGACGAAGTAGGAGATTCAAAGGTATGTGTACATTTAGTTTTTAAGAACTGACAACTGAGAGTTTCAGTTTATCATTAAAGTTTGTATCGACGAAGCTTGTTTGGCTACCTCCATCCAAAATGCATCGGGTTAGCTGTGTTATACCTGTGGTTCCAGTAATATACACGCGTGCAGTTTGCAGATGTGTGAAGTTAGTTTCAGGAATGTTAATATGATCAACTTCCCTATTTGGGATATAAGTGTTTGGATTTGGTGGACAAATGGAAACATGGTGCTTCTTTTTACACTTGGTGCAGTGAGCAAAGTCTTTACGAGGACAGTTTGTCACTTTGTGTCTACGATTGGTGCACAAAAAGCATCGATTAGAGCTTTTTAGCTTTTGAATACGAGTTTTATAGTCAGTTATAGTTTCACATTTCTGAGCCCAATGGCCTGCCGATTCACAAAAGGCACAAAAAGGTGTATGATTATTTTCTTTAGCCAGAAGTACGCTTAGTATTTACGTGTAAGGCAATAGTAGGGGGTACCGATGCCATAACAGTATCCCCTTTTATTTTCAAAACTGTAAGAGCTCCTTCCACTTCCTCAGATAAAATCTCCATCATCTATGATGCGACGAATCTGTACGGAACCTTTCCACTAATCTTCTTAGACGTCTTTCTGGGGAATATAAATTCGCGTTTATATATTTCCAATCAACTCCAAAAAGAAGTTTGGGATATGTAAATGAGATAAGGTATAATAAGGTATAAGTCGAGGGTTGCGAGATAGCAAGAGAGATGATGGTAGGCTATTGAGCCAACAACATTACAAGCTAAACTAGAAGTTTCAAAGAGATTAGATTCGTGAAGACATCGTGCTGCTAGACGTACCAGAAAGCTGATATAAGCCAGCGGTAAATATAATTCACGTACGCTTAAAGTAAGCGTCAGTTTGAGATACTTAGTTAAAGTTAATGACAATTAAGAATTCGAATACGTGTGTTTCTCGGATCTCCTATTTCGGTAAACCTTACTTGAGTTGAGCTAGATTAGTAATCAATCGTATTCTTAGTAATTTAAATTAATATAAAGGCCAATCCCTTTCGATGACGTAACATATTTACATTATTTGTTATCAGAGATTTTTGAGGAAATTATAACAAAAATAAATAATATTATTATTCATAATGGCTTTTGATGATTCTTTGCCTCAAATTAATCTTGGTGTTCAAGGTGTGACCCAAGGGGGTCATCACAATGTTTCCTTCAGAAAGGGACTCTCTTTTAGCGTGAAGGATCCCTTTTTTGACAATCTTGTCTGGAAAAACTCTTAGAATTTTAGGAACCAGAAAACGACCTTAATTATCTATTTTTTCTCCAAGAGCACTCAAAGCTGGTATAGTCACCTATTACATTCAATAAATGCTTCCCTCAAAGCTTAAAGAGTGGCGTTTTGTATCGGATATAAGTTTTCTAAATCGTCTAAGTGGGTTTGGATAACCCCATCTTTGTTTCAGTATTTAGATATCAACAAGTTTTTAACAGTGTTATAGGTTTTAACAATCACACTGATTCCGTCGACGAGTCATTTTGTTTCGCCATCCAAAATTTCTCTCAAAAAGACATGTTTGTCGGCTAACGAGAGAGAGTCTTTATTGTCAATACACGATTGAAAATGTTCCTACAAACTTGAAAATTCTTCTATGTCTCCATAACATGTGTTTATTACAATCGGAGGAAATTTCACTTTCATATTAGTATTTGGTATTTGCGCAGTAGAGAGTAAATATTACCTGCTCGGATCTTTCTCGATTTTTCTTTTTGGAGAGAAAAATTGTTAGCTTGGCGTTGTCTTCGTATTTTTCACATTCAACTACGTCTTGTTCGCATTCATCATTCGGCAACAAATTATGTATTTCTTCGTCAACTTTACTCAATTCTTTTGTCTTTCTTCCAAACGTTCTAGTTCATAGTCCATATTGTAACATTGCGGCACTTCTTTCACCTTAGTTATCAAGCGAATTACAGCTGAATGTATCGTAGATGTCTTCCGTTTTAAAGTCGTCAGTATATCGTTCGGCGCCATTGTTTAAAAATATATCGTAGTTCGTAATAAAAGTATATTTCTCGTACAGTTTTCAATATTTCATGAAAATAAAAATTCCCTAATTTCTTTCAATTAGTTTTCGGCACCAGATGCTAAGTAATTAAACATTTAACAGAAATTAAGTAAAGAAATTAAAACAACAGTGCCATTGACTCGTTCTATTTGTTTATTATTTTTTGTAAACAAAACAAAACTGTTTCCACTCACAAAATCTAATATATATTATAAATGTGAAAGTTTGAGAAAATCTTTGTGGGTCTTTCACGCAAAAAGAAGTGAATGGGTTTTAATGAAACTTTACAGTAATATAGCTTATACATCAGAATAACACATAGGCTATAATTTATACCATAGGCTATAATTTATAAAAATTTGTAAAAAGTGTGCAAAATATAACGCTATTTGTCAAGTAAGAAGGAAAAAATTCTGCCATCTGCAAGCAAAAAAACTGCAAAAAAGCCCACGTCAGCATATATCTATCTTTTGTTTGTGAACTCTTTTTGTTTTGGCTACACAAGGGAATCGCTTCTAATTAATTCCTGTGATCAGAATAATGCCTATTTTTTTATTTCAGAATAAAACTAAGTTTTGAAGGGACAAGTTGTTATAAATCTCTCTTTATTTGAATGCTTTTTTCTATGATTTTATTATGCACATTTGGTAGTAAGAAGTTGATCTATTTTCAAAATAACTACTTTTATCGCTTCTGGTACTTAAAGTAAATAAACTTTCTCTTTCACACTACATCATTTGGACAAACTTTCATAATTTTTTTGTGGTTAGTAGTTAATTATAACGCTGTAATTTTAATTGAATATGCAGATATTGCATTTTTAAGTATAAAACTAATTATAACTACTGCACTGTATTTTTTGCAGTAAGTGAGGGAGTGAATATTAACGTCGCACTGCTCAGCTACACCAGGGCCTTTGGAGACGGACCATGTAATTTTGAACAATGGTCAAGTGACGGAAACGACACTTGAGCTGGCACCCCCTTCTCCTAACTACCACACCACACCAACTTAGCAGGAATATTCTACCAATACTTAGCTTTAATATTCTTTGAAATCCACTCTTCCAAGATATATGGCAGCACGGGTTCTATGATGAGTATTTTAGTGGGGAAGGCGAAAAGTTTTGTAGCAGATATTGCGTTTTCAGCGGATTGCAAAGATTATTACTTTTGTCTCAAAAAAATAGTTAATGTCAAAATTTAAGTGTCTTATGGTTTTGTCTGTTAATGAAGACCTTGGAAAATGATTTGACTACTTATTTTAAGTGAACGGTGTACATAATTAATTTTACAGTGGAATATCTTTAATTAATTTATTAGCTCTAAAGGATTAAATTTTCCAAAGTGGAGTATTTTGTTTATGTATATACCTTAATTTGTACATGTAGTGATCTAAAAAAAATTGTATGAAAAAACCTGCAGTAAATCATAATGCGGTGGATAAAGTATTAACGTGCATTGCCCCCCCTACACGGCGGGTCTTACAAAGCTCAAATAAAGCTCGAGCTACGAAAGTAGCTAGGCATTTGCCAACTTGATTCTATCGTTAACATTTCGCTATGTTTTTCATTGAATCGCCATTATAATTTAAGAAACGGCGTTGCTTGCGAATATTACAATTTTAAAATAAAATAAATACAACAGAAAGTAATATTAATGTATTACACTTTCAGATATAAATTATTTACACATACACACATTTTTAAGCGTTCATTACGCAAAACTTTTAAGAATGTGTTACTTTTGCTGAGCAGAGATCAGCTTAGGGAGGTATTTTGAAAAATCGACCCTCAAGAGTGTTACGAGGAATTATAAATTTAAAAAATCCTTTTTATCGGCTATTAGATCTACATAGTTAAAATTTAACAAAGGTGTTTTCTTTCTTTCTTTTTTTTGTTTAGCTAAGATATGCAAAAAGCTTTTTTTGCTTAATTTTCAATTCACATAAAATTAACTCATTAAAAACTTCTTTTTCCTTCAATCTGTGTTGTTTAATTTTTCAGTTCACCCGTGCGAAGAACGGGTATACCAGCTAGTACTTAATAATTTTTGTCAGAATAAGAATTAATATTTATTATCAGAAATAAATAAAACCTGCAAAATGACGTCATTGTTTTGGGATTTTCAAACGTGCAACAACCATCATCCCAATGCCTGCCATCTAAATGAATCTCAAGTAAATAATTTCTCTAAGACATTTCTAAGCTCTCGTGGATATTGTCAACGAAACTGCCAACAACTATTGAAGATGAACAATCATACACATAACGTGTTCACCAAGCTATTGAAGTTTGATTTTTGTACATTTTCTCTAATTTATACTTAGAGAAAATGTACAAAACTATTGTTTCTTTGAAATAAAAGTTATGATTATTGGTTTTTTTTTGTTTTCTTAAAGTACATGATTATTATTCGTATAAATAATGAAATTTATTGCTGTTACAATTTTTTATGGAGAGCTTCGAAGAATGCATTTTACCTTATGTTTTGGAAGCCAGAATATTATACATCCACGATGGGCTAAATTAAGATGAATTACTTAAAATGAAACTATGTGGGGTTTCTCAGCTTTAATATCAGGCATTGAATTTGAAAAAAAATTAGTAATAATACTATATATATATATATATATTTCCCCACATTTTTATTTTGTGCACCAGGAGTTCTGCAATATATAACCAAACTATTAACCATGATTAGTACCATTTGCAAGAAACAGGAAACTTGTTTTAATACTTATGATACTTGTAAAGATTTTTTTATTTCATAACGTTTTTTTATGAATTGAAACAGAAAGTAAAAGCTTATTTATAAATCTTAATTTTTATGTATTTTAAAAATTATTTCACCACATCCAGCTCTTTTAGGCAATTGAATAAATCAAAATATTCTACTTTGTACTATTATTTTTCGAAGTACAGTACATGCGTTTCGATATTTAACTTGATATGACATATTTATGTACCGGATTCAATTATTCAATCAGCATTAATAAATACTCCTACGTCACATAAGCTAATTGACGAATGTAACAATTATATATTGCAAATTTATTTTGTTTTACAAAAATAAACAAACAAATAAAATTTAAGTAATTCTCCTCCTGAAATATTTTAAATTTTGAATGGAAGCTTTTTAATATTCACACAAGAAGAGTTGAAGCAAATTACACCTACAAATTATGACTCATAAAAATAATTTTTAAGATACGAATGAATACACAACACATAATAACGTAATAACGGCATTAAGAGCAGACGTGTAATTATGTGCCATTTCCTTCTAATGTACTATTACTTGATTAATAGAGAAAATTGTTGGTGTATGCTGCTTATGCTTTGGATAAAAAAATTTCAATAAAAGAAAAAGGAAAGCCATACATAAAGATGTACTATACAAGATGAAAAAAAATTCTTTTTTTTTTTAATCATTCAAAAGTAATTCGGTACCTTAAAGTAAACATTTCTCAATAAAAAATTCGTGAAGATAGAAATTCGTAAAATGAGAGCTGCATGCAACTCAATTGTTTGCTTTTTTTTTTACTGAAGGGGGAATTTTAGAATCAATAAAATTCTTCCATTTAACTATATTCCATCCTACCTTTTAATTTACTAAGTGCGTTACAGATCAACAAATGACTTAGACGTCTTCAAGACACAATAAAGGGCTGTTCAAAAGTTGGTTAAAAAAGTGCTCTTAATTGCCATAATCTAAGAAATAGATTATGTCTTTGAAAATACTAAATCCCATTAATTTTTTTTTCACTGTACAATTTTCAATTTTGCTAAAGATGCTTTCTAAAAACACGAGAATTTATGCCGTACATTGCGTGTAAGCTACAATTGCCACATACTCTCCCACTTCTTGTTTTTGTTCGATTAAAATGGTTTTTAGACTGAAAAAAACTACCATATCTATCAAAATGTAAGTTTTTATTTTATTAATACTATTACAAAAATCAATCCTAAATAAATATATATGCAAAAAAGATTAACTCTATACAAGTTTGAGGGGCAATTTTTGTATGTGTGTTTAAAGTCGTCCTTGATGATGCAATAAAATACAATTGCAAAACATCAATTCGCTTTTGTTTCCAATTGCTTACAATCCAACTACAGGAAGGAGATGACAAATTCGCAATCAAAATGAAAAGTAAAATTGCAGTAGTTTCTTTATTGTTTAGATAAGTCTGGCATATATTGTAAATATCTCATCTATTTCTTCCTATTTTGCTATTGAAATATTTATATTTACTCTAAAGACGTTTTGGCAATTCCCTTTTCATTATTAATTTCAAATGATATTTTGGAATTGGAAGTACAATCATCATTGGCTATTTTGTTATGATTATTTTATTAGAAATTCTAAGCCAATACCAAAAGTCTGCATAACATTTATTTTTAATAATTTGGAGAAAAGCAAAATAAAAATTGCGTCAACTTGGCATAAGGTTACAAAATCCTTGCATTTTGCAAAGAAATAAAATGATACCATTAATCATAGCAATAACATGACAATATCTGAAAATTCTTGAAATTTGATGCGTCAAAAGTTTAGATAAAATATCAAATTACTCAAATTTCGAACGCTATGTACTGCATATTTCCGCAGATAAGACGATAGTTGAATAATAAAAAAGAACCCCGAAACCTGGGGCCGTTTTACAGAAAGGATGCAAAAATGTTAGATTGAAATTTAAAGCCATTATAAAACAAACAAATCTTTCCCCAATTTATTTAAAATCCTACAAAATCTTCACATTTATTATCTAAGGCAAATAGTTCCCTAAGTGCATCATTGCTTTCATTCTTTGAAGCTTGTCATATGGGTCCCATTTTGTAGCAAGCTTATATTTCCCCCTTGTCATCAGTATCCTATTATAAATCACCATATTTTATATCGCTACAAAATAGCATTTTGTACTATTAAAGAATAAAATTTGTTCTAGGTGAAGATCGCTGTTCTAAACTAAATTCAAAGTCCATTGATTGTTTGAGGTCATTTTATATGTCAGATATATGCTAAAACTATAAAACTGTCAACTTTTATACCTCATCTTATCTGTAGAAATATATGATAAATATAATAACATCAAATAACTACCTTATTATATGTTTATACCTTCGTAAAATGTTGGTTGGTTCTAAGCTCCTACAAAATGCGATACCGAAATCGGCTTAATTATAATCGGATAATCCTGTTTCAATCCATATCTTTGCTGACAAAAGGGAAAAAATACAAAAAAATCCTGAATAAGTCTATGTGTAATATTTATCGAGTTTTAAAAATAAGAGCGACTTATGCAGAAAAACATCGACCAAGAAGATTATGATTCGTAAGAAATATAAGATCGAATGTTACAAAGTACATAGTTCACATAAAAAAAGACTACTGTTCATAAAAGAATGATACGTAAGCCATACAGTGTTTATAAAAGGATAATATGTCGCACATACAATGTTTATAAAAGGATGATACATGAGTCATGCAATGTTTATAAAAGGGTGATACGTAAGGCGCTGCTTAAAAGGTGTCACGAATAAAAACTTCAGGGGGATTTATATCACATGTCTTTTGGTGAGTAATGGCTGTTGAGAAAATGTTGTTCGTTGTGGAAAAAAGAAGTTTGGACAGCTCTATGATGGGTGGATATGCTGCTCGCACAGAGAGTGTAAAGACATGTGGAAGTTGTACAGTAGAGAACAAGTGTATCAAATTGTGATGATTTAAGTGAGCTTTGCTTACTAGAATTTATTTAGCCCGTTTAAGGTATCCGACTACATTCGGAACCGTGATTTTGCAAAAGCGTATAAATGGATAATATTTATGATATTTAGTGTCACTTAGATTAGAAAATATATAAAATTGTTTTAAGAATAGTATTACAATAAAAATCATTTAAGTACAATATTTTGACTAAAAAATGAACATAGAATAACCAATTTTCGAAATATTCTCCTTTTTTTGAAAAATGCTTCTATTGTAATAATATTTTGCCTGTATATAGCTCATACCTGTGTACAAAGGCTCAACTAAAATTTTTGAAATATATAACTTAGAAGTGGGTTTATCCATGTTTTACGACAACAGAGGGTAGAAATTTTAAGAAAAAAACGCCGATAATTATTTCAATGGGTTGTAACTCAGAAAATAATGTGGATTTTTCAAAAAATCTCATAGCTGAGCCTAGGTACAGAGGCCTGAGATATATACAGGCAAAATATTATTATAAAAGAAGCCTTTTCACAAAAGAAGAACATTTTGAAAAAAGGTTATTCTAAGTTAATTTTTTGCCGAAATATTGTATTTAAATAATTTTTTTTGTCAAAACGTCCTTAAAACAATTTTATACATGTATTCTAATCTAAGTGACACTAAATATCATGAAAATGATCCATTTATGCACTTTTTTTAAAATCACGGTTCCGAACGTAATCGGATACCTTAAATGTACGCCAAATATCTGAACATTACTCGTATAAAGAAATCTTCGAAAGTCATTTATTGCCTTTCGAGAACTTTGAGGTAGTCCAAAATGGGTACTGGAACAAGTCAATACTCTCATCTCCTTCGCAAACAAAACTTGAATGGAGAGAATGTTGCAATTCTTTATAGGTGGGATATCCTCACAAGGAAAATTTATGCGAATGCGAGGAATTATTCCTCCTTAAATGATTAGAAAAAGCATAATTAAAATGAATGCACAAAAATCATAAAAGGTGGTACTTTCAATAAGGCATCATGCATATGAGGTGATGAGGAAAACTATACAATATTGTTTAGTTAAGGTATCCGACTACGTTCGGAACCGTGATTTTGCAAAAGCGCATAAATGGATAATTTCCATGATATTTAGTGTCATTTAGATTAGAATACATGTATATAAAAGTTTTAAGGACATTTTGACAAAAAAATTATTTAAATACAATATTTGGGCAAAATATTAACTTAGAATAATCTTTTTTCAAAATGTTCTCCTTTTGTGAAAAATGCTTCTATTATAATAATATTACATTTTGCCTGTATATAGCTCAAACCTCTCTACAGAGGCTCAACTAAAATTTTTGAAATATATAATTTAGAAGTGGGTTTATCCATATTTTATGACAACAGAGGGTAGAAATTTTAAGAAAAAAACACCGATAATTATTTCAATTGGTTGTAACTCTGAAAATAATTGCGAATTTTTCAAAAATTCTAGTTGAGCCTCTGTAGAGAGGATTGAGCTATATACAGGCAAAATATTATTATAATAGAACAAGAGAAAAGATTATTCTAAGTTAATTTTTTGCCAAAATATTATATTTAAATAAATTTTTTTTTGTCAAAATGTCCTTAAAACAATTTTATGGATGTATTCTAATCTGAGTGACACTAAATATCATGAAAATTATCCATTTATGCGCTTTTTTAAAATCACAGTTCCAAACGTAGTTGGATACCTTAATGCAGCTATATTATATAGCAAAATATATTAAATATGGTACGTTTCTATTCGTTCTAGTTGCAAGGAAATTTTTTTGAAACTTTTGTTTTAATTAATTAATATCAGTTTATATGAAATATGTAAAAAACTTAAAAATATCAAATTCTACTTTTTAAATGAAAAATAATCTAAACATTTTCTTGCGAATGATTGCGCATTCATAAGTTAACAGTCCTAGAGATATAGCTTATTTTTTAATGTCTTGAAAATTTATACTAAAATAGTGAAATACATAACGTTAGCAGAGAGGCAATGAATTCAGGCGATTGTACAGAGTGTTTTTTTTTTCAGGTATAGAAGTTTAAGTTGGCATTACTTTCCAAGATGGCGACCGATTTAACAGCTGTCAAGTGATTTATTCTCAGTTTAGTTTGGCAATTCATCATGAATAGACTCACGCCTGAACAACGCTATCAAATTGTGCAATTTTATTTCGAAAATAATGGTCGATTTTCATAAGCGAATTTTGTTTAGCGATGAAGCGCACTTCTGGTTGAATGGCTACGTCAACAAACAAAACTGCCGCATTTGGTGTGAAGCTAATCCACAAGTGTATGTCGAAACACCGTTACATCCAGAAAAACTGACTGTTTGGAGCGCATTATGGGCTGGTGGAATCCTTCTTCAAAAACGATGAAGGCCACAACGTTACAGTCAATAGTGATCGGTATAGAGCCCTGATTACTAACTTTTTCATTCCTGAATTGAACAATCATGATGTCCAGGAGCCGTGGTTCCAACAAGACGACGCAACATGTCACACAGCTCGTGCCACAATCGATTTATTGAAAGACACGTTTTGTGACCGCCTAATTTCACGTTTTGGACCTGTGAATTGGCCTCCAAGTTCTTGTGATTTAACACCACTAGACTGTCTTTTGTGGGGCTATGTAAAGTCATTGGTCTATGCGGATAAGCCACAAACGCTTGACCATTTGGAAGACAACATTCGCCGTGTTATTGCCGATACACGGCCACAAATGTTGGAAAAAGTCATCGAAAATTGGACGTCCAGATTGGACTACATCCGAGCCAGCCGTGGCAGTCCTAAGCCAGAAATCATATTTAAAATGTAATGACACAAGATTATCTTTCGAATAAAAAAAATTCATGTCAATCGAATAATACATCGTTTTTTTATTGCAATTTAAAGTTCTATACCTCTCAAAAAACACCCTTTATTTTATTATCATCAAATGCCCAGTTGACAATTGTTGTGCAAAAAAAGATATAAAAAGAAAAATAATTCTAGTTCATTGCATAATTTTCTGAGATGCTTGTGATAAGAATATCAAAAAATTTTCTTTGTGTGAGCATGTTTTATTCCATCAAGGAGTTGATTCACGAAATGGGTGGGGCAGTTAAAGATGAAAAATTCTGTCATTTACTTTTACCTTAATGAATTATGGCAATTAAGAGAAAAACATTTTTTTCATTAAATATATATGAGAAAAAATTGTCAAATTAGAACTATAAAAACATAAGATTCACATTTGACTTTTATTTAATAATTTTAAGAGGACACAGTACGATTCAATTGACCAAAATCGGTCAAAAAATCAAATCTAATTTTCTTAGAATAAGTTATTTTTTGTATACTTTTTAATAACCTCACAAAATTTGAATGCTCTAAACTTAAAAAACGCAGAATTATGATAGCTTTGACGTTCGTTTTTATTCCCATCCCTATGGCAAATCAAAACTTTAAACTGAATTATCTCGGAAAGATCAAATAACTAGTTTGTCTTCATTTAAAATGCTAAGGCATTTTTTCTATTGTTCTTATTGCTTTGAATATTTTTTACGTATTGGTAATAGTACATGTAACAAAAGTTGGTATGCATTTTTGAATCAAAGCAATATTTTTTTTTCTAAAAATAATTCAACTCAGAATTTATACATTTTTTAAGGAATTTTCAATAAGCATTCATAAAAAGAAGTATTGTATGAATATCAATCAAGTTATCGCAAAACCCATACCAACTTTTATTATACATAGTTTGACGTTCTTGTAAGTGAAATATCATGCGTGTACGTAAATTTTTGTAGGAGGGGTAGCATTTTAAAATCAAATCACAAATTTTGAGTTTTTTCCTAAAAAAATTAAATGACTAGCTTTTTATGAAATTTTGAGCACAAAATCTGTTTTACATAGTATACACACATAGGAGGCAGCCAAAAAAGTTTTGAAAATCCTTAAATTAAAAATGTTTGCGTAAATCGTACCATGTCCCCTTAAAATTGAATGAAGTATCTGGTTTACAAAAGTATATTACCCCAAGAAGACAAATTATACTCATAATGGAAAACTAGGTTGATTTTACCTTCATCACAAATAAAAACGTCAGTCTGTTTTCAATTATTTTGATTGTTTTTTGAATGTTTTACTTGGTGATTCGACAGTGTTGATGAGAACACTAAAAAGTGATCCGATACTTGTATTATTAAAATTGCGTTCACACTTGACTGTCCGAAGTTAAAGAACAATATTTAAGACTGGACATTTCTTTATATTATTTCTATCTATAACGAAGACTAGACTAAGACGGAGAGACTGCCGTTACTTAAAAGTGTAACTTGAACTACACTTTCAAGTAAAAGCAAAAAAGTTCAAAGTTGCTGTATATTTGTCTGAATTAAAGGACAAATAAGAAATAAATATGTAACACTCTTTTCATCATTTTTTAGTATTCATGCTTGAAATGTACATATACATCGAAGTATACATCTTTAAATCTAACCATACAAGTACAAATAATATTTATTTGTCGGAGGATTTGAATCAAATCTCAGATTTTCAGTTAGTAAACAAAGCCTGAAACTAAGGGAAAAGAATAAAACCATTAGCACTCCAGTGATTGGAAGAAAAAGTTGAGAGTTTTATTTAATTCGCATTATAAAACAACACAATGGCTACTGGTGATGGACCTCATATTTTTGAATTCATTTTCTCGGTCAAGTGACGAGGAGGATACCTGAGCTGGCACTGCCCTCTCCCAACTACTACACGACACCAACGGGAGGACATTGAGCCTCGACAGATTTAATATGAATCAATCTCCTCTACACGGCGAGTCTTCAGTGGCACCATGACTTGAACCTGTGACACTCCGACCAAGACTTCGTGACCGTAACTACTAGGCTACCGGCTGCTTTCCAAATAATTGTGAAGAAGATAAGCGGAGATAAAGGAAATATCTTAGGAACCCTTCATCTTTGGGAAAACAATCACGTCTGAGAATAAAGAAAAAAAGAATAAAATTGGGTACAGTCCATTGAAATTAGTTTAACTAAAATTAAGTGTTTATACCGTGATCTTTTCATAACATTAAATTACTATTACAGTGCTGTAAAAGTAAATTAAATAAAATTTAAGAAATGTGAAAAACAGAGTAGTCAACGTTTTTTTTTCTGGTAGGACAAACTAATTAGCTTTAATAATGTCATTATCCAAAAGGCTCCAAGTGGTTTGGAATTTTTCAGTCTTTTCTGCTATTTGAATCTTTTAATGGGGCTTACTTTTTTTAGCACAGCATACTTACTGGTTTTTAAGTAATAAATTAATAGTTTATTATCCTTAATAAACAAATTATATTTTGTTCAAAATGTTTTGTTTTTCACTTCGATTGAAGTTATTACATCTTTGCTAAACAATAATAAGGTATTTGATAATTTATATTCCTTATTATCCAAACATAATTTAAGCAACTTCGATATATTCTTATTATATTCCATTTATATTCCTTATTATAAAAACATAATAATCAACTTTATCACATTGTGTATTTCTTGTACGATTTAAGGCTACACAGTACCCTACAAATTTCAATAATACCGAATTTTTTTTTTCATTTTCTTGTGACCCATATCATTGGGAACCTTGCCACTAAATTTCAGATCTTCTAACATTTTTACTAATTTTAACTAATTTTGAGGATGTAGGTGTTTTCTAATCCCTAAGGCTTTTTTTTGTTCAAGTTAAGAGTCTTGAAATTTTATGCAGATATTCCCAAACGTATGTTCTATAGTTAGTATGTCTATAAGTTAGCATAGATTAAGGTTTGGGATCCCTAGTTATTTTTTTAAAATGCTAAAATTAAATATTTAAAAAACTTTTGTGTTTATTCCAGGTTTAGTTAGAAAAATAATTATTAAAAATCAACAAGGAAACATATTTTCAAATACATACTATTTTTTGTTTACAATACTTTAAGAAACATAAACCACTTGAAATGACTAAAAAATTTTAAAAAATTGAGCATTTTATATAAAAATTTTGAAAAACTTCAAAAATTCTTAATTTTTTAAAAATTATAAAATAATTGCTAGTCAAACTGGCTTTTTGCTTCTAGAATCAACTTAATAGTATAATATAAATATAAAATATAAATTATTTTTACTGTTACTGTCTCCAAAAAATTTTTTTGAAAAAGTGTACCATGTACCCTTAAAATAAATTCATACAATTTTTTATTTACTTTTCTATGTAAAACCATTAGGTCCATTTCCATTTTTCCAGCTCCTGATCGATATTCATATTTTTAAATCAATGAGTTCCAATAATTTATTAATATTATATTTAATTTACATTTAATACTCAGTAAGAATAAATATATATCTCTTATTTATAACATTTCTTACAAAAATCGTAGTTTATATGGAATATATATACTTAAATAAATACCACACCCACACAGCTTGTATTTAATTAAATCTACGTAATAAAATGTTCCAAGTTAGGTATTACTGAAATACTAAAGTCTGAGGTATTAAATTTCTTAGACTGGATCGAGTCACTTAATACTTATAAATTTACTTATAAGTTTTAATACTTATAAATTCTTCGGGATTTCTTCTCCAGAATGTACATTCATATAAATTAAATAGCAGTTGACCAAATTAATAATTTGTGTATAGCTTAAGGTATCCGAATACATTCGGAACCGTGATTTTGCAAAAGCATGTAAATGGATATTATTTAAGATATTTAGTATCACTTAGATTAGAAAATGTATATAAAATTGTTTTAAGAATAGTATTACAATAAAAAATTATTTAATTACAATATTTTGACAAAAAATGAACATTACCCATTTTCAAAATATTCACCTTTTGTGAAAAGTTGTTTCTATTATAATAATATTTTGCCTGTATATAGCTCAGACCTCCCTACAGAGGCTCAACTAGAATTTTTGAAATATATAACTTAAAAGTGGGTTTATATCCATGTTTTACGACAACAGAGGGGAGAAATTTAAAAAAAAAAATGCCGATAATTATTTCAATTGTTTGTAACTCTGAAAATAATGTGGATTTTACAAAAATCATAGTTGGGTCTCTATACAGAGGTCTAAGCTATATACAGACAACATATTATTGTAATAGAAGCATTTTTCACAAAGGGAGAACATTTTGTGAAAAAGGGTTATTCTAAGTTAATTTTTTGCCCAAATATTGTATTTAAATAATTTTTTATCAAAATGTCCTTAAAACAATTTTATACATGTATTCTAATTGAAGTGACCCTAAATATCATGAAAATTATCCATTTATGCGCTTTTTTAAAATCACGGTTCCGAACGTAGTCGGATACCTTAAGAAGTCTTTGTATAAAAAAGAAGTTTAACAAATATATATGCATTTGAAAATATAGGAAGCTTTTTGTAAGTTAATTACTTTACCAAGCAATCTTATTTGCTAATTTTTAAACTTTTTTTAAGGGGGTCCGGCACGTCCTTAAGCCTTTGTTAAATTGCATAGGTTTATGTACTTTTTTTCTTAAAAACTACTTCTTTTCCAGGAATAAAATTTTTACAGTAGGTTATGTGTACTATTAATAACGCTTTATTGAAGGGATTTATTTTTTTGTTAAAAATTAAAATAATTATGAATTTTTTTAGAAATTGTCCATTTTCCCCCCTAAAATTCCGTTTAAAAAAGTCATATCTAAAATATTTTGCTAGATGTATCTCTAATTCCCTCCGTTAAAATATGTAAACCTGTTAAAAGTCTACTCACTGAAAATTTGAGGGTTATATGATAAGAAGTTTTTAAGAAAAATGTACATAAATGAAAAATATTACATTTTGAGGAAACAGGCTTTAAAGATAAAATTTGTAATTTTTTGATCATGTACTCTTTCAAGTACTTTCTAGAAGAAAATGAAGCCTTTTTTTACACTCTGCTCATTCAAAAGATTATCCTAATTTTCTTTTTTTCATTATTTTTAACAATTTGGCCTTTTCTTGGGATTTTAAGATGCTTTCCTCGGGCTACGCGAATCCTACATCCATCTAATTTTTGGAGGCATGACACACAGTTATATCTTGGTTCAATATCAAAATATTTCAAGATCATTAATTTTGCTACATGATTCATATTAAACTGTTCAATAGCCCTATTTACCCCTAATTTTAGAATTTTTAATTCTACAAATGCAGATCTTGGAATCACTAACCATATGATTTTAATAACTGACTCATTTGGGTTCTGAGTCATTCCATGTAAACATTTTCTTAAGAGAAGTCAGTAGGGTAATAACTTTTTAAAAATCGATTTTGAATTTTTGATATTTCTATAATCTCCAAATCGGGAGCTTTTCATTGATATAACATACAAGACATTATATGTATTAGAAGTACTTTAAAATGATTTTTAAAAAATAATCAGCTTATGAACCACGTCCATTTGACATATAGAAATGTAACCATTGTCTTTTTAAATCTGGGGCAAAGTTGCAAAGCCTCAATTTATTTTTATTAATACGCATTAGATACCTGTATAGTAACTGCAAATTTAACCGTGTTAGATATGCAAAAAAAATTTGTACCAAATTTGGAAGTGTGGTTTTAATTTGAATGTTATATTTAATATTTAGTGATTTTACCTAAATTTAAGCCTGTTCTTCACTTTAAATTTAGTTTAAATAATTAGTAATAATAACTAATTAAAACTTTAAAAGGCTTAGAAAAACACTAAAAATATTTTTAAAATACTTGAAGTTGCAATTATGTGATATTTAGGAAAAATTTGGATTAAATTTAATACAAAAGTAAGATTTTTTTATAAAAATTTTTGTTTTCTAAAACTTATTTTTTTAAAATTGTGTAAATTTACTGTATGCATGTTTAAAATTTATATTTTTAAAATTGGGTAAATTTACTGTGTGTATGTTTCTTAAATGCAATTGTGTATACTGAAGTGACATTTTTGAAATATTCTTAAGACATTTAAATATAAAGCAGTTATCATAACAAAAAATGACAATTTTTAATAAATTCATAATAATAATTGTTCGGTGAGCTAAAAGTTTGTCTTTGAAAAAACTAATTATTATAATTAAAAAAATTCACTTCAGTATAAATATAATGTCCAATTAATATAAATAAAAATTTGAGTCTATGTTTAATAGTTTCTGAGAAAAAAAGGTATGAGATGATACATTAAATGGGATGTTTGTTGTCCTTGCGAGAAGCTTGTTACATACATAAAAATACATAAATTTCATGTTTAATAACATAAAAACAGTTTTATTTTGTCTGTTTTAGAAATCATTTGTCCAGTTTAGAGTAACTTTTGAAGTTTAAAACTTAGAAGCTGTCTGCAACAACAAGACCTAATGATAATGTTACGAAAACCTAACGAAAACTTAAGAAACGTCGTATATATATATATAATCAGGTATTTTTAAATACCATCTCAAATTCACACCAAAACCATATTGATACATTTTCACATTATATTTATGATGCTTTCTGTTCAAATTTGATATCTGTAATGTATGAAAGCTACAAGTTGTTTAAAAATCTATACAGAATTTGAGAAAATTTTGATGTTTTCTCGTTAAAAAAAACTGAAAAATGCTGTTCTGGGCAACTTAAGACTTTTTTTGTTTACTATTTTATGCAAAATATATTGCAAAGATGCTAATGTTTAATAAAATGGGACAAATACATGCTGTAATTCATTATTTTTGTGATAAAGTGGCACTTTATAGTGAAAAATCAATTTTTTCAAAAATGATGTTTTTAAAACTGTATTCATCTTTTTCTCAGAATATAAGGTATAAATGTGCATAACATTTTCCCCTTATGTTACTGATGTATAACTATATATATTCATGTGAGTTTTTTGAGGATTTTCTAAAATATTTGACTGGAGTTCATATATCGTGACAAAAATTGTCAATTTTTTTTAAAAATTCATAGTGATATTTTTATGTTACATGTTTTTGAGAAAACTAAACAATATATTTTAAATATTTCACTTCATTGCAAATATTAATGTTTATTTATTGTTCAGACAAGTTTTTAAGCTTTAATATTCAAAGGTTTTTCAATAATAGCTAACTAATTATAACTCAGATGTGTAATGCTTTTTGTCGTTACGAGAAGCTTGTTGCATGCATAAAAATACACAAATTTCATGTTTAAAAACATAAAAACAGTTTTATTTTTGACTTTTTTAGAAATCTTTTGTACAGTTTAGGGAAAATTTTGAATTTTGAAACTTTTAGAAATGTTGTTTGCATGTGAACATACAAATCCATATCAAAACCTTTCGCAATGCGTAAAATCACATATTTCCAAATCATTACTTTTAATATATTGATACATGTTTACGTTATATTTATGATGCTATAAGGTCAAATTTGATATTTGTAATGCATCGAAGTTAAAAATTCTGCACAGATTGTTACATAATTTGTAAAAATTGATGCAAAATGCTAAAAAAAATCTCGTTGAACCAAAACTGAAAATTTCTATATATGTATTTTCTGAACATTTTAAGGTTTTTTTGTTTCCTATTTTATGCTTAAAAAATTAATAAGATACTGATGTTTAATAAAATAGGGCAAATACACGCTGTAATTCATTATTTTTGTGATTAAGTGCCTTTTTTACACTTAAAATGCAATTATCTCAAAATGATTGTTTTCAGACTGCGTGTACCTTTTTCAAAAAATCTAAAAGATTAATATACTTGCAATTTTTACTGCACACAAATAATATGTAACTATATATAATAGAGCTACTTTCTTGGAGATTTCCCCAAAATATTTTGACAGAAGCAGTTATCGTAAAAAAATGACAATTTTCACAAATTTCAAAGCGATACTTTTACGATGATTTTTTTTGAAAAAAGTAAACAATATATTTGAAACATTTTACCAATATTTAAATAAAAAAGCCTAATTATTATACAGACAAAATCTGAAGTTTTTATATTTAACAATTTCTGAGAGACAGGTTCCTAAAATGGCTCAATTTAACATTGTCGGTATAGGGGCTACCGGCTAATCTTAAAAACGTAGAATCATCTAGATCTCTAAAACTTAGCTTCATTTAATTCATCAGGGTATATAGCACGCGTGTATGTGTTTATGATCATAGTGACTTTCGTTACAATCAACTTCTATCTTTTGAAACTTACACCAGGCATTTATTCCTGTGGGACACAGTCCCTGTTGATGGCTTTCATTTGAAGGCAGAAATGATAATAAATGGCTCAAACAGCGGGTTTTATGCTGTGTAGATCATTTATATTATTTCTAATAGTCATACCATAATATCTGTGAATTTTTTTATATTAAAATGTCGGTGAGTCGGTTACGACCACTTAGACTTTTTCTATCACTAAACTTTTTTCTCCCTGTTTCGCTTTTAAGATCCAAAAAACGTGTACCCATACATTTTTCGATTAGCCCAATTCAGTCAAATTTTTGCACTTGAACATCACATGGATTCGCACTCATCAGAAACTTATGCGAGGGGAAACCCAGGTTCTCCTAGCAGAGCTCATTTGATGCGCGTCAAGGAGTAGCTTCATTTCAAAAATAAATAAAAGTACTTCTAATTATTGTATTTCCTCATATCATATACCATTTTAAATAGAAATAATTGAACTTTTAGAAAGTATAAAAAAGTGAGAAAATCGATAATTTCTCGAAAATTCATGTGTCGGACCTCCTTAAATAAAGTTTATAAATATATTGATTTCGAATATTCACAATGAACGGATGTTTAGATTACAACAGAGGCTTGCCGGTGACGGGATAAAATCGGAGCTGTAATTTTGAAAAGCGCATAGATAATTTTTTGATATTTAGTGACAGTTGCATTAGAGTATTCATATAAAACTATTTTACGAATATTATTACAAGAAAAAAATATAATTATATTTGAATACACATTTTTTTGGCAAAAAAATGAAGAAAGAATAACAGATTTTCAAAACATTCTCATTTCATGAAAAGTACTTCAATAATAATAATAATAAAATGCCTATATATCAGTGTTTCTCAAACTTTAAATACTGGCGACCCAATTTTCAATCATAATTTTTGTCGCCCCCGTACAACAATAATGTATTTACTGTAATAAAAATGCCTTTTGACGCTAAAGCTACAATACGATCTCAATTATAAACTGTATAAGTATTAAATTTTGTATATGTTACTTTTAAGTAATATATATTCTAAGAAAATTACTTAATATATATATATTACTTACTTATTATTAAGTTATATTTCTTTCTCTAATTTTTAAATTGGAACAGATCGCAAAATGATATATTTAATTAAGATTTATTTCCTTCAGCATCCATTTCTCTAAGTACAAATGTCATTAGAAAAATAGTCTAGTCTATGTTGCTCTCTATCATATCCGTCACATCTGGCATTATCGGGTAAGTTTGCGTGAGTCTGGGCAACCTATCGGACGTCAACGCAAAACATGTAAAAATGCTTTGCCTCGTACAATTCCAGTCAGTTTTGGTCGACTCGATACTTCTATAGCTACCGAATCTAGCTTGAATGTACATTTTTTAATTTGCACGTTAATTGTAATTCACGGTAATTATGTATTTACGGCAGTAGGTTAAAACAAAATCATACATATATTTTAAAGTCGTAAGCAAACATTCGACGATAATAAAAGGATCAACAAATACACAGACGAGCATGGTTCCGAAAATTAAATCAAGGAAATATTCTCAAAAATACTTACATTTTGGATTTACCACTACTGAAGTAAATGATGGGGGGAAATGCCACAGCTCGTTATGTGTTAAAATTTACAAATCTGAAGAACAACACGTGAAAGTTGTTTTTAAAACCATGTAAAATCATTTAGCCATGTTGGTAAAGAATTTTAAAAAGTATTTTCTTGATGAGGACAACTTGTTAGCAAGTTACGAGTGGATTAGAGATCTATTTCAAGATACTCCATAAGGGCTCTCAACTTCCGAAGAAGAAATCTTCATAGATTTCACCTCCAGTGAAAAATTAAAAGGCAATTTTGGAATAAATCTCTCTTTGAATTTTGGGTAGAGGTGGATACTGAATCTTCTGCACTGAAAACAAAAGCACTTCGTATACTATTACCATTTTCAACATCCTATCTTTGTTAAACCGGATTTTCTGCGGTGGCTGCTTTGAAGACAAAATTTAGATCTCAGCTAAATATAGAAAAATAACTCAGAGTGTCAATTTCTGGTATTAATCCTTCCTTTGAAAAACTTTGCTCTACAAGACAAGCCCATGGAAGTCACTAATAATTATTAAACTTGTTCTTAATTTAGTATTAAGAAATTATTTATAAAATAAGTTCTTCAGAACTGATACATTAAACGTATACTGGCTGAAACACCGGGTCTTCGCACGAATTCATTTTTTAAAAAAATAAAACATTATTCTTGATATAATAGCTGAACTGTAAGGAGAGTAAAACTGCGTGCACGACATTGTATTCAAAAATGTAAAATGATTTTTTGTAGATAAATGCTACAATTGAAAATAACTGTTTAAAAGAACTGTAATTTTAAACCTCGCAGAATTAGCATTTAGAATTAATGTTAAATAATGAAAAAGAATATAAAATTCCGATGAATAATAATTGTGTTACTTTTTAATATTTAAAACAGAAATACTTCAAAATGTTTTAACCCGGGAGCAAGCGCGCACTCGATGCTAACGCTAATGGTAGTGCGGGGGGACTCAGTCACCCCAATCATTTGTTTAAAATTAGTTTTACTGCACACGATACAAATCGGAATTCCAGTGAATAATTTAATTAAGAGAAAGTATACTTACCGGCTTTCAAGGACTATTCAATTTTTCTTTGATGATTTGAGAAAAATCCAATAAAACTGAACTAAAATGATTCCAAAGTGCAAGACCTTAATAAAGGACGCAAATCAGAGACACTTTTCACTAATATTACAAAAATGTTATTTGCTGGCAAAGCTGTCATATTTTGTTCAAGTTATTGTAGTTTTAATGAGCTTTCATGATCGAGTGAGTGAATATTAACGTCGCTCTGTTCAGCTACACGAGGGCTTTGGGAGACGGCCTCGTAATTTTAAACCCTGGTCAAGTGACGAGGACGACACTTAAGCTGTGTGGTCTCTTTTAACTACCACATCACTCCAACAAGATGACGTTTGAGCTCTCGACAAATTTAACGAGCATCTCTCCCCTACACGATGGGTCTTTAGTGGTACTGGGCTCGAACTCATGACACCTTTGGTGATCAACAAATAGCAAGTTGAACTTTTTCTTTCTTGTGTCTTTTTGACAAGGTGAACTGAACCTTGTGGTACACGTACGGCTTCATATTTTAATTGATAGAGTTCTTTAGGAAGCATTTGAAAATTTTCCTTTAGTTTCATGTTGATCGAGTTTCTCAATCATGAATAATATTCATTCTTTCAACAAGTTCTTCTTTCGCTTGATCAGTTTCAACTTCCTTCATTTGAGATCACAGATGCCCCGCTCCTCCACTCCCGGGTTAAAAGTGCATTCAGAAAAATATACGGATGTTCTAAAAAGGATTATGACGTTTTTCACTAAAAATAAATCTTGGCCAAATAATCCTTCACATCAATCAATTATTTTCCAAATATCGTAAAACACTCTCTATTATTTACAATTTCCCTCAGCGAAAAACAAACACTTAAAAGATGGAACGGAACTAATGCAGAACTAACCATACCAGTAAGTTTGAAGGTCAATCAAATGATCAGCAAATGTATTATGCTGCCTGGCTGAAAAGTGAATCATGTCTTCCTTTTCTTTCTACAACTAATGTACAGTATTTCAATAATAATTACAGTGATGAATTGTTTATCTTCTTAGAATTTTTGCTCAGGGTCTGGATTTCGTTTTTTCTTTTAACGAGTAATAATTTATGTTAAAACGAAAAAAAAAATCTCTCATTGAGGAAATACACCAAATTAAACAAAATGTTTTTTTTTTCTTCTTTAATTTGGTTTTGGGATCAAAGATAGCTATTTGATAAAGGAAAAACGCCAGCTGATAAACAAAAATTATATCAGTGTTGTTATGTATTTTTTATTATGGAAGAAAGTATTTTATTTTACTTCTTTCCGGTTATTTTTTTAAATTTTTAAATTTTCGATATGCTCGCGCCCCCCTTGTAGGGTTATCGTGCCTCCCCCCAGGGGGCGTGCCCCACACTTTGAGAAACACTGCTATATATAGCTAAGATTTCTGTTCAAAGCCAGAACTAGGATTTTTGAAATGTATAATTTATAAGTGGATCAATTCATATATTTTAATAGATCAGAGTAGAGAAATTTTAGTTAGAAACACCGGTTATTACTTCAATTGATAGTAACCCTGAAAATAAAGTGAATTGTTCAAAAATCTTAGTTCTGATTCAGTATAGGTCCTGGCTATATAGCTGAAATATTGTTATAGAGAGAGAAACATATTTCACACACAAAAGGAGATTTCTTTAAATGTCCTTCTTTCTTCCTTTTTTGCCAAAAAATTGCATTTAAATAATTATTTCTTGTAATAATATTCTTAAAACAATTTTATATGCGCACTCTAATTCAATTGACACTAGGTATCAAAAAAAATTATTCTTTTATACACTTCTTCAAAATCACGATTTCTAACGTAGTCACATTAGACAAATTCAGCCTCCTCATTAATTGATGTTATTGAAATAAAATACACTCATGTCCATAAATTAACGACAATTAAGAATCACACGGAAATCAAAGTCTAGAGCTGAAATTTCACCTCTAGAATTATCACATACATCCTCAAGAATAATATACAAATTAAAGGAAGCCATTAGATGACGTCAATAGCACGTCACAATGACGAGAGTGTAAGAGAGGTTATATAAGGAATGATGACAAAGGAGTTAAATTATTGGCAATAGTTCTGTAATCCGCTCAGTGCCGTAACCGAATGGTTATGACACAGAGGACACATGTGGATGATTTTTTACGTGGCAAAATTATCGGCCTCCTGGAATGTGGTAATACAGAGATGGAAGTATCAGAGGAACTTGGAATTGGCGAAAGTGTCATCTCTAGGATCTGGCAATGATTTCAAGATGACGGAAATGTCAGTAGACGTTACAATACTGGTCATCCCCAAATTACAACGCTGGATGAAGGCTAGTATTTAGTACTAACTGCCAAAAGTAGCAGACGGAGTACAGTATCCGATTTGTCTTGTCAGCTATCTGCAGCCACGGGTAAAGCAGTTCCAAGGCAAACCTTGTACAGACTTTTAGGACATATTAGTCTATATGCTCGCAGGCTATGTCAGATGTATTCTTCTCGCGGCAACTCACTGTCACCAGCGGTTAGCCTGGAGTAGAGAACGTGCAATGTGTGTGTGTAGACATCATCATCACAGTGAGCTTGTGTGGTGTTCTCAAATGAGTAGAGATTTAGCATGAAGTTTGATTAAAGTCGGTGTTTTATATGGAGAATGCCAGGTACCCTCTACCAGCATGACAGCATCAATGAACGTAAAAATTACGGTGGTGAGGATTACACTAGGTCTTAGAACAAATATGCGTGTTAATTTCGAAGCCATAATCGGCACAAATTTATTATAACATCATTCTGAAACAACATGTACTTTTGTTTAAGGGTAGCATGAGCACAGAATTTGTGTTTATGGATGACAACGCACGACTTCACTGAGCAAATATCCTAAGAAAATGTCTTGAATTTGAGAATATCACTCGTATGGAATGGCTAGCATTCTTACCTGACTTGAATCCGATAGAGCATGTATGAGACAGGCTTGGCCGACAAGTTGCAGCCCTTCAACCCCCTCCTATATGTGTACAGGAACTTCCGAATTCATTGCTTGCTGAGTGGAGTTATCTTCCCTAAGATCCACTGAATAATTTGATACTCAGCTTGTCGAGGCATTGTACGGACTGTATTTCATCACCGAGGAGACATAGCATATATTAATCATCATACGAATATTGTGATATTAAGGTTTTGTAAGTGGATTATTTTTTATAATTGCTCCAGGGTTCAAAAATCGTAGTTTTTATGAAGGATATCATAGGTATAAAGTTTTTTTTGTTCTTTATCTTTTCTTTAATAAAAAGGCTTTATGAATATGTAAAATTTACTTTGTTTCTGAACCTTTATTTGCCGAAGCTGACATTATCCTTAATTTATGGACACGAGTATAAAACGGGTCTATTCGCGTTCTTCCTACTAAACCTCTTGGAGAATAATTGTTTTTTTAAATACTATTCTATTGAAAACTTTCCTCCGAAGACGAAGACGCGAATTATTCAAGACTTGTATTTAAAGATTAATTTTTAAGTTCAAAGGAGAGGGAAGTTAGATGTAAAGAATGTGGCATTTATATATAGTAATTACCGTAAATCTAGTCGAGAGCTCTTAGTAGATTAACAAATTGGTCAATTAGCTGTCTAAATTGGATTAGTGTTGGCTTGAATTAGATTAACTTATAACTTTTCTTTAAATATGTAGAAGGTGTACTGCCAGGACGTGCTAAGAGTAAGTGATCTGATTTATAATTAAATCTTCAATTGTCTTGTCAACCTCATGATTGCTCTCTTATTTATCTAAGGTGCATTTATTATCTTGGGTTACTGAAATTTGTTACGTTGTTAAGAATTGTTAAAAAATTGAGTTTGTTTTGAGTATGGCTAATCTTCCTCGTACACATACACTAATGGATGGGACCGCCCATCCACTGCAAGTGTACTTATTTTGCAACTCGCAATTAATTTGAATTAAATTAGAAACAGAAACACTAAAAGTTCTTCATAAGGTGAAAACATTTCGTGATTACCCTTCCCACCTAACATATCTCCAACTCTCAAAGAAAAAAAAAGAGCTCGATTAAAACACTTTTTGTTCGAGATAAAATAGGCTCTTCCAAAGTTAAAAAAAAAACAACATTTTTAGGATAACCTTATTTTTCATTAGCAATCTGTCATTAATTTTCTGCGAGGAATAAAGCAGGTGATAATTTCTACGCGAGCCCTCATCATCAGATACAGCTGTGCGCTGACGAAAACCGTCTGCGGCGACGTTATCGACCGGCGCACGCGCAAATAAAATTACAGCGCCATATTTGTCCCGACCAACTCAAAAGTCGAACTTAGAGCCAGCGTAATCTATCTGAAAAGGTGAGTTGCATTCTCAATTATCTAGTAACAATAATTTTCTCTTTGATCAGCATCGAATACTTAGAAAACCAGATTTGTGTGCATATTTCCAAAAAAGTAATCAATGTCAAGGATTTTTTAAAGAGAAATTTAATTAAGTCTTCAAGGATTTTTTAAAGAGAAATTTAATTAAGTCTTAAGCATAGATACGTTGAAAAAACACCCAGAAATTTAAATATTTAATCTGTCATATGTTAGTCAGCGATGCATAATTTTTGTTTGTATTTAAATATATTTATTTTGCCAAGTATTAAAAATGCTATGAAACTGTTGGAATACACACACAGCCATTGCATAAAAATTATCAGTTGAAAAATTTCTTTTATTTTGTTTGCCAAATTAATACATTAAATGGATTGTCAAATTTTTAAATAAAATACAATTTAATTGGTGTAATTTATATATTATTTCACCTCTTTTCATGATAAATGCACTTAAAATAACTTCCTTTCTCATCGAAATAGAACTTTTCCTTGTCGGTTTTTTTCCGACAGAAAAACATAGGAATTAAAGGTCCAAATAAATACCAAATATCAAATATAATATTGCATATTTATAGCTTAAATTTGAAAAAAATCAGTTAGTTTTTAAAACTCAAAATAAAAAAATACTCAATTTAATTACTATTGAATACAGAAAAGTAAAGATCGATAAATGCACTTATTTTAACTGTATGAAATAGTTTTCTTCTGTAAATAATGAATTAAGCATCTGAATTTATAAATGTATCACTTACAAAGATCTCGATTTCACTTCTAATCCCCCTCTACCATATTGACTTTAGAAATCCCTTTTAAGATTAAAAAGGAGCTTTATCAACACTTATATCCCTGAAGCTTGGATTTTTACTGATATAATAGTTCTAAATTCTGCTAGTTATTTTAGCTTAAGCATTCAATTTAATTAATAATTTGATGAAGATTTGAATTGCTTTTTAGACATGAATTCTGAGGATACGTAGTCTTTATATGTAATCTCACTCTGTTTCCTAAGTAATTCTTTTCCTTCCAGTTACAATTTAAAAACCATTTTTCCATCATTTGTTTTTCAAAAAAACGATTCTAAAAAACAACCGACAACAATATTTGAAATATGAACCTATATTTCTTCCCCACGTCACCAATAAATTTTGAAATAGTGTATACATACATACATCCTAAAAAATTTCCCTTCAATTTTACACTGAGTATTCAGTTGCAATAAATAACTATTTAATACAATATCTAAACTTGACATTCTTAATTTATTTTCTCTTTTTAGTAATGCACTGTTTCAAGGTCCTGATATTTTTCTCTTTCATTTAATGTGAGAGCTGTATGTGATTTTATAACTTATAAGGTTCATAAGAATGATAAATAAAATCTTAGGAATATTTTTTAATGGAAAAAAGTCTACTGTTAATTTTTCTTAACTGAGGAATAAATATTATTCTATCCTGAGTAAAATTTGAACTTTAGCACTTATAAATTTACCCTTTTACAAATTTAAAGCATAATATTCTAAGTAAAATTCTTTTTTTTTCTAGATGTAAATGTATATGTAGTACAATAACGTTGAACCTCTATGAAAGTATTAATAACCATTTAATAAAATCATACGTATAATTGCAATATTAATTTTTTTTTAATTTTACTATCAAAATTAAATTTATATATAAATGGAAATTTATCATCTTTACAAAAAAATAATGCATAATTCGTTTTACTTATGTTTCTTAAAAGAGTTGTTTATTGTAGTAGGAGCTGGATTCCTTTCTATAGTACTACGCACAGTATTGCACTTGGTCTGCAAAATTTCACAATTAAATATAAATGACCTACAATTTCAGTTGTCCGACATAGTTTCTAAATATAACTGGTACTTTTTGCTACAAAAATCCTCTTAACACTATTTGTAACAACTCTTAGTGTAGTATTTCTTTGAAAATAAATTCTACTTGAGAAGTAAGGCTTACTGTCATCTTTCTTGATACGAATAATGTTTGTTTTATCTTGAAATAAATCCCAGTTAAGAGTTTCAGTCAGATATCCATTTCATACCAACATTGTAACATATGTATTGAATCATATATAAAATAGCAATTTAATAGTCGTTTAAATAAATATAAGGAATGTTATAAACATTTTGTGCATGAAAAGAAATTTAATAAATTTTGTTTTTCATATATGAAAAAATAAATTAACGCAACTTTTTGGGCATGAGCAAATGAACTTCTATAAATTGAAATATATGAATAATTGCAAGTTGTGTGTACAAAATAAAATATCGCTCGTTTAAAATAAAAATAAGTTAATAAAACATCTTTGATATTTATGGGGAGGGGTAAAATATGTTTGGAATTATATCATTTCTTCAGTATATTGAAAACAAAAATAATCAAATAATCACCAACTAAGCTATTTAACATTATTAGAATAAAATAATTTCGCCTCTATTATTCATAATGCAATTATTTCCATTCTTTTTTAAATTAGTTTCATTTATTTATTTGTTTTGAAAAAGAATTGTATCATATTATGAGACGATGATATACATTTTAAATTTTAATGGACAACCCTAACAGAAGAAAAAATATAAAATTTTCTTAAAAATATGTTAATTGATTATTAATATTCCTTAATAATTATACCAAGTAAATGCGACATATTCAATACTAAAAATAAGATTCAAATTCTGCAAAATTACGAGACTTACGTTGCATATATTATGTGATATTTATTGAATTACATAAAATTGTTATACATTACATTACATAATATTATGCAACTAGTGTTAGTTATTGTGCAAAAAATTCAAAGAAATTTACATACTTTGGAATTTATTCACATCTTTTCTATTTAACAATAAATGTTTATGATATATTGATGATTTTAGAGAGCTATGACAAAAAATAAACATGCAAAGTGTATTACTTTATTTTATTTAAATTATTAAAATATTGTATTTGAATAAGCATCTACAAAAAAGGCTGGATAAAATATTATATATCTGCATTAAAAACGAGAGTATCATAAGATTTTAAAACAGCTTTTTCCAATCACATTTCTTACAAACTAACGTTAACTATTTAAGTGTATACTTTAATATTAATATTGTTTTAATGTATGTGTGTGTGTGTGCATTTCAGTACTTACATATCTTTCAATTTCTAAAAATTCCCACAACGTTGTTTTTATCTTCCTCTCGAAAAGATATTTTTTCACACGGGCTGTCATTGCGTATTGTTAAAGAAGAGGGTCCCATATCAAAACATTTTTTTCGATAATAAAAAAACAGTTTTTGATATGGGATTATATTCTGGCGATATTATTAATTAAAAAATATAATATATTTTATAATACAAATTATATTTACGCCTGAGCAATCTATTTTTTCGATGAAATGTGTTCCATATTTCTTTTCCTATTATATAATGCTGTGTTTTAACCGTTCCTTTTGTTCAAGAGAAAAACTGTGTATATTTAGAATTATTCTATATATGTATATATATATGTTTATATATATATATGTTTATATATATATATGTTTATATATATATATGTATATATATATGAATATATACATATATATATATATGTATATATATATGAATATATACATATATATATATGTATATATATATGAATATATACATATATATATATATCTATATATATATATATATATATATATATATATATATAAATATAAATATTCATAAAAATAAATATAAAATTTTTACATATGAATTTAGAATTATTTCATGAATATTTATGAATATATTTATGAATATATATATATATATAAATTTATATGCATATGAATTTAGAATTATGTTATGAATACTGCATAATAAAATGTTGTATATGTTATAATGTTATATATGTGTGCGCGTGTGTGTGTGTGTGTGTATTGAATTTTTTATTTTGGATTATATATATATGTGTGTGTGTATATATATATATATTTATGTATTGAATTTTTTATTTTGGATTATATATATATATATATATATATATATATATATATATATATATATATATATATATATATATATACATGTAAATTGTTGCAATTTTCTTTCGGTAAAATGTGTTCCAAGTTTAAGTTAGGGTCTTTAATACTGGGCAAGACAGCCTAGAATAATATTAATACATTTCTTCCCTTTTAAGTTAAAATGACTGTTTACGTAATATCTATATGGTATCCCCCCGTATGACAGCATGACAAGCTTAGATATAAGTTTTAAAAGATTAACGTCAATTTTGTTAGAGCACTAATTTTCATTGAAAGAACGACTCTACTAATGAGTTTCAAGACATGAAAATTCTCTTAAATATAAAATTTGTTGGATAAGAAAAGTAAAATAAAAAGATCATACAAAAACGGGGTCCTTAAATATGTTATTCTTCAAGTTATTTGACATGACATTATAATTTGCAAAAAACTAATTTATATATTCCAAGGGAGAAAAGTTTCAAAAAAATCAATTACAATATAATAAAAAAAAACAATCATTTTAAAATTTCATATCAAAAATCAATTAGATCATATTGTGAATTCCTTTTAATAAAAAGTTAACTCAAATATGGGGCAGAAATACAAATTGGATTAGTTGAAAATTATATATAAATTATATATAGAGAGAGAGATTATTTTAAACGTAGAAATAAAAAAGGAGTTACACAAGATATTATTAAAAATCAGAAATATCGACATTTATTTAAACATTTTTGTCAGAATTGCTCGATATATTTTGTTTACTAAATAATACAAGATCGGGTCTCATTATAATGATCCCCATATCCAGAAAAAAATTGTTATTTTTTAATCCATCTTTCTTAACTCTTAAATGCATGATTTTTTTTTGTTTTGAGTTTTGAAAAATCATTTTTCACAGGAATGTAGTTGCATAGTTACGTAAAATAAATAAATGATTCCAGATAAGAATATTGAGTGTTTACATTATGAAAAAAGTTGTGTATGTAGACTTTTGGTAACATGCAGTATTTCCCAAAAATCTGGTATGCATCGAATAAAATTTTCAAAAGTAACATCAGACATTGATACCTTACCTGACAACTGATCAGAAGGATTTTTTTCAGTTATATAAATCGCTTCTTTATAGGAAACTCGAAAATAGAAAATATTTCTCCAAGAAACGCAATGAACTTTATAGCCCACCACAGGCTTTTAACTTACAGACTAAAACTAATGTGTTTTCTTTCACACATGGTTTATTGTTTATGGTTATCAAAGTGCAATCCGAAACGCACAAACTCATATATTTTGGAATAAAGTTAAGTGGAACTTTGTGTGGAATGTAGGCAATTGGCAATAATATGCATTTAACGGGGTTCACTCCTGTGACAACCTGCTTTCTTAGGGTAATTTTTTTGACGACCATTAAAAAGATAGAACTTTAAGTTTCGTATAATTTATTTATATGTGTTTTAAGAGTATGTATTTAAATGTTTAGCAAAAAATATCCAATAGAACGGGAGTTATAGCGCCCTGAACACACCCGAATCGAAAAAATGGACGTTCACTTCCTCAACAATTTCAGCTGATAGGCTTATCTGACATAAAAAAATAACGGCGTTTTAATCTATAAGCTTAAATTCACCGAATAAACTACACACAATTGGAAATATCAAAAATTGGATTTTGGTAGACTTCTGAAGAGAAAGTTTTGAATTTTTCTCATGGTGTTTTTTGTTGTTTTTGTTATAAAAAATATAAACATTTTGAATTTTGGAACAATTTTTGTTCATTTGGTGCGTATATATGTGCTGAGTCTGCCCTATAAGTTTGAAGTCATTCGGTGAAACCGTTCTTGAGATATGATGGAGGAAATTTTGAAAAACACATTTTATAGAAAAACGCGTTTAAAGTCTCAAGTCCGATTAAAATAATGGAAATCTTATCTTGCGCTCAGAACAGCTGCTCTTCTAACACCTGCTGCTTTATAACGACTTAGAATTTTAAAAAATCTCTTTACCACCGCATTCTATACATGTTAAAAAGGCAATTTATGAAAAAAAAATTTATTTTTGAAACCATCACACATAGGTGAACCTCTTAAGGGTTAAATAAATGATGGATATTTTTCGAAAAAGTGTAAAACTGGAAATTGGGTTTGTCAAATTCATGTCATAAACTATAAGTTTATTTCTTTTTCTAGAATGTTTTCGTTCAGGGGGTTTTCAGTTTCTCTCTCTGTGTTGTGTTTGATATCATCAACTCATGGCTATGATCAACTGGAATCGATTGCTAACAGTTTACTCAGTGATGTTATGAGCCGCATGGGAGGACCAGAAGCAGCTTTAGCACACCCAGGGCTAGATAGTTTTGATGATTATCCAAATATATCACCGAATTCAGGTCCATCTCAAGTATTAGGATCTAAAGATTACCCAGAGAGGTCTTTTGAAGCTCGGAGAGATGCCATTCTCGGACGAGAATCGATTCGCGATCAAGAATATTTGGAAGAAAACAGCTTGTATGGAAAATTGTCAATGCAAGGTAAAAAAATATTTCTTTAGTATAATATTTTTAGCTATAATAACTTTGAAATTAATGTAACATACCTCGAAGTATTGATATTATTCTCCGATGACTTTCTTGTATTGTTATTTTTGGTTAATACCAGCCAAATTTTATTATAGCTTGATCTTAAATAGATAAATGCCTGCTGTTATTTTTTAAAAATATAGTTACTTATATAATGGTAAGTTTTTTAAAATTTTTCATCGATTTATGCGCAATAAACAAAGCATAAAAATCAGCATTTGCAACAAAAACTTTAACTTCTAATAACTAGAGTTTAACAAATCAGTAATCGTTACCTTTGTCGATATTCGTAATATATTCTCGAACTTGCCGAAATTTCAGCTAATAAAATGTAGTTGCTTGTACATGGGGTTAGTTCAGTGGTTCTTAAACTGTGGGGCGTGCTTCGTAGGGGGCGTGATAACCCCATGTGTGGGGCACAAGCATATCGAAAATTTTAAAATAAAAGATTATGTAAAAATTATTAATTTACTGAAAGGAAGCAAAACAAAATACAGTCGGACATAATAAAAAATAAAATGCACAATTACACTGATATAATATACTTATAAATGCATCAGAACTGCACAATGTATTTGATAATTAAATTATCAATACTAAATAAAGAACAAGATTAATTAGTACAAGAGTTAGAGAAACGGTAACAGTATTCGAAATACTTTTGTTTTCAGTGCCCCTGTCTAACATTCAAAGAATAATTTATTACTAAATTACCATTTTTATTTCGGCACTTGACGTGAAATCCATAAAGATTTTACCTTCATCAGTTGAAAGCCTTTCTGTACTAAGGTACCTGTATACTTGGTATTTTTTTTAGTTAAAAATTATTTTGCAATAAATTAGAAAGGAAATACATAATACTTATTCTGTTACTTAAAAAGAACTTACTTAAAATATATCTATTACTTAAAAGTAAAACATTTACAAAATCTAATATTTATCTTGATAATTTATACGATTTATAATTAAGGTTGTATTGTAAATTTAGCGTCAAAGTAGATTATTATTGCATGCAATGCATTTTATTGTATAAGAGGCAGGGAGCGTGAGGAAAAATAGGATTGAAAATGGGGTCGTACATATTGAAAGTTTGAGAAGCATTGGGTTAGTTAAATTATTGAAGATTTATGTGCTGTGAATTGGTAAAAAATAGATTTAGAAGAAAACTATAGTTTTGTTATAAATATTGATTTAAATATGCTAATAAAGGTACTAAAAAAATATGTCGAAAGGTCTATTTCCCAATCTATTTATACCTCTATGAAGTCTCAATACATATGATTTTCTATGATGTAAGCAGTCTTCCTGTAGAATTAAGCATCTTTTATTTTAAAAGGTGGTTCAGGACATTTACGCATTAAATATGTATTCCCTAGCTTCAAGATTTTTTATAATTCAGGTAACTTGCTGTAATTTTTGTAAAATCAATGTAAATATTTTGTCAGTCTTACGTATGAATTTTCAGTAAAATTTAATATCTTCAATGGGTTTAGTTCCAGGAATTTATTGACTCGTTGAAAACTTTAAATAATGTTTTTACCTGTAACAGGTATTATAAAACTCTAAAATACGTAAATTGATTCCTCCTATTAAAAGAAGTTGCTTTGTTAATTTAGTTTCTGAAGGTAATTTCCGAAATAAATAAAAATGTGAGCAAAAAATTTAACATTTCCCTTTTCTTTCATGAAAAAAAAGTATCCATGAAAATTGATTTCTATTTTTGTAAAGAAAAACAAAAGTCTAAAATTTTTCAACAAAAAATATATTTAAATACTCGTACATTATAATATACAATTATCCACAAAATATATCAACACATTCTATGTCCGAAATATATATTTCTGCTTTATAATTATTATTTAAATATAAATTTACTTTATTCTCCTTCATTAATTTGCAATAAAGAATTAAATAATTTTTTTAATCAATGTAGAAATTAGATTTCAATAATAACATGGTATTAGTGTGTTTCAAATGTTTTGATTAGCAGAAAAGTACTCTTTAGTATCAGTACTTTGTATTTTCTACTGTTTAATTTAGTACTCTTTTGAAATTTCACCCTTTTCTCCTAAAGAAGAAATAGAAATATTTTTTAGGACATAGTTTACAAGAATAATATATTTAATATTATAGCAATTTATTAAAAATCATCGTAGGAGGAGTTTATTACTTGAATCATCTCGTCACAAGAATTTGTTTCCAGAAAAGTATCGTTTGATGATATACATATTTAATTCGTAAAGAACAATAAAATTCCATTTCACTTTATCAGTAGACATCTTTTATATTTTGATACCATATATGATTTTTCTAAGCCTAAAATAACTTATATAACTTATTAATGTTATGCATAAATATGCATAAATCGGAAATCCTTAAAAACATTCATTAAAATACTGCGAAAAAAAACCAGAGCATTTTTTAAAGTAAAAATAAAGAAACAAAAGCATAAAAAAATAAAGCATAATAATTTTATTGAATTCTAAAAATGCATGATTCTCTAGTTGATAAAGATGACAAATATCATAAGAGAGTGTTACGTAAACACATTAAAAATACTGGGGGTGTAGATTATTATCTGAAAAATGAAACACACACATATTCTATACGAATATTGTTTTATGTGCCAAATTTCTAACTGGCTTATTATAAGCCAGATGCTAACCTGCTTTATTATGATCCAGATACTAACCTGCTTTATTATGATCCAAATACCTAACTTACTTCATTATGAGCCAAACATCTAATCTGCTTTATTCTTGGTCAGATTAAGATAATGTTATTACGTTTAACGGTAATCACATTAGCTGTTCGGAAAATTTCAACCGGAATAAAAAAAAGGAACATAAATGACTTGGGGAAAATATTCTATAGCATAAAATAATATACAATACATGCCTATTCCCTTTTTTGGATGTTTGATTTCCTTTTTTTTAACCATAATGAAAGATGTCCGTGGATATAAATTGAACGAGATAAATAAATCGATACAGATGTCATGGTTGTGAGAGTATGGGATTGATAACTTGCCGAAAATCTCAAAACTAAGAATGCTTTCAGTTTAGTTTTCAGAGGGTTCTCCTCCCCCCACCTCTATTTGTCTTAACATATCATAAACTGTTGCTACAACATTTATTTAAATTTCAAATATTTATGATGTGTAAACATTTTTTTTATCATCCATCATATATTCAAAGGCGTGTTTGAATTTTTTTTTTTTTACTTCAGCCATGAATGTTTCAAATGAAATGACGTAAAATTTGTCATGCTTAACAAAATATCTAAACCGCAATATTTAAATCAATTACTTAAAAAAAGCATATAAATTTTAATTCAAGAGTATGAAAAATATTTAAAAAATCCTCTAATTATCATCATTAATTTACAAAAATACATCATTCTAATATTTTAATATTAAAATGCCTCATCAATGTATACGTCATCAAGATATATAAGTGTAACAGATAGATAAGCTGATATCAAATTAGTATTATGTTACAAAACTTTCCGATTTTTCTCTGTATAGGAATAATTCGAAAAGTGTGGACAAATTATTATAGATTTGAAGAAAAAAGCACATACTTTAATAATGAAGAACCTGAACATATTTTAAAGTAATTTCTTTTCGGTAATAATTTAACAAAAGATTCGTATTATTAGTCTTTGAATTGCTGTAATCCATTTCTGCTTAGATATATCATTTGTTACATTCTAATGATACATATATTTGAAATTTAGTTATATTTTCTCATAAGATGAGAAAAAACAATATTTAATCCACTATGTTTCAACGTTATTTATAATACCCATACATTAAATTATTAGCGTATGATTATGTTGTAAAAAAGTAATCCTCAGCGATAACTTCTTTAATTATTTCATTTACATATAATTCCTACATCATTTGTTATCTTGCGTTATAGCAATAAATTAGTTATAATAAACATCTAAAAACACTACAGCACTTCGAAGAGCAATTTTTACCATGTAGTCTGATTGCATGGTCTGCAACTAAAAAAACGTATAGGATTTTTGTGTGTGTGTGTGTGTCTTTGTACTTTTTTTTCTTATGGATACTAAATCGGAAAAAATACTTAAAAAATTCCATCACGTCCAGTTTTTTTTTAAACTCAAGCTTTTAGTTTAATTTAATGGGAAATTTCTGTTTTACTTAAAATCTAGAGTATTCTATTCTTTATTTTAAAAATCTCCATGAAATTTGACTTCTCGCATTGATTTTAGTAATTAGCGCCGCACTTGCGACAGTAAATAGAAAAAATTAGAATGACGGAGAGGGGGACAGGAGTGTAAATTAGTTTTTGCCTTTGAAGTAAAATGTTCAATTCCAAACAGGCTCGATTATTTTATAGTGAATAGTTAGATATATTACTGACGGGTTACTCATGTTTCGACGTCTTCTCTTGGGTACTAGGAATAAGTAAAGGCAAACCTGCGGTCAGATTAGGTATTGTTTCAACAAGCTAAATAAGCTTGTAAGCTGATAAGCTAATAAATTCAACATTCCGCTTGATATGTGAAGCCGCACTCAGTTTCAACTTAACCCTCAAATGCTACTGTGGTTGCATTTTTATTTTTGGATCATAGCTCCAGGATGTTATGGCATTTCTTTGGATAACTTTTTGTTTTATTCGTGGTAAATATACGATAATAAGTAAGCAAGGAAATATAAGCTATTTTGTGAAGAAGGTTAATTTTTGTTACTTCAAATTGAAACTTGGAGATCTAGACAAAGCATAGGTTCCTCGTTAGATGTATATAATATATGAAGAAAATCTTCGTTTGTTGTTTAAGGGTAAGAAAAACTTCTTTCGTTTTGATGATATATCGGGGAAAGAAAAACTATACTATACTGACTGTGGTTTTTGCTCGGTAAATGTAAAAGTATTTAGAACAAAAAAAAATATCATATCCATACCTCGATTCAGCTATTTGCCCAGTGGCTCAAAGCTTTAAAATACAAATTTGGAAGATAACCTGAGTGAGTTGGAGGATGGAGACACATTGACCCTTCCGTACTAATTAGCTGACATTTTTCTGTTGATGAAGAACTTCAACTATTTATTTGAGTGAGCTCAGTGACCAGTTCAGATATTTAAGCTTTTCGAAAGATGTAGCCAAATTACTAGGATAGAGACTTAAAAACAAAACTCTGATGCCTCGTTTTCGTGGTACAAAAATCAATAGAAATAATTTACTCAGTTTTCTCCACAATGAGAAATCTAGTTTTTTGTAGTAATATTAAAGGGCTCATGAAATGCTTTGAAGTAGAATGTGATTCATCTGATTGATGTCGTTTCACTGATTCATCCAAAACTAGCATCAAAGTAGTCTTGCTGCATAATTGATGCGCTTTTGCATCTCTTCATATCGAGCACTCGGTGCATATGGAAGACTATAACGATTTGGATATTTCTTCCAAAAATAAGATATCAAGATCATCAATGGATGGTTTAAGGATGTTGTTGGGCCAGCAGGCAGGTTATACAAAATATCCCTGCTTCTTATGCTTGTAGAAGAGTATGGTAATACAGCTGCATTCCTCTAACATTGGCTGGTCACACCAAGATACCTTAACCTCCAGCGCAAAAAACACCATCGATAAGCCAGCTGAAAAAGTTTTATTATCAACTCTTCATATAAAATTGAGGCAATTTGTTTAGTTTGTTAAATCACAATCAAAAGATGAGAAATTTTTCAGATATCTGTGTTCCAAGTTCCCAAAACTGTCTGTAACCAAGTTGAGAGAGAGAGTTTTTAGTCTTCTTGACATATATGAAAACTTTTATTTCATCTCCTTTTGGAATCAATGGAAGAAAAGAGAAAATAATACTGGAATTCTTTCTAGAACGTAGTGCGCAAGTTTTAGGGGAATATTGACTACAAATCTATTACTCAACGCATGCTCACTGCGTATAAAGTTGAAGCATACAAGATGAGCTTAAAAATTCTTTCCCTACAGATCCATATTGACTATTTTCCTGAAAACTTGGGTGACTACAGTGAAGAGCGGGGTGAAAGATTTTACCGGGAACTCTCTCTGTGATATCTAGAGACGCAACCGAGGAAGATGAGAAATCAATATGCTGTTGTTGGATGCTCAAACAAGAAACAAACTTTGGAGAACAAAAGAGAGTTCGGGGAAGCAACAAGGAGAAGGAAAATAAAATTCGCTAGAAAAAAAGAATGAGTATAAAATAGTGAATATATATCTCACCCAAAAAATTGTTTGATTAATTATAAGAAATATTGTGTTTAATTCATTGTAATAAAATAGTGGGGTTTTTTTTCAAAACTCTCTCACCATTAAAACAAATGACCAGGATAATTCATTGCAATGGTGAGCAATAACAGGTTACTTTTAAAAGTTGAAAAATGAAGCGACTATTGGAAAATCGCAATCCATATCTTATTCCTATCTAATCAATAACGCATCTTTATTTCATTCAAACTCTGTCACTGATCTTGGCGTTACATTTAACATAACGCTTAATTTTACGCAACATATTGATAGTTTGTCTATAAAGTATATAAATTTGAATTTCTCGCGCACAAAAAAAAACCCGAGCATTTTCTTATGGGCTTGCTTTGAAAGTTTTTGCTGTTATTCTCTCGAATTCCGAATGTTGTAACCTATTTGAGGTTCTTATTACAAAATTAAACTGAAAATCTTGAAAAGGTACAAAATACGTTCATGAGTAACTTGTTTCACAGAAAAAACTGTTTTTATTCGCCGTATTTATTCTGCTATTATCTGTGCAAAATTTTTAATATTTCGAGTTTGAAATCACAACGAAATTTTCTTGAGTTTTTTTTTAATAAAAATATCAATAATATTATTACTTTGATATTTTATGTAGAATTCATTTTTCTATACCAGCGCGATAAGGTTGAGAAACAGTTCCTTATTTCAGCATAAGTTTATTAGATGTAATTATATAGATAGTTTATCACAATATAAATTTTAATAAATCTTTAACAGGTTTTCTGAAGAACTTGATATTTTTAATGTCTTTTTTTTTAATGTAAGGTCTTAAAGCTTTTGAACTCTTAATATGCATCAGTTTTTATTCTCAATGTTTTTTCGTGTGTTGCTCTTTATGTTGTGTCTTTTCCTTAATATGTGTTGTTTTCGACTGTTAATATCTCTTCAATTGTATTTAGTGAAATTTTGTGGTGATTGCTGTTCGCTTTCTATCATAAACTTTGAAACTGGGTTTTTTTCTGTAATGTGCATTTTCTTTAAATAAATAAATAAATTTTGCAAACAAACAAGCAAAATTGTACATGATAGGGGGAAATGGAAGTAATTATTTAATTCAGCGCTCTTTAAACACATAATTCAATAAAAATAACCCTTGAAAGCGGGAAATGTTTTTTAAACACCCGTAATAATTAATTATGAAGTACTTCACTTACGGGAACAAGAAACAAGCACAGCTTGCAAGATTTAATAAGTAGTAGTCTTAACAAGCAGCTTAATAAAAAGGTTATGAAGTGTTTGCAAGTTCAAGGCCAAGTTGGAATGTTTATCGATTAGAAACAAAAGAGTGAAATTATCGATCGAAAATCAAACTAGGTAACGCGCAAATTTTTAGAAAAAGAGAGAATTCAATGCTATGGCAACAGAAAAATGCTTAGTCTCAAAGTGTTTTTAAGATTATGCGAAAAATATTTCGCGATCCATTTCATTTATAGGTCACATAAACAACGTGTACCGTTGGAGAAGAATTTGCATCGATCTTTTGTTCAAATGCAGTCTAACATGAATATTCTTTTCTGTGTTATTTTTGTGTACTAAAAGGATATGATGACTAACATTTTTTCTTTTGTGTATAAAAAAATAATTATCTTCTTACCAATTTTAAGGCATTTTCTTCTTATTTCAGCTTTACTTATTAATTTTTAAGAATTCTCGAATGTTGATAATGAACTAATTTAAGATGCATAACAAGTTTCGTTTAATACAAATCCTAAATTAAATTGTCTAAGAGTAAATAAAAATGAAATACAATATCAATTTAAAATTCAAGTTAAATTGTTAATTATTAAATAGCAAAAAGTCTTAGTTTTTACTAAATCGCATGGAGAATTGTTGACTTTAATGAATTTTTTAATCAAACTATATTGAATTCACCTTAAAAATTAATAACATCTGAAGGAATATCTAATTCAATCTTATTTCATCTGATTGAATTGGATAGGTAGAAAGGATTTTTTTATGTATTATTTTTCAGATGCATTTAAAAATTGTTTTATTATTGTAGGTTTAATTGAAAAACCACCTTTTTTATTCTCGTAAATGTTATTTTTTTTTATTTAGCAACATAGTAAAAGCTGTTCCGTATACTTAAAACCTATTTCGAAGTTTTATGGACTATAAAGCAACAGATTAAAGTGATAATAACAAGCTTTTTTTAGTATAATGCTTACATCACTGCCTTCGGCTCACTTTTTAAATTAACATATTGTTAAGTTCTATTCATGGAATTAGCATATGTTATTTAATAAGGTTTTCTGTATGCATCTTAATCAACATAATTTTTTTCGAGCAAAACAATTTGTGTGTGTGTGGAAATATCTTTAAAAATAAGTATGTTATTCATATATATATGTAGGGTTTGACTTAGTCTTTACAGTTCATAATAATATTTTTCTTATTTAATTACAGTTTTTGCCCTAAGATAAATAAGGGAACGAAGCCTCATTTATAAAAAATTTTCTTACTTCATCAAATAGGCGTATAAATATATTCTTCAAAACTTGAATATTTATTGGTCTAATAAATATTTCTGATGCCGTTAAGCACAATATGCAAAATTTAAGCTGAAAATAATAATGCGCCTATCTGTTAAGGAAAATATATTAGTACTATTGTATTTGGACATTTCTCTATTGCAGAAGTTTGCTTAGATTGAAATGGGATTACAAAGATTAAGTTTTCATGGTATACTACAATGTATTCGCACACTACTCTCACATGTAAAAAGAACAGTCAAACTGTTAAACACTTACAAATATGATTATATATATATATAACTAGAAGTGCTATGATAAATGTCTAAAGCTTTTAATAGAGGAATAATTAAATAAATAATTCCTCTGTGAGTTTTTATATAGATTTTTTCAATACAGTACACCTTAGGATATTTGATAATAAAATTCGTATTCAAATATTATTATTTTAAATGCTTGTAATATTGTTAAAATTTTTAACATATGCTTATAATGTCTATGAATGTATATTTTTAAATTGTTTTTCCCTTAAACTATTTCGGAAAATTTTGTATAACCAACTGATTATTGACTTGATAAATAATTTTATTTCTTCTTTGCTTGTAAGGATATATACATTAATCTAGTCCCAATATTTTTACAAAATTTAACAATAGCTAGTGCATTTTTTTATTTACATCAGGTATATATATATATATATTCCTTTTGACTTATTAATGTTGAGGATTTATCTGATTTCTATACATTCCTTTCCTCATTAAAATGTTAATGATGGGAAGACATTAAAGTAATTGTTTTCAGTATTTTACTACCATTAATTAATGTATCAATATTAAGTTCCTATATTTTTTTGAGTTTTTTTTCATCTCATTAAGGAGTCATTATTGAATAAAAATATTTTGCAAAATATATACGAAAATAGATTTTTTTTAAAAAATCAGATATAGTGGTGAAGATTTCAGTTATTATAGTACCATATGAACTTATACTAAGAAAGAGGGAAACAGAAAAATACCAAAAATTGTGTAATTTCTCATGAAAATTTCTTAAAATTTTTAGAAAACGTTGGTTTTATAAAAGATTGTCTTTGTATCAGTGTGACATCTTAACTTAACTTCATTAACACATTGTATGAGAGTCTAATTCATTATGGATGCACGCATTTTTTCATGAATTTGTTGAGATTAATATACGTTACCCGACTGCTTTGATAACAGACTCAAAAAATACCATAAAAATACGTCCCGCATGCAATGCATTAAACGAGGTCAACTTTTCCTGTAAGCAAGTTTATTTTGGCTCATTGTGCAGAAATTATTTATTTTTTCTTTTCGCTCTCGTTTATAAAGAATCTTTAATATAAGTGTAACACAGCTTCTATTATTTTCATTGGTTTTTTTAATTTAAAAAGTTATATGCACAAATATAGAAATTAATTGAAATGAATATTATATCAAGGCTGATGTCGAAATAAAAGCTATGTGAAGCTATATTAAGAGCAAATAAATGGTACAAATTATCCCAGTGAGGAATAAGTAAATAAACCATTCATGATTCTAATCTATTCTAATAAAAGGAACTGTGCGCTTGTGAGTGGCGTAGGGCAAAGTCAGAAAGTGCTAAACGCACGAAATTTGGTATGCTGAAACTTTGAGTGATTATAGAGTGCAACTCAAAGTGATTTTTCGAAATTCGCTTCTGAGTCTTTTGCTCAAATGTTGAAAAGATTTTTTCATGTTAGTGATTTCACGGTTTATTTTTGCTTTCTACAATTTTTTTGTTCATGCAATTTTTTACAGATTGTTATATATTTTCCTCCTCATTATATTTATTTTCAATTATATTTATCCGTTTGTTTCTTCATTGTAACTGAATAACGATTCACTTTCGGGTGAACAACTCAAAAAAGTATTTTTCAGAAGTTAAATTTTAGTTTGTATGTTCCATTTTGTCTCTGTTTTGCTTTTGATTTGATATAAGAGAAGCCTATTTTATCTTTTTTTATACATTTCTTAACTTTAATAATTGTTAATGTTGTGTGTGATTTCTCTTTTTTTGTTTAAAGCTGACTGATAACATTATTTGTTAATTATTTGAGACAGTATTTTACGAACATAGTATTTTTGATTTCTAAATGCTTAGCGGTAGTTTTGTGATTCCTAAGCTTAAATTGGCTTAAATATTATTGTGGCCTTCATGTTGTAAGACTACTATTGATTGTTGTGACAGTACTATATCTTTTGAGGATGGTACGGTAAGCTCAGTTAAATAAACATTTTTCTTCACTCAGTGTTTGAAATAATTTTCTCATGAAAGCATTGTATGTTGATTGATTATTGATTATACGTTTTGCTAACTTTTTTTTTATCTGGAAATGTATTTTCCAAGCTTTTTAATCCTGATGGCTTTATATTCATGTTTAAGCATAGGAAGAATTGTTCATACTGTGGAACAACTGTTACGTGAGCTGTTCCTCCGTACTATCAAAGTTTAACCGTCATGCAGAACTCTGCCAAAGAACTATCCTTACCCGAAAAACAAGACTGTAAATACTAAAAAAAATCGACTTTTATCGCAAATTTCGAGAAATCTTTAAAAATGAAGTTCCATCAATATTATTTGTCCCTCAAATTGGGAAGTCAATTACCCGATTGAGTTTTAAAACTTTTTGGAACCATCCGATATACTTTTCCCAATTCAATTCCTACTATTAGTTCACTCTCTCCTATATATATATATATATATACACTGCTGGATAATTGCTAAGGACGGATCACAAATTGCTATGTAGCATAACATTAAGCGAGAAATGAGGCCTGGTAGAATAAAATATAGTTGCCACACTGTTCAGACATTAGAATAAAGAATATTTATTGTTCTGGAAAGTACAAAAGCTGTGAAACATCTGAAAGAAAAAAAAAATGTTCATTTGATCTGCGTACGGAGAAATGGAACAATGCATCTAAAAGTCAGCAGGCACCTTAAAGAAAGGTATCAGTACGGGATATGTCCACCGTGGAGTGTGATGCAACATTCCACACGTCGTACCATGCTTTGCACAACATTATCCAGCAGCTGTTGAGGCAATTTATCCCATTCCTCTGTGAGTGCACGGATGAGGGTGTTCTTGTTTGTCGGAGGATAGTTTCGACCAGCAACTTGCCTCCCCAAAGCATCCCACACATTTTCAATGGGGTTTAGATCTGGAGAACGCGCTGGCCATACGAGACGTTGAATACCCTCGCTGTCTAGACAATCCTGAACAGCGAGTGTTCGATGACATGTTGCGTTGTCGTCCATAAAAACAAATTTAACACCGACAGCACCACGGAAAAGACGAACATGAGGAAGTAGAACTTCATCAATGTATCGTTGGCCCGTCATAGTCCCATTCGCAACTACATGTAGGCGCGTGCGGCCATTGATCATGATGCCGGCCCACATCATGATACTGCATGTCGGGTATCGGTCCTTTTCCTGGATATTTTCTGGACGATAAGCAGTACCACTCTCGTGCCAGATCAGTTGGCGTCTACAATCCGATGACAGACTGAACCTACTCTCATCTGAGAATAGTACACATGCCCAGTCCTGTTCAGTCCAATTGTGATGCTCACGACACCATTGCAAACGGGCAGTACGGTGCTGTCTGGTCAATGGGACACACACAACAGGTCTGCGTGCGTATAGTCCTCCTCCCCTCAAACGTCTGGCAACAGTTTTTCGGGAGATCTGCTTTCCTGAGGCAGCAAGAAACTGATTTGCCACCTGCTGAGCTGTGGTGCGCCTGTTCCTTTTTGCTGATAGGACGATATATCTGTCTTCTGCAGGCGTCGTACTTCTAACACGACCTCCCCCGTGCCGTCTACTACACATTCCAGTAGTTTTAAATGACTTCCACAGCCGTGAAACAACGCTGTGAGCGATGTCGAACTCCCTGGCAACATCTGTTATTTTTCGCCCTTCTTCGATCTTTCCAATAATTCGGCCACGCATAAAATCATCTATGTGATGTCGGCAAAACATGCCAAAAATTTTAAGTTCGTCTATTAAATCTTTCCTGTAAAACTTTGACTTGAAACAACAACTGTCCACACGCGTCAAAACCTTTAAAGCTCTTATGAACGCTATCACGTGATGAACAGACGTGGAAAAAAAAGTTGCATACTCATACTTCTTCTTACTAATATCCCGCACTTATTCTAATTTTCCACATTTTTCTTCCTTTCATTTTGTGGTTGCTATAGATGATAGTGTTATCCTTCCTTAACAATTGTCCATCAGTGTATATATATATATATATATATATATATATATATATATATATATATATATCTTGTTCAAATTTTCAATCGTTAATAAAATACTTTCTATTCATCCATTTAAGCTGAAATACATTTTTTTAAATCTGCAGTGGATGACACTTGATGTGTTAATAGTTTTTTCAAATATTAATTCATTAATTCTATTTAATTAATGAATAAATAGTAGCAAACAAAAGTAATAATTCAAAACTATATATAAAAAGGAAAATTGCCCGTTGTGTCCCTATAGCACAATGTATAGCGCATTGGATTTCTAATTCAAAGAATGCGGGTTCGAATCCCCCCCCCCCGGGATGGCCTCGCTTTTGAGAATGTGATGTTTTTAATTTATTATTTTATCAGAATAATTAAATTTAATTAATGAATAAATAGTAACAAACAAACAAAAATAGTCCAACACCATATATATAAAGGAAAATGGAAAATTGCGGGGAAAATCACTTTATATTTTGTCATTTAACATTGTGGCTCTGTTATACGTATATACATATTTATATTAATCGTAACTATTTAATAAAAAGTAACTAAAATAAAAAAATTTCTTTGTTGACCTAAGTAAGAACTGACTTAATTTTTTTTATATATATATTATATATATATACTTGTTTTTAAACTTAAAATTGGTACTCCCATCAACTTTTTCAGAAATCTAAAAATTCTCCTGCACTGTTTAATAGATTCAGACTACTCATGGCGAAATTTATACCCAAAGTAATTGAAACTATTATTCGGACTGTAAAAGCAACTGGAAAAACATTTATCATTCAAAAGATTTCATCATTACATCAAAAGTTCCATTCCAGCTCATGTGACTTTAATCCCCCATTCATCTTAGTTTTGCTACATAAGAATAAATAAATAAAAAGACTTCTTCTATGTTCTGTTTCTTCTATGGACTATTCTACTTCTATTATGTTTCTTGATCTAGACTAGGTAGAAAATGTATGCAATTTTGCTGCAAATGAAAATATATATAACATCGTCTATCAAGAACTTCTTAGATCACTTGGTAGCACTGAGTCTCCAATGGGTATAAGTTTATATATAACTAGCTGTACCCTGCCACGCGTTGCTGTGGCTCAGCCTTGTTTAACAGAAAGGACATATTTTCAGTATGTTAAATAGTTTGCATTGCACTATGATCTTTTATAAAAAAAAATGTATAAATATATATACGAAAAACTTTTTCCTAAACTGATATTTATAATTTGCTAACCAAATGCTTGAAGTTATTACAGCTTATTTTTGTCCTTATGTCATGTTATGAACCTCTAAATTTATTTACATTGTCTTTAAAGTGGCGACCTCAAGTTTGAAGATAAATTTTAAATGGCTCCACTTTCACTGAGGGAATTGGGTTAGTTTTACAATGCTTATGGATATTTTTATTGAATCAGAGGTGTGTTCACAAATGCACATTTATTCGAACAATGTCACTTGGAAACATGAATTGTGTATTTCCTGATGTCATATAGGAAATGTTTAGATTCCGCAGTATATCTAGCAAGCAAAATTTGTAATGGCTCTGTTCTCTGAGTTGAGGCAGTTTAATTTTTTCAGTGGTAGAAAACATTCCTTTGGTTTCTCCCTTAAATTCCAGAACATTGCAATAAGGATACACTTCCATCCTTGTGTAAATGAGAACATGCTGCCTGAACCTAGAATCTTCCACTGGGTTGTACCGGAATGCAAGTTGACTGTTATTGTGTGATTGCTCACCACAAAGTCATGTTTGACGCAGATGTGCTGTTTTTGGTTAACATCTTTCTGATGTTGTAAAACACGAATGATGTGCTCGCAAATGAGCTTCCTCAAGTCTGGCTGCATGTTGCTTTGCTGCGCCCTCAGCCTGTGTTTGTGACATTCTTTGTCTGCTTTTCTCGTTTGCTGATATCCATTCTTTCTCAGTTTGATGTCCAATTACACTCATTGTAGTACTTTTGCCTTGCAAGTATGACAACCTAAGTTTGATTTCCCGCAAGGCATTATTTTTATCTAGTGAAGCCAATTGACTGCACTTAAAAAAAAATTCAAACAAAGCATATAAAATTTCTTAAAAACTTAAAACTACACTTAAAAAAAAATTAAAACAAAAACATATAAAATTTCAAAACATGAAAAAAAAGAAAAATCAGAAACAAAAAGAAAAGGAAAAAATAAAAAATGCTAATGAAATATTTAACTTTAAGCGTGCATCAATTGACACAGATGAAATTAAACGCAATGAGAGGCTGAAGGTATTTTTAATCGAATACGCCAGGAAAATTCCAATATAAACACGGATTTTGCAGCAGAAAACTACAATAAAGTGTTGATAATGATGGGAGTATTTTTGCAATTCCCAATTCGATTAGTATTAGCAATTGTTATCAACAAAGTTAAGGGCCTATCTTAAAAACAGAGTGGCTTATATCTAGACACAGACAGCTTTTCACATGGACAATTATTTGTTATCTGTGTACTTAAATATTAGCATCACCACAGCCAAATTACCGCCATGCAAATCGCAACATTTTCCCTCCATTTCTTTTTTCATAAAAAAAATGTTAGAATCTTTATTGTTTAGATATTAAGGTAAGATATACATGGCACCAATTTTGTTACAGTGATGCTAATACATAATTACTGAAAGAAAGGCAGTCACCAATTGGTGATGCGTGAAAAATTTTGGATGGTATGCAGAAAAATTGGGAAATTATTTATACTTTTATGAAGATTCAGTTTAAAAAAAGATGTGAACAAAACAACATATTATGGAACACGAATTATTCTTTACTAAAAGCTTTTAGTTACTGAAATAACTAAACAAAAAAACATAATTCCTGAGGTTAGCGATTTTTGGTAACCTTGTGAAGGTCTCTAGGAACCTCACTTTGAGAACTAGAATAATTATGAGTCATAAAAGAACCAGTAGCCATTTTTATAAATAACTTTCTTTATTTGGTTATCTTTCCCAAATAGAATCAAATAAACTTATTAACAGTAATTTTAATAATACTATGAGGTTTTAAAGATAATATCTTTTAAATTAACTCAATTAATTAATGATCTAATTAATTAATTTATTAAATAACGATCACGCAGAAATTACCACGATAAGAGATCCCAGAATTATATTTAATAATGTTCTTATTGAACATTTAACTTTAATCCGACTCTTAAAACTTGAGTGAGACTTTAATTTCAAAATGATATTTACCACTCGGAATCTCAATTCTTCATGAGGTTAATTTATCTTCAACAACAATATTTCAATTCAAAATCACTATAACTCTATGTTTCAATATCTATCTCCTACTGTTCTAACTTTACTATTTCGTTTGACTTAAATACTGAATCTAATCTGCATAATAAGGAATCCTGTTCGCTTTTTTTTGGAGTTGATTGGAAATAGGTAGGGAATTAAATTTCCCTAAAAAGGTCGGTTCAGAAGGTTAGTGATAAAGTTCCGTATAGATTCGTCACAACCTCAACCATTTTTTGGAAAATTGTAGGCAAAACACTTCAGTTTGTTGATTGTTGCTTTTCATGAAGCTTATTTGGTTCACTCCTAGAAGAGCCCACACCCTTGGCGCAAATTATTTTGGTTGGCGATAATTGCGCCATCTTGGTAACCCTACTTTTAAACACTACATATGACAACCCTAACTATTTCTAGCATTTTCGTATTTTGTGGGCGCGCATTTCGAATTTCATTTTGTTGTTGGTCTCCGGGCTGGTTGCGTGTGTGAGGGAATCTAATTTAGAATTTTTTACTTTGTTGAATTCAAAAGGTAAGAAAGAATTGATTGAATGGCGTATGAAGGAAGGATTGATTGTTTCGAGTTATGAATGTGCTAAATGTAATGATCAGCATGATGTAACGTGGTCGGCAATAAAACGCTTTCTTCGAAATCGTGCCAGCCACGCCGAATGTATGTTCGACCATTACCTCGCAGAATAAATATGGCGGCGTTCACACGATCATTCGCTTAGCGATGAGACCTTTAAGACTTTTTTAAATTCTGTTGTTACGCTGTCCCCTCCACTCGGAAAAGATCAGCAGTAAAAAAGTAAGTGCTGTTTTTATATTTTTTATCTCAAATGTTTAATTTCTGTATTGCTTACATATATTTTCATTATGCATCCACCTTATCCAGCTATATTTTCTTGCCACCATTGTCGCTTTCGCTTGGCACCATCTTGTTCTGGCTTGGCGCCTTTTTTGGTTTGTCGCCAAGGGTGTGGGCTCTCCTAGGATTTTACCGCTTATTTTCAGGGCATAGAAGATTAAAAAAAGATGTAAATATAGCTATAGTGCTCCACCACATAGAGATCATTCCTATTAGTGAAACGCTAATCATAAAGTTATACATTAAGTGGTTCATGAAGTGTTGAAAAATGGCAACTACTGCTCTAAAGCAGGCACAGCAGACAATTTCTGTATATATACAGACAATGAAGCAACACAAAATGTCTACTCATAAGCATTGTAAAATTAACCCTTTCATCTCAAGAAGAGTCATTTAATCTGTTTTCAAACTTGGTACCTCTTCTATGGAGACAATGCAAATAATTTTAGATTCATACCATGACAAAAAAAACCCATAATAACTTGGGAGTATTCTGTTAACAAATTACAGATGAAATAAATCTGTTTAGAAAAGTTTTGTTAATGTATATTTCCACATATTTTTATTAAAAAAATCATACCTCAAGTGCAAGCAGTTAAAGATATTAGAAATGTGTGCTTTCTCTTTTCTTTCTTTTTAACCAGACTGAGCCACAGGAAAATATGATTGGGTACAGCTAGCTAGCTATAACAAACTTAAATGATAAAAAGCTATCAAAAACCAATTATTAACAATAAATTATCATTTTAATAAAATCACCAAAAAAAGTTGCAAACACAAAGGTTCTTGGGTACTGTTGCAACTATATCAACCCCGATTTTGTTCGCATCATACACGGTGAATTGGCAATTAAGTGCTAATGTTGCCAATATGGTGGAGATAATACATAAATATCAAAACAAACACAAAATATACATCAAAAAATCTTAATTTTTACATTTATATTTCACAGTAACACCAAATAAAATTTTGAAATTACACAAAATAGATATTTCCTGAGTCTAATGTTATTGCCCCAACTATTAAAAACTACAATAACTATTTCGTCGAAAAATTCACAACCAAGTGCAATAAAGTATTATTATTGTGCACACAAACAGGCATAGAATGTTCTTCCCTTATTGAATGCATATTGCAGCATTTGGCGATGTCTTTTGATTTTAGGTAAATGGCCGACTAAAGAAAAAATATAAGTACCATAAAAAATTATATATTAATTTAATTTAGATTCATTGGAGAAAGATAAAATACCGTAAAGTCCGGCATATAACGCACACCCATACTTTCAAGCTGCAATTTTTAAATTTTAGGTATATTCGCTATATAATGTGCACCCCTTTTTTACGAAGAAACCTGAAATGTACAAATGCAATGCTGTTATGTTAAGAAGCGATTTATTCAAGGTGTTTATCTAAGCAATTGCAAAAATAGTATACTTTTAGAACTACCACCTTTTAAGTTCAATAAGAATGTCATGTCTTTTAAATAAATGGTATTTCGAAATATTTAGAAGTTTAACTTTTTATGCTCATTTATTTTTTAATTTTTAAAGCCCTCATTTTTATACCCAGCGTATAACTCACACCTGTAAATTTCGATCTTATTTTTTGCGTTCAAAGTGCGCGTTATAAGCTGGATTTTACGGTAGGTGGAAGATTTTAATCGGTATACTAGTCGCTAAACACATACATAGTGTACAGAATTAAATTTAGTATTTTATATATAAAAATTATCCAAAGTAAATATTCTGTGCTTAAAAATAAATTGAAAAATGATATACAATACGAACAGTAATTGACATAAAAAGAGCTGAACTATCTTTATCAACGCGAAAGTAAAATTTGAAAAAATAATTACAATCTTATGACAACCTGCTTCCTCAACATGTATTTGAGCCCTCTGTCTGTTTTGCTCATTCACTGATGCTTACTCTAATTTGATCAGCATTTATCCCTCGCACTGCGTTTGCTTGGCCAGTATGATGACCTAAGTTCGAGTTTCTGTAATACAGTTTTATGTACTCAAGGTGAAGGTTTAAAGAAAAACATATGAAGTTACAAAACAGCTCTGAGTAGGCCTTGTATCCGAATTCCTTTGTGGCCCTTTTTCGGATATGAGCACCATGTAAGTGGAATTGTAATAACATTCGTTGGGGCTCCTGCATCATTGATACAGCGGTAGCTCTACGTCCCTGACAAAAACAAACCATAATAACTTCCAGTATTTTTTTTAACAAATTACTAATGGAATCTGTTTAAGAAGATAATAATCTTACAAAGCAACGAAAAACAAAATAAGGTACAATATTTTGATGACTCAAAATCAGAAAATCTTGGTTTTAACATTTGTATTTCAATACTAACATCAAATGAAAGGTACTTACGTATTATCGCAACCTATTAGCGATATTGTATAAAACGAAGCACGATTGCCAATTCCGCGCATACAACATCTGCGAAAATGGAATGGCCAACTTTGCGAGTTATCATTAAAGTTGGCGATTGTTGCGATAATACGTAAGAATCAAATGAAGTTTAAAAAGTTGTCTAAAAAAACATTCCTATTAAAAACTCCGTCGATTAATTTCGTCACATTAAAATATCTCCAAGTGGGAAAAAAATATTGTTTCCAAACATTGAATGTGTGTGTGTTATATCGCGGCATTTGGCTACGTCTGTTTATTTCAGGTAAATGGTTGACGGAAACTATTTGGTAGAAAAATAAGTAGCGTACAGAAGTTAATTATGTTAGTTTCATTTTCGCTTAATAAAGAAAAATAAATTTAGTTTAAAATTACAGAAAAAACACGATGTAGAATTTAATCAAAGTTGTAAACATCCCGCGAGAATGCTATCTGACTGTTGCCAAACCTACAAAACAAAATTTGAGTTCTTGAAAGAATAATTTTTAAAAAAAGATTTATTCGAAAAATAATCCCAATTACGTATCAAAGGACAATAAATAGATAAATATGACAACGCATAAACATAACCATAGAAGAGTTAGACAATAATTTGGAAAAATCTAAGCGTAAAGTTTAAATTTTCGCATTCAGAGCGAATCGTGACGTCGTATATGACGTCATAACACCAAAAAATCACTTAAAAATTAAATTTAAAAAAATTTAGAGAGAATTTCGAAATAAAAAGTACATGAGATCCTGACCAGAGACAAATGCTACGTTGTGTCAATATTTCAGATTAATCCATGCAGAACTTTTTGAGTTATGCGCGCATACACAAACCAACACAACATTTTTATATATATAGATTGACATTGCTATGTTATGTCCTAAATCATTATTCTTCTGGAGTTACATTTTAAGTTCACCACATATTATTTCGTATATTATTAAAAGGCGAGCTCTCCATTAAAAAAGTCTTTTACATTTTTAAATATCTTGCATTGGTTGGATTTGGGCTTTCCTTTTTAAAAAATCTATAATTGCTATCTGTGGATTGTTCATCTTTGTTTTAAAAATACACCAGTGTGAAGAATGGTACTCCAGCTAGTCTTGATAATAAAGGCGAATTTATATTGATTACGATAATAGAGGGTTTGGTAGAATAAATAGATTTTTAATTCCTCCAGTCTTCCAATACTGAATGAAATAAGAGCTTAAAAATATATAGTTTAAGTTCCCTGTTTATTAATTTCTGCAAAATACTTTTTTGAGAAAAATCTCTTCTACTCATAGGTGGCGCTGGAGAAGGTTTTCAGCGATTAAAACCCGATGGCAGTATCAAAAATTTAAAAGTAGTCAAAACTGATGCTCTGTTGCCTGCTTATTGCGAGCCACCCAACCCCTGCCCCCTAGGATATGTCGGTAAGTAAATTTTCAACTTCTCAGAATTTAATGACGTTTTATGAAAAGAGTCACACTTGTAACACATTTCACTTTTGTATGACAAACTTGTCATACAAAAGCACTTTAGAGTTGTGCAGCAACAACATTCCTTTATGTATTCAAAACCACAGTGATGTTTTTTATTTTATTTGTTTATTATTAATTATATGTTTTGTTTGCTATTTTCTTTTTTAGCCGACGATGGCTGTCTTGAAGAATTCGAAAACACCGCAGCATTTAGCCGCGAATACCAACAACACCAAAATTGCATGTGTGATTCCGAACACATGTTCGATTGTCCAGGAGCGACGCGAGAAAGTGAAATCGATGCTCTGGCAAGATCTTTTGAAAATGAGGGCCTTGCAGAATCTACTTTGGATAGATTTTTTCACGATATGGAGGTAAAACTCTTACCAAAATAAGGCCAGAATAGCACTTTCCTTTTTTTATACTAGATTCACAGCAATTAAGATCATTGTATAATTACAATCACGCTAAACAGTACAGAGCTATTAAGGCTTCTCAATAGTGATATCAGAGGTCTCAGGGGTATTAATTTTGTCTCGAGGGCTGAAAATATAAACAATTTTCAAATAGATATAGTTCTTTGAAATTTAGATTGAATAATTCAAATCTTTTTCACATTATTTATAAAGGAAAGAGGTTTCAAAAAGTACAAAATATTTAAAATATAATCATAATTTTAAAAATTATAAGCATATGAAAATAAGAAACATTTCTGTAATAAATACTAAGTAATTTTTACGTTGCGCATGCTATTTTCTAAAATAGTAGCCTTTGATGTATAAAACTTTATAGAATTATAAGATGTATCATACTCTTTAAACCCTACCCAATCTTAGTACTATATATCTTTTGTATTTCAAAATATTTAAAAAATATTGAAATCTCAAAAAAAAATGTAATGTAATTTTTTTTTATTTTTAAAAAATATAATTTACTATTCTTTTTATATAAAAACAGTTACAGTGTAATAAGAATACATTTTACTTTATAAATCAATTTATTGCTAGTAATTAGAGCTACTATTTTAGAAACAATCATGCGCAACGTAAAAATTAATTAATATTTCTCTTAGAAATGTTTCTTATTTTCCTATGCTTATAATTTTTTAAGTTATGAATTATATTTTAAACATTTTACTCTTTTTTAAAACCTTATTCCTTTATAAATAATGTGTAAAAGATTTGAATTATTTAATTTTAATTTTATCAATTTGACTTATATCTATTTGAATATTGTTTATATTTTCAGCCCTCGAGACAAAGTTAACACCCCTGAGACCCTTAAGTTGCATTATTTTTCTGGAATTCATATCAGATACCTTTTAGATTTGTGTGACTCACTTAGATTTGTGTGAAGAATGTGATGACTCACATGATATAAATTCCCTGCGCCTAAAACCCAACTAGTTTATTAATGATACGAATCATTTTAACACGCTTTTATAAGCTTCACTTGTTTTTATGATTGCTTTGATACAATTGAAACTTTCTGAAAGGAGTTTTTCTCCGTAAAACTCACGGCTTACAACACTATGCACATGTTCTAACACCTGCCTATTTAAATTTGCTTCCAACTGATATGCATAATATTTACAAAAGGTTTATTACAAGCACATTTGTACCTGTTGATTCAAAATTAGTCTGACCAATTTTAATAGCATATAACTATGAATGATAAATTTTTATCGCTTTGTTGCCAGTTATATTTTAAAAATGAAACATTTAAATTACCAATTTAACTATTTTTACTAGTGGGAGTAAATTATGGTTCCGAAATTAGATCCTCAAACTCGAAACAAAATTTTAAAGCTTTTGAAGGATGTTTGCTCACCTTCTATTATACACTCATCGACAAAAAAATTAGCGCACCAAGAAGGAGTCATCAAAATGAAACGAAATTTTGCATGCGTAATGACTACTTTGATATAAGTAATTGATTAAAAAATCAAAAAAAGGATAATTTATTTCAGAGAAAAAGGCAAAAGAACGGAGGACTTAATACCCTGTTGAACCCCCTCTAGCGCGAATGCATGATGCGATAAGATCGGGCATTGAGGCATACAAGTTATGTATGATGTCTTGAGACATTTCGTTCAATATTTGCAGTAACCTTGCCTCTAGTTCATTTAAACACATGGGATGCCCAACTTGCCGTCCCAAATTATCCCAGATATACTCGATTGGAGACATATCTGGGGAACGGGCAAGCCAAGTAAGGGTAGTAACAGTGCGGAGACAGTCTTGTGACACCCTTGCCGTGTGCTGAGCATTGTCTTGTTGAAAAATGGCTCCTGGGAGCCGTTGCATGAGTGGCAACACATGTGGTTGCAGGATGTCATGGACATAACGCTGGGCTGTCATAGTTCCATGGATCAATACTAGGGGTGACCGTGTATTATAGACAATGACACTCCATACCATCACACCAGCTGTGGGAGCGGTGTGTCGCTGCAAAACAAAGGCAGGATTAAGACGTTCACCATGGGGTCTCTACACACGAACACGATTGTCATCACTGCTGAGATTGTGAATCTGGATTCATCGCTAAAGACGACCTGGTTCCATTCCTCTGCAGTCCAGTCTGCATCGCGGCACCACGTCAATAGGTGGGCGTCAACGGCGTAATGGGCACCGCGATCCCAAATGTCCTTCTGCTAGGTGCCTTCGTATGGTTCGCGAAGACACAGGGGTCCCTAATGAAGGTGCTACCTGTACCTGGATGGTGACCGATGAAGCAGTTGGCTGTAGGCGTGCATTTCTTACGATGGGGTAGTCTTCTTGACAATTGTTCTGTCGAGGGCATCCTGAGCCTGGTCTTTGCGTAAATGACATCTCTCGGATCCACTGGTCCTAACACCTCTTCACAACAAAATCAGAACGGCCTAATTGATGAGCTACTCCCCTACCTGACCATCCAGCTTCCATCATGCCGAAGATTCTCCCCCTCTCAAACTGCGACAGCTGCTCATATTGTCTTCGAAAACGGCGTAATGGGATGTCTACCTCAGCTCTTTCTTTGTAAACGATTCAGCACACTCAAACAAGCTTTGGTTACCTGTTCTATACTCCACGGAGAACGTGGTTAAACGCCCTCTACCGGCTATACGTAATGCGCAATCACGCTGCATTTCTAATCATTTGCATATCTCCCCGATATGTACCTTCATGCCAAGTTTCACTGCGATCCCGCAATTATTTCTTGGTGCGCTAATTTTTTGTCAATGAGTGTAAGTAAAGCATTTAAAAGTCAGAAAATATATTTTGCTGATAGATTACTATCTAAACTTCGAAAATAAATAAAATTTGGGTTGTAATCAAAAGCTCGAGGAAAAACATGTGGACGAAAGGAAATCCTAAAGGAAAAAGTAAAAAAGGAGCTGAAAAGACTTATCGCTGTATAAAATCCTCTGCCTCAAAGAACTTCAGCAAAAAAACTTCAGGTATCGCAAACGAGACTTTGTCGTCAGATAAAGAAAATTGGTCATAAAAAAGTGAATAAATCAGTCTATCTTCAAATGTCTGTTAAGTCAGTTGAAAAACGAAGAAAACGTTTTTGGCTTCTGTATTTAATGTCAGGCAAAGGTAGATACAAAGCATGGATAAAATTTCGGATGAAGCACTGTTTCATCTGTCATTCAGAATTGACAAAACGAAGATACAAAATATTTCATGCAAAAAAAAAACGGTGCAAAGACTTAGCTGTTTTGTAAAATGCAAGTTGGCCGTCTGTCAAGTGCTGTGGTATGGATGGGAATGTCCTCTCAAGGCTTAACAAAACCATTTTTTGTAGAACCAAAGGCTAAAAGTACTAGCAGAATAAAGTTTTGAAACACTTGATCAAAAATAAATAAATAAACGTCCCCCAAGGAAACTTTGTTTTACACCAAGACTCTGCACTACCTCATACTGCACAATCAACTAGAAAATGGCTGAAAGATTAAAAAATAAATTTCTGCCTCCTGAGAAATAGTTACCACCATCCTTTGACTGTGTTCATTGCAATTCTTTTTTATGTGAGGATACATAAAAAACAATTAAACAGACGTAAATTAAGAACACTCCTAGGGCTTCAAAAAGCAATCAAAGAGGAAATTGGAAAAATACTACCAAAAATTGTCAAAAAGCCCTTTTGGCTTGGCCGAAAAGCTTACGCAAAGTGTACATACCAAAGGAAACCACTTTGAAAATTTCATGTAAATAACTTAAAATTCGATTCAATTTTTATGATGCTTTGAAATTGGTCACATTATTTTTGAATCAACCGGTACTTTCGGTAAATACAATGAATATCTACGAAAAGTATGTTTTCGTGTGGGTATATCTTAGCTGAATTTTGTTTAACTTACATACATAACGTACGTCATTAATTTTACTTTAAATTACGAAAATAATCCATCTTATCAAATTTGCTTGGTAAAAATATAAACTTTCAAGTTTTCATAATATATATATATATTTTTTTTTGTTTAGAGGATATATGTTAGTTTGTATCGGGTTTATACGTTGAAAGAGAGTTTTCAGAAAATACGAGTTTCAGCCATATGCAGCAGTTAATGTATCAAAAATAGTATACATACGATTGCGTCGTATCTTAATATTTTGTTTTTAAAACAGTATTTCTCTGGAATTTCCTTCTTAACTTCATAATTCTGCAAGAGTTTTAATAAATCTTCAATTTATGTTATACAAATGAGGATTCTACATGTTTTTAGGGAACTATTTGTTCATGATGCTGATTGGTAAAGCTTATACACGCTATTGGTTTTAAATATAAAATCTCAGTAGTGTTTGAGTATATTTAAGATTCTTTATCCTCTTAGTACGTTGCATTTTATCCATTCTTTTTCTTTATTATGGAATAGATGTTTTGATACTTCATGTATTGCTCTAGTAGAGCTTCATTATTCCTTCAAACAATTCTTGACATTTAAAAAGATCAAATACTTATTTTCTTTAGTTCCAATCATTGTTTTCTTAGGTGAGTATTAGAATTCTTAAAGGTAGCCAATCACAATTATTTTGTATTATTCAAAGCAACTTAGGAAAGAATTGGAAAGGAATTTTAACTAGGTAATCATAAAGAACTCAAGTCATTTCCAATTGAGCATCGAATATTTTCTTTACGAGTTTAAATTATTTTAAGCCTTATTTTTATTTTGTCCCTTTTAGTTTTTTAATTAAATCCTAGGATCTTAGTGTATGAAAGCTATCCAGGTGCAAAATTTATCAGCTCACATTTTAATATAAGCACATTATAGATAATGTCGATTAAAAAAAATTACAAACAAGTTCTAATACACAACTGTGAGTGTGTAATAGATAAGAATAGCTACAAACATTAGGGTACTTGATACATGTAAACATATAGTAATTGACATTAAAAAATTTCAACTTTTCATTGACAGAAATATTATCTGCTTATAACCTGAAGAAAGTAAAAGCATGACGTATCCAAATTGTTTTCTTTATTTGTTTTACGTTTTCTTTTTCACAGATTCGAGATGGCCATAAAATTGTAGCGAAGAAATTTTTCGCCCACAAGGTAAACATGAAGCTACTCTTCTTAGTCGAGTTGTAAAATTAGTTATTAGCCTTTATTTGAGATTATTTAGTTATTAGTTATTTTTGTTAAGTTCATTCGTTTCTTGCTTTAATTATGAAGACTGTTATATTTTATTATAAGTGATTCGCATTTTGCTTCTGAGATGCACAGACTTGTAAAAATAAAAATGGTGAAAATCATTCATTATTACTCTACAAAGAACTATTAAAAATAAGACCATTTTTTATACATATTTTATTATAATTGCAATTAACATTTATTGTTGCAAAAAAAAAATTCAGAAACAAGAATTTGATTTTGCTTTATACTGTTTTAATTATTTTGCTTAATTACTGAAATATATAAGTTGATGTTAATTGCTCGTAGTGAGAAAATCTGTGCTAAACCAGCATACTCGACGACCAGAGATAGTGATGAAAGCATATGTTTACGAATACAAAAAATGCACAATTATCGTACAAAAAAATCGTATTAACACTAAATAAAAAGTTAATCTTGAATACTTCCCCTTGTTAACTGGATTTTCTCTGAGCCGTCCCATTAGATCACTCAGTGCAGTGGCCTTTACAAGAAGTGGGAGTTGGAGGTTCCAACCCTCCCACGGACTAACAGATTTTTAGTTTTTAGCGTAAAATTAACATTTCCGTGCTTTCATCTGCGTTTTTTGTAACATATAGCCCCTCCCCACAAGTTGTTTGTGCACGTCACTGACGCAATGTCAATATTATTGGCTTCATCAAAGGTGATGTCAAAATGTCAGATACTTGTCTTTCAATCGACACCTGTTCAACATTCAATTTTCCCTCAAAGATTCTCTCATGCACAAAGAAGTGTTTTAATTTGATGAGATTTGTCCATCGATGATATCCAGCGTTATGTGACAGCTTTACTGCTGTCCTATTATTTCTTCAAATCACTTCTAGTCATCTTAAGCCAATAACATCCAGCTGGATTAAAAGGTTTCAAACTGACAAGGCAACATATGGAAAACCTTACAGATTGGTATTAAATCAGACAATTTGCTTTCCTCTGTAGCTTCATGCTCGTAATTCAGTTTATTTTTAATTTTAAGACTTCTTTGCTACGCAATGCACGTAGAATAGAAGAGGGGGGGAGTAAATAGAGACACGCATAGGGGTTTTTTTTGCTCGCCAAGACAGTCAAAAAACCAAATATAGAGAAAATGTTTTCTATTCTTGGGTTGACATCTGTTTCTGAGCAAAAATTTTCTTGCGTGAAGATCATCAAGGGGTAAATATAGATGCAAGTTAGTTAGGGCGAAAAGGAGAATATTAGCCCCCACCCCTTCCTTTGCAAAGTCAGGTTTTGGACCCCAAGCCCAAATGCATACTTGGTGTCAATCAGGCTCTTTAAGCCCCCTAGAATTCGTATCCCTCCCCCCGCGCGCAATGCGCCACTGAAGTTAGCAGACATAAACTTGCAGACGGTGATGAGAATTTCAACAAGCAATCTCACTCCTGGTTTCAAAAAAAGTGTAGAAAAGTGTGATAGGGTACGTTTATCCCATTAAACTGGTGGTTCTAATAAATGTACTTGCAACTATAAAGGACTTGAATTTGACGCAATGAGTAAATTGAGCAAAACTAACAATTTCAGTTACCGTTTATTGATTTTTATATGGTACAATGAATACCTTTTCTAAGATGCTATGATAACTAATGAAGACAATCCTGTTGAAAAGGTGCGACCCTCTGGTATTCTCCGCTTCCGCAATGTGACCCTCGAGCCAAAACAGTTGTATACCCTTCATGTAGAAACATCCTCGACTTGAACCCAGATGAATGCATAAAAACTTCTGAGGCAAATTTTAAGCAACTGATCTTTTGAAGTTAATTCAAAATCCTGCTTTAATGATTCCCAAGTTTTATGGATTGTTTCTCCTTGTTCATTCTAATTAATATCGTTAATGTTCTGGTATACAACATCAGAGATGGTATTTGCGATCATTGAATTTGCAAAGCTATCAGCTATTCTGTACGAATCGTAGCATTCTTTACGCTGTTTTTTTACCGATTTTTCTTCATCGATTAGTATGTACCCGATCACATCCTTGTGGTAATCAAGTCGCTTATTTTGCGTTTCCACATCGGCCAATCTGCTTATCCTATTAAAGGCTTCATACATCGCAGCTGGCATTCATAGTCATATCATATATTTCCTTTTTAGAAATTCAGATTATTAGGTAGCTTAAATAACTCAGCGACGCAACACAAGGTCTACTGTCCCCATCGCAGTTTTTGTGACCTTGGGCGCTGAGTTGCATGGGCAGATGTTCCGGTCAAGTGGTCAATCTGACGTGAAACCCCTAGTGCTTAGTTTACAAGAAAACTTGGTACTCATTTATTGGCCCACCGAAGGGAGGAAAAGCCGAGTCAACTTTGCGCAGTCCAGGATCTGAAACAAGGGCCTGCGGCGTGGAAGTGCAATACGCTACCTCTAGGTTTCTTAAATAATCGACAATAATATTTCTAAGTTAAGCAACAACAAACGTTCTCTGTCTCTTCCTTGATCTTTTTAAAAGAGCAACGCAATCTCACTTTCTTATTGCCAAATTGCCAACCGATGATACTTTACTTCGACGATGTTTCTTCAGATAAATAAAGTTCCTTCGTCTATTTCTAATGTAAAAGATTCATAATCTTTCATATATACTCATAACATGTAGACGTTAATTGCTTTCTTAAATTGTAGAGATAAGATTTAAAGAAAATCTGCATACTCAAAGTGACAAGAGCTAGAACGAGTTTTACTTAACGTAAGTATACGTTATGAATACAAAAAATGCAAGCGTCATCTATTGGCATAGAATGGCATATTAATGCTACATACTTTTGTCTTTATATAATCGATGAATCAGTGCCAGTTAATTCACTGGGCACTTGGGATGGGCACCCAGGGCCTGGGGTCCGGGTAAGCTGGACTTAACCATATTTTCTGGTTATAAATTTCGATCCTCCAGCGTCAAGGAAGCCTGTAGATCTTCTGTGCTCAGGGCCCGAAATGAGCTTAAATTGGCACAGCTTAAAATGAACTGAACCTGTGTTTAGTCCCTTTTCATGTAAAATGATAAAAAAAATTTAGCAATGATTTTGCTACTAGAAAATCTGGAAAAAGTTCTGCGAATCTTTGTTTCACATTTACTTTACTACAATCTAAAAACAGAAAGTGAAGGAAATATTTTATTAGATCACAAAATATTTTATCTGTACTTAAAACCTCTTGTATATATGTTTTAAATTCTCCTGTTCTCAAAATTTATTTCAAAGCAAAGAAATGAATTATTTGGCAAATATAGAAGAACATCCTAAAACACATAAATAGTAGCGAAAATCACAATGTAAGATGCAATTTTCATATTACTTCAATGTTCATAAAATGTTTTACTTAAATATGTAAAATTGGGTTTTCCCAAAAGAGTAAGAATTTTTCTTTTACTACTTCAATACTCGTTAAGAATATATATACATATATTTTTGTCTTACGATTAAAATACATATACAATACAATTACAACATTATAGAATTTTCATTTGTATTGAATAAGTTTAACTTAGTTTAAATAAGGATACACAAATAAAATACAGATAGTGCAGGATAAAAGTTCGTTTATCATTACTTACACGTAATGCTAATAATGGAATCATTATAGGTATATAAATTTTCGGTGTGGTGCATGTTTTTATCTTTTATACTTTGGCACTTTTTTCATATTCTCTTATTCGTTTTTTTTTTTTTTTCCTCATGTTTTTTACTAACCCTGAGTTTGAAAAGTTTTTATCGGAAAGCATTTTCATTTTTACTACTTTTATTCGTGTCATTGCGAGGAATATTTGTTAGTGTCGCCATCTGATATCAATAAACAGAAACTATGCTAATTCTACTTACATAAGAAGCATACAGAGAAAGATATTAATCGTAAAAAAATAGAAAATATTCACAAGAGATTTTATTTATTTTTGAGTTATTTTACCATCAAATATAGAAAAAATAAGGCTTTTTTTAAAACAAAATTTATAAGTAGTTCGACATCAATCTATCACTCTTTCCTCAATAAATTTGTATTGAAAACTGAAAATGCATTACTTAAAATAAAAAAAAAGAAAGAAAGACTAATAGCTTATGAGAAAATCATACAAAAGAATAGTAATTATTTTCATTAAAGATTTTTTTTATAATCATTGCTTTTAATTCTTATTTTAATAAAGTCTGACAATAGTAGTGTAAAAGACAGCAACATTATTCTAACGAATTCGATACATATTGCATCCTCTAAACTTGAGCCTTTTTCATTAAATTTAATCTAATCATTTTTACTCTTTATTTACTGTTACAACCGAATGTGATGTCAGCAGATGAAGGATTTGTAGATTAATTAAATTTGAATTCGAAATTAATTGAATAATTGCTAGCCGTCTATTGGGACACAACCTTTGTACTTAATTCTTTTTTTTTATCTTGGCAAAGAAAAATTATCAATATGATAAATTTTCTGCACAAAAGAAGCTTTATTTCCAAGCACATGTTCTCTTCAAGAGTATAGCTGGAAAATTTTGTAGGGAGATTTCTAGGTTTAATTTGGAATAATAATTTTTGTGATGGTTACGATTGCTCCCATAATTTAAATACAATTATTGCTCATCATTTTATTTTAACATTTCCTTTGCATTGTTCAATTTTGTATTCCTTAGTTATATTACAGCTAACATAACTATATAAATTTTGTTTTAATAATAATCTACGGATTTTCTGATAAATGATCTCTTTTTGCAGTATAGAATTATAAAATTTTTAACAACCAAGTACTTTTCATAAATAATCGTTGCACTTAAATAAAGTGTAATGGAATTTTGATGGATCTTTTGCAAGTTCAATGAATATTCATGATAAATATGTGCTGTAAGATAATTTCAAATTTATAAGCTATCTTTAGTATTTTAATAAGGGTTCATAGAAAAAACATGCGTAAAAGTTGAGTATTTGGACTTCGGAAAAAATTAGACTTTTTATAAGGGAAAAAATGTGCTAGTATATAAGTGTCTTTTAATTCAACTTTCAGCAAATAGAATCATTGATTGTTTTAAAAATGGAATCATCTTTCAATGCGCTATTAAAAAAAAACTAAAATAACCAAAATTTCATAAATGTTTAACTCAATATTATTTTATATATCTAAGCGTCCCTCTTTACGACATATTAGGACAAATTTTTCGAGACTTAAACCTAGCTTTTAGCATTAATTGAACTGAAATCAGTGGCGCACCAGCCCATGAGGGCCAAGGCCTACCGTGCCTATCTCAATTTACATGACGGCGCTGGGGTGCATGTGCAGATGTTTCGGTCAAGTGGTCAGTCTGACGTGAACCCTCCAGTGTTCAGTTTCCAATCAAGCTTGATGCTCATTTATCGACTCACTGAAGGAATGAAAGGTTCAGCCGACACATTACCCAGCCCAGGATTTGAACTCTAGACCTGTGGCGTGGAAGCGCAATACACTACCACTCAGCCACTGGGCTTCATTCAGTATTAATTAGATAAAATAAATTGGTAAGAATATGATTTACTTATTTTGCTCCTTAAGTCAAAAAGAAATTAAATTCTTTTATTTATTTTTGCCAAGTAATACAGCACAAAATTGTATACCGAAACTGAAAAACATTGTAAATGTAAGTATTTGTTATTTTATTTCTTCCTATTTGCATGCCTTCAGGCCGTGTTCTAGATTGCCCCTATGTGAAATCTGACCTGTAAGCAGGTACATCTTATAATTAGTAGAACAAAAATAATTTTTATTGAATAATATTTGAGAAAAAACATCATACGACTCAGATAACATCTCATTTATTAGAAAAAAATCTTAAAAATTAAAAATATATTGATATTATAATCCCCTTAAAATGAAAAAAAGAAATGTATAACTTTTTAATTCAACTAAAAAGATGTTGCTATTCCAAAAGATAACATTTCGAAGTGAATCTAATAGTTTAAAGGAAAGTAGTGCATTCAGTTAATCTTCATGAGCCATATCCCTGAATAGTTCAAGGACTTCTCATTAAATATTCTAAGGGTCCTATTTTTTGTCATTCATGTAGATACTTGTGTAGGAGACTATCAGCAATTTCCCTTGACTCGTTATATTAGTCAATTTTAAATCATCATACAGAGAGTTTTAGTTTGAAGATTATTATTGTTGTTATACTAATACACACTAGAAATTCTGAGCTTTCATTTGACAGTATAACTGGTTCAAATTTTAAAATGAATTTTTTGGTTGAAAAAGTTGAAAATTGGGGGGTTGGTTAAAAAGTTGATGGAATTTCAATTTGTGCACTATTTTCTTTATTTTTACAGTATCAATTGATGGACCACGTGCCTTATGAATTCCAAGATTTTTTTCCTAAAAGTACTCAGTTGTTTGCTTTAAAACTACAACAGACAGTATTATTTTATGAGTCTTTCGTTTCTGTCGCTTTCTTACTTTTTACTCATTTCTTGAAATGAGGCATTCTTCTTGAGAATTTTAACGAAATTTGTGTGATATAAAATGAGGCTTTCGTTGTGAAGTTTACCTCATAAATTATTGAAATATTTCTTTATTTATTAATAGTTAGTCCTGACACATAATTTTTTAGTAGTATAGATATCAGCAACCTATCATGATTACAATTTTCAATATTTTTATAGATTAATTAACTTCTTGCTATTTCAAAGCAAATTTCAAATATAAACTTTTGAATTCGTTCAGTTAAAAATTTGTTATTAATCTGCAGCGGTCTCTTCTACAAATAAGTCGCAAACAAACAAGCAAAAAGGACAGGAATAAAAGTTCTTAACGACCATCCCGGATAGGTATTCCTTTCCGTCTCAGTGATCTAAAGCAGAAGTCGCCAAAGGGGTGGTCCGCGAGAAAATTTCGCTGGTCCCCAGAAAAATATTCAGTATATATACTTACTCATCCAGTTAAGTAATGTTTTAAGATGCATTGTGAAACACAATTCAATTCATAACAATACATTAAAAGTTATAAAAACGCTACCTCATAGAATAACGCCACGGTAAATAAGTCGTACTGCTGTTGCTGCATTGTTTAAGCTATAAGTTTTGTCTCGTCTTGTTTCGCACTCTTCTAATGTTTCACTCTCCTGTATGTCGCATATGTATATCAGTTGAAGCCTTTAAAGATGGGCTTACGGACGTTCAATATAAAAAATATTCAATATATTAGTTGAGTTATTAAGGAAGTTTTGGGGTATTTTCTTCTGTATATTAGGGTTATTTTAAGACAGGTGGGATCTTAAATCTTAACCATGTGCATATTTTCTTTTATTTGATATTTATTGGGATAAAATTAGTTTGACTTTTATAAATTTGATCACTTTTTTATTTCAGAGTCAAATAAATTAAATCCATAATGAGTGAAAAAAAAAGAATATTCTTCATTTCTTAAGTAATTCAAAAAGTATTGAGAACGATAATAATAACACACTAATAGAACTTCACCTAATCGTGAACTGATCAATAAATCAGACTCTCCACAGTCTTCATCAGGCACTATTAAGAAAAACGGTGGAACGGGAGGTGGAGAGAAGAAAAAACGCAAAGTATCAAGAAAATATCATTCCTACCACATGAAATTTGGATTTATTGAAGAGTGGTCCGTAGTATTCTATTAGTGGTCCGCGGAAATTAATTTATGAATTTACTGGTCCGTGAGGTCAAAAAGTTTCGTGATCGCTGATCTAAAGCGTGCATTTTGGACCCAAAGGTACCCAGTTCAAAACACTCTGTCTCCCAACCATGCTAAGGTCACCATGGGTCATCCTCTCCTCCCTCATCAACTGCTTCCTTCAAAGTGATGACCCAATAACTGAACACTATGTGGCAGCACAACCTAACCCTACTGGTTGATTATGCATTCCTTCTACGGAGAAACTAACTAAAACATTCCCAAAAAAACACCACTAGGGATTCAAATGGCAACGGCATACGCGTTAACCAGACCAGCCACCACAACGTCAACAGAAAAACTTTCCAACTACACCCAAACTTACCGGAAATGTATAGCAATTTCAGTATAAGCTTGAAAAACAACCTTCTCTAAGTATCTCTCAGAAAGGCCATCATTAGCAAAATCAACTTTCTTCTCTAGGAAGGGGATATGTAGCGGGCCCTTCTGCAAGTCGAAATAAGGTCAACAGCTTCCGCCGAAATTCTAATAATATCAGAATTTCAAATCTAGACATTGAGTATATAACTTAGAAAACATCTGATTAAAAATCTGAGAAAAATAAATAATTCTGAATGATACTGCTGTCGAATTAAAAGAAATTACGTAAAATTAGATTTATCAGATCAATAAAAATGACAATGTATACCGATTTTTTATTTTGCATTCCAGCCAGGTAATCCGTACCTCGAAGGTGAAAAGCTTCCTGTGATTGCAAAGAAAGCTCCGAAGTCATCTATAAAGTAACAAGGATATGAACATGCAGTACTTTCTTTATTCCCATATCCTGTACAAGTTATATGTAGATAAAAATTGGATACATAACGCATCCTTCTATATTTTATCTTTAAGAATATTTTTGTTGAAGTAGAGTCTTCCTTCATTAAATAATTGCAATATGTAATGTGCATATCTAATGTAAAAGTCCTTCCCTCATGTTATTATCAAAATTGTTAAAAGTAAGGGTTAAATGTGGACCATAATACGGTTGTGAGTGGCTTGAAGAAGCTTTGTGAATGCTTACGAATTGTTGTATTTACAAATTTAAAGAATTCTTGGTATGGTATTTATGTGTCAATAAAAGTTATTTGTTGTTCCCAAAAAAGCGTAGCGTTACTTTCATTTTTTTTTCAGACTTCCTAAATCAAAAGACATAAAAGGGTATAAATCAAATAATATTTCTTTAAAATTTCTCTAAAAATTTTATTTGTAACTTTTATTTTTCGTGAGATATGCAAGAACTTTCATTTGATGAAAGTAAAACTTAGAATTCATATATACACTGATAAAAAAGCATTTGACTTGTTTTGGTACAAACACACAAGCTTTTCTTTTTCATATAAATCTAACAAAAATTTCCTTAAAGAAATCAAATTGCATTTTACACATATATTACTGAATCAATGTCATCTCGGAAAATAATGGCAAAAAATACACTAAGGATGCCTAAAATTTGTATCATATGCAGACGTACCGTATAATCCTATATATCAAATATTACATACAAAATTAAGAAAAACACAAAAAATCAATACGATAATGAATTTTTACAAGTTTTAATAATGTTCAAAATATTTTATGTATGACTAAATGAAGTATAGAAAATACTGCATTGGCTTTTTTTTTCTCTAGAAATAAATTCTGAACTGAAAACGTAATATTTATGGGAATAATCTTTTTTGATAAATATCAGTTAAAATTTGAAATCATTCAGAAAATGTTTACCTGAATGTTAACATCATAGAAAACTTTATCATAATAAATGCATTAAAATTAATTCTATTTTTCACTTATAAAAAGTTTTATCTTATTGTTAAAAATATAATAATTAACTAATTTTGATTTTTAAATGATTTTTTCATGATGATGATGCTTAATTTTTGTAGGAATTTTTAATAAAATACAAATTATTATTATATAAAATGCTAAGAAAAGCACTCAGTTATATTTAAACAGACTTTTAAAGCAGACCTTTAATTAAACTGAAAATGTTCAATGTTGAAAGAAAAAACAGCTTTAAATAAGATTTTCTGATGGTGTCGTTTGATTCATTTTTATAGCTTCATAAATATATTTCATTTTAAAATTCCTTGTTCTTTTAAGGAGGAAAAAAACCCATAATTCTCTGTTTAGATTCATATTTGAATTTTCAAATGTAAAGTCAAAACTAAACTTATTAATGAAGAAATGAAAAAAGAGACATGACATAACGTTTTCATCATTACAAGAATCTGAAAAATTCAAAAACTATGAAAAATAATAAGATATAGTTTAAAGACAAATGGGATTTCTCGTTAAGATATGAAGAAAATAATAACTTTTCCTAAAAGTTTTGGTAGAGGTCTACAGGCTTAACCCATGTACCCTACAAAACAATGGATCATCTCAACCTTTCTACCATGCAGCCACGAATCACAAACTTTTTTTACCTAAGCGATTCCTTTACTGAGTGTGCTTTCAACTTAAATACTGCCTATTAGCTAGATGACTGTAATCATGCCTTCTAAAGTTAAACAGAAATTTTCCTGAAAAGGTGTTGAAAAAGAAAGCGACTTAGTCGAGAAAGTTTTATGCTTCACATAGATTTTTCGCATCGTGAATTGTTCCGCCTTGGATGTCAAGCGTTTCTAATTGCTTAATTAAGAACAGAAGATGGGAGTAATTTTTTTGTTCACTTGGAGTTTAAAGAATCTCTTACATCTCGAATTTTTCAGATAATTAGGTATCATGCATTGAAGTTCAGTTAATTTTTTTATTGCTGTTTATTTGTCTAATATATATATAAATTAATTTTATGTAGGAATTTGTTTCAAAAAATTATAAAATTTTAGTGTATGAGACAAGTTAATGAAAATTAAAATTAATTTGATTGAAAATTTAAAGATATTTTGTAGATTATAAGTACCACCTATATATTTATATATATATTTATTTATATATATATATATATATATATATATAGGTGGTACTTATAATCTACAAAATATCTTTAATATATATATATATATATATATACTGTAAAATTCGGTGTATATAGCACGCACCGGCGTATAATACGCACCTACACTTTCAAACTGTATTTTTTGAATTTTTAGGTACATTCGCTGTAAACCACGTACCCCCTTTTTTACGAAGAAAGCAGAAGTATGCCAGTACAATGTTCTTATGTTTTAAAGTCATGTATTCGAGTTATTATCCCAGGATTTTGAAAAAATGGTACACTATTAGAAAACAATAGATCACTATGTAGAAGTTTAATTTTTCTTATGCTCATCTCTTTTTTTTTTAATTTGATGGTAGCATTTTTATACCCGGCGTATAACGCGCACCCGCAAATTTCAATCTCATTTTTTGTGTTAAAAGTGCGCGTTATATACGCCGGATTTTACGGTAAATACTTTAATATTATTTTAATGTGTAACTTAAGTTAGGTATCATCGTGTATATTAATTTGATGCTAGCATTTTTATACCCGGCGTATAACGCGCACCCGCAAATTTCAATCTCATTTTTTGTGTTAAAAGTGCGCGTTATATACGCCGGATTTTACGGTAAATACTTTAATATTATTTTAATGTGTAACTTAAGTTAGGTATCATCGTGTATATTAATTTGATGGTAGCATTTTTATACCCGGCGTATAACGCGCACCCGCAAATTTCAATCTCATTTTTTGTGTTAAAAGTGCGCGTTATATACGCCGGATTTTACGGTAAATACTTTAATATTATTTTAATATGTAACTAAAGTTAGGTATCATCATGTATATTAATCTTAAGAATACTTTTAAGGTTTTCTGGCATTTTGCGACATCTGTACCATTTCATAAGGGGGTTATTTTAGAAAATATGTTTAGCGAAAAAGAATGACAGGCCCTAAATTAAAACCAGTCCCTTAGATTTCAACGTATTTTGCTTTAAGGATAATACTGACCTGCCGTAAGCGTCATATTACTTCAATATAGGTATTTTTTTGTCACGTTAAATATGACGATTCTAGTTTTAATAAGACTAAGTACAAAAAAAAACATTTTTCTTACACACACCATTGTCAAAGACTTAGGAATAATTAAGTACATAAGGTTCGAGAATTTCTTTATAATGAATATAAACATAATTTAAACAGCAAACGCAAAAGAGGTGGTAGATTTAATCAAGGTTGAACATACCGCAAATTGGAAAAAAAACTTCAAAAAACGTAAGCAGTAAGCTTCAGGAAAAACTATTAACTTAAAAAGCTGTAAATATATGCGTTTTTTGTGTAAATCTTTTGAAACTGAAGAACAAACACCAAGAGTAACAAGAATAAAGTCTTCTCCATTTCCACTACGTTTAAACATATTATTTGGTACAAATTATACACAATTTGGTAATTATAATAAAAAATAAAAGTTTATATTAAAAAAAGTATTGGAAAAAAATGAGATAAACACAAATTCCCTTTTTTGTATTTTGATTTTGTGGAAATGCGTGAGTTAGATAATGGAGAATAGAAGCCGGAAACTTTTTTTTTTATGAATGCAATCAGCGGGTGCCTTGATGTCGTGAAAAACTGATTAAAAGTGAGTGTGATATTTTATATTATTTATCAAGCCTTTTAGTATGCTATGAAAAGCTTGTATTACTCTTTAATGTAGGAATTTAAGACTTTTCAAGACATAAATAATCATTATAAGTCATTTCCAATTATAACAGATAATAAGTGTTTTCCCAATAAGAAAAAATCTTACGGGAGACTTGATTTCTCGCATGTGAATAGATGTATAGCTTTTAAAATGTGTAATATCAACGGCCACAGATCAAGAATCTGATTCAAATAGCTTTGAGAAGTGCAGGGGTTTGGGTTTTATGCTCAATTTCCAATCATAATACTTAAAAAAAATTAAAAGGTTGTTAAACATTGTGTAGTGGGTTTTCCGGCACATTCTTCTTTACGAACATCTAGGGCTTACTTTTATAATGTTTGATATGAGAGAGGAACTGTGATGTATGTAAATGAGTAAAATAATGAAGGGAAGTGACGATAATTGGAGGATAAGAGGGGAATTACTGAACGCAATCGTTGAAGGTTCCTGAAATTCAGATTAATGATAGGAGATAATGTAATAGAGCAGAGATATTCTCATTTTTTTTTTGTAACGGTAAATTTTATAATTGAAAAATTTGACGGCCTACTGGCACAAAATGTGGCTGGAAGGAGGGAATTTTAACGGAATTTCGATAGTGAAAAAGGTAAAGGTAATATATATTGTTATTAGTTGCATTCTAATTAATATATTTCTAATTAATTGGAATTTTTTTAATAAAAATGGTTACTTTGAGAAATTTCTGAACCGTTTCCATTCTGTTGTCACCTTTTGAAACACTTCTCGTCTGATAATCAGGACCACTTCTCCGCTTAGGCCCGCTAAGCGCGTGTTTAGGGCGCCAAAATTGGAGGGCGAAAAAAGAGGAAAATTAAAAAATCCAGTGAAAGTACCACCACCTAGCGAGTCATGAAAGAAGCATTTCTAACGTTAATAGAGTAAAGACTGAAATGAGATTTACTATGGAAAAAAAAAGAACTTAACAGTTTAATGTTGCTATGCACTCTAAATGATATTACGCTGGAAATTGATTACAATGATGTCATTCATGATTTTGAAATGATCAAAGCTCGAAGAAAATCATTGTTGTACAAGTACAATTGACAGTGACTCTACAAAGAATAAGCATGTCTAAAAGTAAAAGATTGCAAAACGATAAGCGATGAAAAAAATGATAATTAACAAGTGGAAAACAATTCACACAATTATGTACACTCTATACTGTAATTGAAAACAATTTTATTCATTTACTGCAAAAATTTACAAAAAGGTGGGTGGGTGATCCATGATGCCGTAAGGTAAGAAATAAACATAAGTGGCAAAGCCAAACCACTATCCTTTCCTTACGGCTGCCGGTTGCCAGTCGAGGACACGGCGGATCCTCGAATAAGGAAAAGACTCCCCAAAGAGCAAAAACAAAGAAAGGGAAAAGAGAAAGATAGTTATGGGAAAATCCTTCACGAACGAGAACCAGGAAGGTGAGATCTGAAGGAGGGGGTGCTCTGGAAATCGTATAAGGGGCGTAACAGTTTGTAGTGCCTAGGGCGCCGGAAAGCTGTTGATTACAAGGAGAAAGGGTTATAGAGAGAGATACAAAGTTATAAAGATAAGCTGCTTACTTTAAATTTTAATAGGAATATACGCCATGAAGGCACGCTAAAGTGATGTGGCACAGTTATTGAGAATCACTGTATTCGATAGGCAACATCTGAGTTTTAAAAGTTTGACCATTATGGACAAAGTAAACTCACAAGAAGATATCCAGAAATCTAGATCTGAGTTTTGCTTTAAGAAGATGCTTAGAGAATTAGGAAGATAAGCAGAATCTTTATTTTCTTAATTATTTGATACAGTCAAATAAAATAAACTACTCCTCGTTTATATAGTTTGGTATTAATTATTCAAAATTCTGAACATGCAAATGGAACACAAAAATTGCGTAGCCTCTTACTAATTCAGACTCCACGACGTTTCAATTAATAATTTAATGAAGTTTATTTCCTTCGTCACACAGGGAAGATACAGGATGAGTCTGATTTAATGTGAACACCCAAGAGAGGGAAAAAAGTAAGTCAAAAATATTCTTTGCTTATTCAGAGCATGATAACATTATTCTAGGAATAAGAATAAAATCGATAGATTGTAGCATTAGAATTATGTAAATAAAATTTAAATCTCTCACGTGCATAGACTGAAAACTTTGAAGAAAGTGAGTTTTCTCTATTCGACAGAAAAAAATTTGGTGAACAATGCTTTTTTTCCATATACGTTGTCGATTCCTCCTCCCTCCTAATACACTCCTATTTTTGTAAATAAAATAGCGACAAATTCCATTTCAGTATTTACGTGGCATTAGTAATTAAAGATAATTTAATACAACAAATGGAATACATTATAAATTTTGCTGGAGAAAAACAGCAAGAAATGCTTTTAAAAAATTAAAAGGAAGTAATAAAAAACAATAGCTCTATTTACTTTTTTTACCTGTAACTTTTGATTTGTTCACCTTTGAATTGAATTTTAAAATAAACTCCTCGTTTTATTAATAGAAATTGATGATTATCGACAATAAGTGGGTTAAATAACATAAAAAAAACAAGTAATTAAAAAATTTTGAATTTTAAATGACATTAATATCTTTAGAAAATAAAAAATTGCATTACAAAATAATGGTCAAAACTCCATGTAAACATGATATTTTATCATGAACTAATGAGCTAAATGAAAGTATTATTTCTATTAACTCTTTAATAAGCGGCGGTCTTAAAATCGTTCCTCTTTTTTCATAATAATTTTAATTGAATAGGCAGATATTGCGTTTTTAAGTATAAAAATAATTATAACTACTATACTGTATTTTTTGGAGTGTGTGAGTGAGTGAATATTAACATCGCACTGTTCAGCTACACGAGGGCTTTTGGCAACGTATCACGTAATTTTGAACCATGATCAAGTGACGTGGACGACACATGAGCTGGCACCCCCTTCTCCTAACTACCACACCACACCAACTTAGAAGGAATATTGTACCAATACTTAGCAGGAATATTCTTTGAAATCCACTCTTTCAAGATATATGGCAGCACGAGTTCTATGATAAGTATTTTAGCGGGGAAGCCGAATAGTTTTGTAGCAGATATTGCGTTTTCAGCGGATTGCAAAGATTATTATTTTTGTCCCGAAAAAATAGTTTATGTCAAAATTTAAGTGTCTAATGTTTTGGTATGTTAGTGAAGACCTTGGAAAATGATTTCACTGCTTATTTTAAGTGAACGGTGTATATAATTAATTTTGCAGTGGAATATCTTTAATTAATTTATTAGCTCTAACGGATTAAATTTTCCAAAGTGGAGTATTTTGTTTATGTATATCCCTTAACTTTAAATGTAATGATCCAAAAAAAATAGTGTATGAAAAAAACTGCAGTAAATCATAATGCGGTTGGATAAAGTATTAACGTGCATCGCCCCCCTACACGGCGGGTCTTACAAAGCTCTAATAAAGCTCGAGCTACGAAAGTAGCTAGGCATTTGCCAACTTGACTCTATCGTTAACATTTCTCTATGTTTTTCATTGAATCGCCATTATAATTTAAGAAACGGCGTTGCTTGCGAATATTACAGTTTTAAAATAAAATAAATACAACAGAAAGTAATATTAATGTCACTTTTAGATATAAATTATTTACACTACTTTAAGCGTTCATTACGCAAAGTTTTTAAGAATGTGTTACTTTTGCTGAGTAGAGATCAGCTTAGGGAGGTATTTTGAAAAATCGACCCTCAAGAGTGTTACGAGGAATTATAAATAAAAAAATCCTTTTATCAGCTATTAGATCTGCATAGTTAAAATTTAACAAAGGTGTTTTTTCTTTCTTTTTTTGTTTAGCTGTGGTATGCAAAAAGCTTTTTTTGCTTAATTTTCAATTCACATAAAATTAACTCATTAAAAACTTCTTTTTCCTTCAATCTGTGTTGTTTAATTTTTCAGTTCACCCGTGCGAAGAACGGGTATACCAGCTAGTATATATATAATTTTAACATTATATCACATCCTACTATGTTCAACTGAAAAATACAATTTTTAAATACATGGAACAATTTTTTTTTTCCACAAATCAGAAATTAATCGCAATGTTATTTCTATTGCAGTGGTCTTCAAACTACGTTCCATGGAGCCCTTGGGTTTCATGAGGCATATCCAGGGGCTCCACGAATCACGATAAAAAAATCGAGAAGATAATTATAAATTTGTAAGCAAAATGAGGATTCAAGTTCTCTAAGAAGTTTGTATAGCAACAAGTTTCTAAGACACACACACATCTCGATCATAAACTGAAAATTTTATTTATGTATAATGCGTTTATTTTTTTAACTTGTAATATAATAAAAAAATATTAAAATGATTTTTCTTTACATATATTAACTACTAAAATGTGAATTTTCTGTTTACTATCTAGGATTCCTCAAAATAATTTTATACTTACAATGTTTTGCAAAACTAAATACTTTTTTTAAAGGAAAACTTCCCTTTTTTTATTCGTGGTAAAAAACACACACCTATAATGAAGGAAAGGGAACAACTTATCGACGTATCAACAGATTCGACGTTAAAATCTAAATGTAAGCAAGAACAGCTTCTAAATTTTGGGTTGCAAATTCCTGCAAAATTCATAAGATTTCTCATGCAGCTATAAACATTTTAATTCATTCACAACAATGTATTTAAATGAAAAATGTTTTTCAACTTGAATGGCTACAAGAACAAAATTTACAGCAAGCAAATAAAATACAACAACAGATAATTTCAGTAGACCTAGACTTAGACAATTCGTGCAAAAAAAATGCATGCATGTTACTAATTGTATGTGTAGATGACACACACCAGGAGAATAAATTAATATTACTAATGAGAGAGAGAGTACATTAAATTAACATTACATAGAAAAATTTTAATAATAATATAATACTTTTTAATTGTCTTTACGCAAAGTACAAATACATTTTAAGATATATTCTTCTAAAAAAAGAGAGTGGAATGGGGTTCCCCGAAGATACCTTGTAGTTCAAATGTTCCATGAATCGAAAAGCTCTAAGACCACTGGTCTATAGCAATAGATGTATCTTTTTTCTTTTTTGTACCAAAAGCATGTTTTATGAATCCGTCATTAATTTATAAAAGTAAATTTATTTTCCAGCAATTTCATGTGTTTTAATTTGTAATGTTATAAAATGAATATCCTATTTTACACTACCACAGCATCTAATTGATTTTAATCAAAAAGTGAGTACATTTTTTTCTGTGAAGTGAAGCTTCGATGCTCAGTTAAAAGCTAAACTCTGAACTACACACTCTTTCATTTTTGAACACACACACACAAAATTCACTACCCAGATTTTTTTTTAAATCAATTATTTATTACTTTGTTGTGAGTAAATTTCAAAAGTATTTTTATTTTTCAATTATTTGACGCAGAATGCTTTTAACAACAATATCATGGAAAAAAATTATTTCGACATAAGAATAATTTCAAATTTAAGTTTTAAAAACTTTTTTGATGTGTGTAGTAAAGTTATGTTTTACATCCGCAATCCCGCTTTTTAATCTAAGTTTATGGCCTCATTATGAATCCAGAGGAAAAATTCAGAGTACTTATGAGAATGAATGAGAACGAATCACCCCGCTATGCATACATTAAGTCATAACGTCAAATTTTGCATTTTCTCCTTTTATAAATGAGGTAATTACAAATTACAGAATTAACTAAGAATCTCACAAAGAATAAAAATAGAAAATAGTTTCTGCATAATCAAGAAAATTCACCAGCACAAATTTCTGAAAGTTATTAGGTTAATTCATTTCCTGGTTTGTACAGTGTTTAAATACCACACACTGACTATAATGAACCCCACAAACAAATAAAACCTTACAAGGATTTCTTACGTTGTAAATTTAATTTAATTTGAATCTTACTACAAATGTAGACCTCTTGTGAATATTATGTACTGTTTAATGAAAGATGCAAAATTAACTCCACATCATAATCAGTTTAATATTTTACACAGAATTTCAAAATATCTATTTATCTCTGAAATCTTTTAAAGATGCATTTAACAATTATTCTGACAAATGGTTCTTTATCTCCAGCTTATTCGCAAAGAAATCAATTATCTTTATTTTATAACAATGGGGTCCACGTAACAAAATAGCTTAAGAGCCCTATATATAAACAATATATAAAAACAAGTAATACACTAAACATAATCCTAGATGAAAAGTAAGCTTTATAAATAATCCCGATATATTTACTAAATTAAAAACTATGACACATTTAGATCCCATTTTAATTTTCATAATTACTCAGCTAAATAAATATAAAATGTAAAGACGGCAAGAGAGCTAGCTTTTAAAATCAGTTTTCACTAAATTCTCTTATTAAGGTATCCGACTACTTGCGACAACTTTTTTTTTTGAAAAAATGAAGATATGGAAATTTTTTTTTTTTTTGATTTTTAGATTTATTTGGTATATTTTAAGGAAATAATCGTAAAATTGAAAATAGAAAAAAAATTTATTATTATTAAAAAGAGAAAAAAACTAGAGAAAATGTACAAAAAATTATATAAACGGGGCCCACTGTCTTCCAAAAAATTTATAGCAAATTCTCAATTTTTTAATTGTAATGTGTTACTTTGTTATTTATGTTTGAATTGACTTTCAGAATAATAGATATTTTAATTTTTACAAAAACTAGAGCACTCTATCTTAGTGGCTAGATGAAATTGCTTAAAAAAACAGGGATTATATTCACATAAAGGACTGTAAATTTTAAAATAAAACAGTGATTGATAAATCTGAAGGTCAAAACACTTCTACTGTTATACAAAACATTCACAAAAAATTTCAGCAAATTATTTTCTAAACTTTTTGAGCAATCTCTGTCCCCGTTTGAGTTTTTCGGGAAAAAAAACACACATTTTTCGATTAAAACGCATTTTAAAGTTTGACATCTTGTGTAAAGTTATGGCATCTTCTTTTACTAAAATACTTGTAGTTTTTGTTCTTGTGAATTAAAAATAAAAAGCTTGGTATTTTTATTAAGCTAATAAGATGACATATAAAATAAATTCATAAAAAAAAATTTCAATTTTTGAAAAAAATCATGATTTTAGGGTAGTCGCGCGGATATCTTAAGTAATTTAAGAAGAAACTCGAACAAAAAACAATTTATTTCGATAAATATAGTGTAATAAAAACTATGACAACCAATTAGGTTAAATTTAAGCTTCAGTATTGAACAATTAAACAAACAAGTAATTTAAATATTTACTAAGAATATGTCAAAAGCATACGTAGTTACTCCAAATTGGATAAAAGCGTAGATATATTTATTTCACTTTTTAAATATTTGATTATGAGATAGTCTGATCAGTTTGTAATTCGAAAATATATATAGAAGTCTAAAAGGGTAGACAAAAGTGCTATAATTAGTATTAAAAACCAACTAAAAGTTTACTTTCGGACTCATCATGACACGTAAATGACTGGAAGCCTGCTTATCCATCTAAGCTGGGGGAATAAGCAGCTCTAAAAAGCTCTGAAAGGCTTATTTATAAGGAAGCGCTTTGCTCTGGTAGCAATTTTCTTCTTTTAATGGCTAAAAGGTCCGGTTGGCTACTGCAGATCCTGGTTGGAATAGAACGTCAAGAACACAGAAACTTTTTTTAGAATAAGAAACTGAAATGCATTGGACAAATTGGGAAGTTCTTGTCAGTGATTCAATAAAAATATTTCGGAATGATTACAAATTTAAGAAATGTATTTGAAATATTGTGAACATATTTTTATGCGATTTTTTTCACATATTGGCTCTTACTTAATTTTAATATTAGGAATCTGGATCAATTTCATTGTATTTGATTTCAATACTGAATGCTTGAACATAGATCACTTTAAATTTCTATAATTTGTTAAAAGTTACAATTAGTAATACAGAAACTATAATATCACATTGCATTTGATAAAATGGAGAAAGAACTAATTAAAATATTTTCGAGAAATGAGTTATAGTTCTATTTTAAAAGCAAGGGAAAAAATTTTTTTAAAAAAAATTCTAAAGTAAAGAAATATGAAATATTCTTGTATTATTATTATTATTAGTTTCATTATTGTTATTTACTAAAGTAAATTACACCTATTGCATTCATTCTTTAAAGGGAATGTAGTGATTGATTTTTTATTTATTTTCAAGAGCTTTTATATTAATATGTTCCAACATTTTACACACATTCTCAGTCAATTTTCTCTCTTTTACTTACAAAAGATTTTTATCAACCACATATTGTTGTGGCTGCTAATCATCCGATGACTGACGATGTCAGATAAGATTCAAAAGATAAAAGCGTCCGGCTCTAGAAGGGGATATCAATATCTTAACAAGTGGAATTAAACTACTTTGCGGAAAAAAACTGTCCGCATGTTAATATTTTTAGACTAAATCTTTCTCACAACCAACGACGAGAAAAAGAAATATGGCGTATAAGTATCTTGATTATGTAATTAAAAAAAACTTAATGAATCGTAAATTCATTTGTGAATTAATAGTTAAGAGTTCTTTAAAAATTATATGACTAATTTAAACAAGTTTATTGTCACATGTTGAAAAAAAATCATTACTAACAAATAATTTATCTTTACTTTTTAACTTTGTTTATTAAATTTTTGTCAATTACGACATGTGTGATTCTGGTATATTAAAATATTTCGTTCTTTTTAATTTTATTAAGAATTCCTTAAAGACACATGCACATTCTTATTTTTTTCTGAATTAATTCATAATTTTGAAAAACTTTCCAAAAACCCTTTTCAAAATAGTATCCCAATGAAAACAATTAAGAAATTGACTTTAAAAATCCCAAATGATGATAAAAAGGAGTAAAGAACGTGGTACAAATGAACACGAACAACAAATACATCTTTTTTTAAAAAAGAAATGACTTTTTAAACAAAAGTTCAACTGAATCGGTAATGCATCATTGTCATTATTTGATATGCTTGTGATAACACCGTGTGATGGATTAGTTTTCAAAAAGTAGGTGGTACAAAAGGAATGACACATTCATTTGAGCAACCTTTTCCTCCCACTCAAATGCTTTTGTGAATACGCTTAACCAATTGAATAAGATTTTGATACTAATTTAAATTAGATATGCAAGATTTTTTTGTATTAAATCATTTCAGCCGCATATATATAACACTTTAAATTACAATATTTGTCATGTGCGCAATATCTGAATTTTTTTAATTAAAGGATTTGGGAACGTTAACAATTTATTTTTATTTTGCTAAAAAATTGAATTAAAAGATAAAGGAAGAACGGAAAAACTATTTAAGTCTCCAAGTTCTGATATATTCCAACGAAAAATTTCTATGAAAATTTAAAAGTATTCTTACACATATTTTAAACACGAAAAGCATCAGGTAATAAAAAGTTTTGACAATAATACGCATAATAATTAAAGACCTTCCTTAATTTGGTAATGAAATTTTGAAAAAGTTTCTTATAATCGTTAATTTGAGACCAAATTTCAGACAGAACAATGATTATAAAATTTTAAAATTTTATGCTGTTTCTTCAAACAAAAAATATTTGTAGGGTTCAGAATTACCATTCGTAATTTACGTTGTTTTCTTATAAATCTCATTGAAGAGTCCACAAAAATAAAATATTCTAGCTAAAAATTTATTGTAAATCACAACATACATGAAAAAAAAAATCTTTTCTAACTCTCAATTTCATTCAAATCTCAAATTTCCATTTCTGAACTATATATATATAGATAGATAGATAGATAGATAGATAGATAGATAGATAGATAGATAGAATATAAAGTTCCATAAATCATGTTTGGGATGAGTTTTAGAATTTGAAGCTAAAAATACACTCATGTCCATAAATTAAGGATAATTCAGAATCACACAGAAATTGAACTCAAGAATAAAAATTTCACCTGTAGAATTATCACACACATGTTGAAGAAGAATATGCAAATTACAGGAAAACACCAGAAAGCGCGGATAGTACGTCACAATAACGAGAGTGTAAGAGAGGGGTATATAAGGAATGGTGGCAAAGAAGTAAAATTGTTCACAAGCACTTTAAAAGCCTTTCAGAGCAATAACCGCATAGTTATGGCACAAAGGAAGCATTTGGATGATTTTTTACGTGGTAGAATTACTGGACGACTGGAATGTGGACGTACCGAGCTGGAAGTATCCGAGGAACTTGGAATCGCCCAGAGTGTCATCTCCAGGCTTTGGCAACGATTCCAAGATGATGGTAATGGGAGTAGATGTTACAGCACAGGTCGCCCCCGAGTTACAACGCCAAATGAGGACCGGTATTTAGCAGTTACTGTCAAAAGAAACAGACGGAACACAGCATCAGACCTGTCTCGTCAGCTCTCTTCAGCTACCGGTACGACAGTTTCAAGGCAGACCGTGTACAGACTCTTAGGTCACATTGGTCTATATGCTCGTAGGTCTGTCAGAAGTGTTCCACTTACCGCAACTCACTGTCGCCTGCGATTAACCTGGAGTAGAGAGCATGCATTGTGGACACCACAACAGTGGTCTTGTGTGATGTTTTCCGACGAGTCCAGGTTTAGTTTGCAGTCTGATTCTCGCCGGACTTTAATATGGAGAGCGCCAGGTACCCGTTAACACCAAGAGAACACCATTGAACGACACCGTTACGGTGGTGCAGGATGGCTCGCGTTTGGCGAGGAATTATTCTTGGTTCCAAAACTGACCTGCATGTTCAGAGTGTAACAATGACAGGCCACATCTATCGGGATGTCATTCTGGAACAACATGTACGTTTGTTTCGGGGCGCCGTGGGTGCTGAATTTCTGTTTATGGATGACAACGCCCGTCCTAACCATGCAAGCATTGTAGACGAATGCCTTCAATCGGAGGATATCACCCGTATGGATTGGCCAGCATGCTCACCGGTCTTGAATCCAATAGAGCATGTGAGGGATATGCTTGGCCGACGAATTGCAGCCCGTCAACCCCTTCCCACCTGTCTACCGGAACTTCGGAGGGCATTGCTTGATGAGTGGTGTAATATTCCCCAAGATCAGATTGATAATTTGATACTCTCCATGCCCAAGCGTTGTAAGGCCTGTGTTGCATCGTCCGGGAGACATACTCCGTATTAACTATCATACTAACCATGTTATACTGTTTTTTGTAAACAGATTTTTTTTTTGAAACTTGCTCCAGGAAGTAAAAATCGCAATTTTTATTAATTATATCAAACATATAGCATCTTTTTTGCTCTATACCTTTTGTTTAATAAATAGACTTTACAAATAAGTCAAGTTTGTTTTGCTTCTGTCTCTTTCTTTGCCTGAACTTCATTATCCTTAATTTATGGACATGAGTGTACATTTAATTTGTATCAATACATTAACAGTCGAGTTTATTAATAAAATTAATGTTAATTTTGTTTTTAATTAGTTTTTAATTTTATAAAGACTAATTTTTATTTCCTTAATGCATTAAAATTCGAGAACTGATACTCTTGTTCAAGACTGAAAAATAAATAGATGTTTTTTGTTTAAATAACTAATTTGACATTTATGGCTTTAAATTTAATAAATATTTATTTGAGGAAGCTCTCTCTCTCTCTCTGTGTTTTTTTTATTATTATTATTCTGACAAAATAAAATTCTTGTCTTTTTCCCCTTAACATTGCATTTAAGTTATTGCAACAACGAGTAGTAGGGTTTTTAATTAGCAAAGACTGTAATTAAATAAAATTTTAGTTATATTTAAAAATTAAATACCATTATTTTACTGCAAAATAAAATAAATTTAGCTCAATAAAGTTATTTCTCACCATTTTTCTCTCTTATCACGCACTTGTATCATAATATTAAAATTATATCGATTGCAAGTCCATTAAAATTTCAGAAAAATTATATCGTGTGATTTTACCAATATTCCGATTCCATAATTTTTTATATAATTCACTCAATGAGATAATAGTAGAAAGATATAAAATTTAGGGCGCATTTGTTATATTTTATTAATAACGTTATTTTAAGAATATAAGTGTTAAAAACTATCTGTTGTTAAACTGACGAAAGTTTATTATAGTTAAGAGGTAAAATAACAATGTATGTGCGAGAAAATAAGTACAAAATGTCAATTAACCATGCATCTTAACGAAAGTAAGGGCAAAAGACGAATTTCGAAAGAAAATATCACAGATACAGAAACTGACTGAATTGCTGAATGTTTAAATATAGAATTAAGTATACGCAAAAAAAAGAGGAAAATATAATTGAGATAAAAAAAAACTATATTCACAATGCAAAAAATGTAGAGTCAAAAGACATATATACCTACAAGGGGGCTGTCCACCAAATGCGGTCCAACCCCCATTGTAGAAATTATACAACTGTTCATACTCATTACTCAAATTGTAAAACTGTAATTTACATATATTATGAAATTACAGAGAGATAATTCAGCAACAGATCTGCATGAGGAACTGAAACTCACAAAATGAGAATCGTGTTCCCTCTTCGGATAGACTCTAACATCAACTTTCTTTCTAAGAACCACCTTCTGTCGAATATTTCGTCGAAATATAAATCGGACTTAAACATGATCATAACTGAGTACAAGATTAGCGATTACCTTCTTTCCAAGAAAATAACATTCCATATCATCTCCTAAGATGTTAGCTAACAAAATCGTGTATGAGGCTCGCGCCTCTCTTGCGAGCACCGAGATGCGTGGGGGGGAAAGAAGGAAACACTCGATGTGATCCAAATAATCTATTTATTTCCACCCAAAGAACAGACACAATTGCAAGCAATAGTAGTAAGAGAATGTCTCAATGTTAACCGTTAAAGTGAAACAACGATAGTAAAACGTGAGCAATTAGGAGACTATCAAACTTGATCCTTATCTTAATTTATCTAACCTACCATCCAATTTAATCTAATCTCAATTCAATCTTAGTGAAAAATCGTCACTCTTTAAAGTTTCCTTCTAATAAGAACCAAATCACTATAATTCTAATATTATACCTTCAGTAGCAATCTCACCTGGCTTGAATATATCTTCTGTCCTTCTCTCCCTCAAGATAGAAAACCTCCCCAATTTATAGTAAGTTAATTTACATATCACTATTCTCTTCTTCTAAAGGGCTGATTGAGAATAACGTAAATTGATAGCCCAAAGATTTCCCAAGAGGATTAGTAGGAAAAACACTCATAAATCCGTCACAATCGTCAAAACGAGATTTATATATAGAGAGAGAAGAGTTTCATGTTAGTAAAAAGACAAGACTTTATTAAGACAATCTTTATTTTTTGATGTTTTTGACATTTTTATTTAACTAGTTCGCTTATTTTAAATTAAAATTTTTTTTTTTCCATAGACAGGCAGCGGTGTAACGAACATCACTGCAACCCCAACATCCCGGGGGCTGGATTCTAGAGGTGCCAAAACATAACTGACGCCAAGTACCCTTTGTACGATCCGGCTTGGGGCCCCAAACCGTATTTTGCAGGGGTTCCTAATGTTCTTCGTTATGCCCCTGTAGATAGGTAATAAAATTAATTCATCCCCTTATTGAACTTTATTCATTTATCTTAATTCTTTTATTTTCTATTCTTTACGGAAACATGTATTATAAAATTAATGCCCTTTAATCTTTTTTTTAACCTTTTTATCTTTAAAAGTAATTATTGAAAGAAAATGAGTGCTGAGAAGCACTGATTTCAAAACGAAACTAAAAGGAAAGTAGCATTAAACGAAAAGTAGAAACGAATTAAAAAAAAAAAACATTGAAAGTTTATGAAGAGAAAATAATTTCGAAGCACATGATTAGAGATGCCTTACAAAATAAACCAGGCGTACATTTCTTTTATATACGACTTCTATATTTATACCACAAAAGCGGCACATTATAAGAAATATATATAAATAGAAAAATTCAGACGAAAATTAATATCTGACATTCACAGAAAAATAAATATTCTAATGACGCATTACAATTGTAAGAATGCAGTTGTGGTTACGCTTGAGTAGCGATCCATGGATCTTTGGGTGATGGACCACACATTCATTCAATGGAAAAAAATATATGTTTTATCCTGTAGAATCTTGTTCTTGATGATTTTGAAGATGGTTACAGTGGCGGGATAAAGGAAGGGGAGGGGGAAAATGTCACTTAGTTCTTAAGCCTGTAACTTGACAAATATATAATCTTGGGGCAATCTCTTATAAAAGAATCACTCGATAAATGTTGAGATTACTTTCATCTGAAAAGCTCTAGTACGTGATTGTTAGTTTTTTTTCGTTCTGAACAAGCGACACGAGAACAAGGAAAACAAGTTTATTACTTTATTTATTCAGACGTAACTAATCATGGGTACATCGTGTATATTTTTAAATACTTCCTTTTTGGAAACAATAAATGACACCAGACTTTTTAAGCTCTTATTATTACATCATTTTTTAATATATTTTATTAGAATTCTTTACTCCGAACACTGAAGAGCGGGGACGTCCTAAGACTTTTTGAAGCCCTGGGCGCAATCTTAAAATTTTTGAGGCCCTGGGCCCTTATGCAAAAGTAGGCCCTGCATGTGATCTTTAAAAGCAGACAATGTATAATAAGAATTGTCAAATACTCTTGCAAAAGATAATTTGAAACAAATAAATGTGCACAACTCACTATCTCACAAACCGGACTGACCGAAGGCCGCGTTTCGACTAAATGTGTTAAATAATTGCTTATGGTGTTAGGCCTAGGCTCAGGCATAGACAACAGTCATCGCATAATAATACAACGTTGCCACTTTTGCCAGTTGTCATGTAGTTTGAAAATCCCTGTTTTTCAGAGAATATGTAAGAAAATAATATTTGACTATTAAAGTTATCTGGATTATATATATATATATATATATATATATATATATATATATATATATGTGTATGATCCTATTAAGAATGAGCCGAGAGCAAAACGAGGCCCAGTTGGCCCGTGACTTAAGACGTTCCTGCTGAAGAAATGAGGTATTCAAACAAACATTGATATATCTAAAGAGTGAAATAAGAGATGATGAAATAGCTGATAGTCGGTGGATATCTGTCATTGCGATATTTAGGCGCTCAAATGGTGCATTATACCTTCTGTAAGATCTTGAAAATATATCCTCGTATAACTTAAGGTATCCGACTACGTTCGGAACCGTGATTTTAAAACAGCGCATAAATGGATAATTTTCATGATATTTAGTGTCACTCAGATTAGAATACACGCATAAAATTGTTTTACGGACATTTTTACAAAAAAAAAATTATTTAAATATAATATTTTGGTAAAAAATTAACTTAGAATAATTTTTTTTCCAAATGTTCTCCTTTTGTGAAAAATGGTTCTATTATAATAATATTTTGTCTGTATATAGCTCAGACCTCTCTACAGAGGCTCAACTAGAATTTTTGAAAAATTCACATTATTTTCAGAGTTACCACTAATTGAAATAATTATTCGCGTTTTTTTCTTAAAATTGCTCTCCTCTGTTGTCGTAAACTATGAATAAACCCACTTCTAATTTATATATTTCAAAAACTCTAGTTGAGCCTCTGAACAGAGGTCTGTGCTATATACAGGCAAAATATTACTATAATAGAAGCATTTTTCACAAAAGGAGAAGATTTTGAAAAAAAGATTATTCTAAGTTAATTTTTTGCCAAAATATTGTATTTAAATAAATTTTTGTCAAAATGTCCTTAAAACAATTTTATGCATATATTCTAATCTAAGTGACACTAGATATCATGAAAATTATCCATTTATGCACTTTTGAAAATCACGGTTCCGAACGTAGTCGGATACCTTAAGTGAATTATTTTAATTTACATCGCACCGTGAAATAACACGAATGATGTTGGTTACGGACCTCGTAATTTTGAGCCTCGGTTAAGAGGAGAGAACGACAACTGAGCTGGCACCTCCTCTCTGAACTTCCACATCACGCCATAGAGGGCCTTTGAGCCTCGATAGATTAAATGGGCATAAGTCCTTCTACTCGGTGAGTCTTCAGTGGCTCTAGGTTTCGATCCCGTGAGTCAGCAACGCCGGTCACGGGTTAGAGAATGTAACTACTCGTCTACTGCGGCTATTGTTCAATTTAAAGAGCATCTTAAAGATACCTCTTGAATTTAAAATCGAGGAAATTTATAATTGAGATGAAAGGCAAATTTACGAATGTAGTTTTATATCGTAGAAACACGAAATTATCGCTTTTATAACTGATCTGAAACTGACAAATTTTTAAATTTACGAATAAGTTTGTAATTGTTTAAGTATATTAGAGCCAAATTTACTCTTATCAGCTGAACTTGCTAAAAAGAGATGAAATACAAATGAACTTTCCAATGAAAGTCAATATTATTATTTTATATAAAAAAAATAGATTATAAAAAATGTTCGAAATAAATAATCGAAAGAAACAATTATGAATAAAGTAGTGAATTTAATGAAGTTCTGAAAGAGGTGGGGGAGTTTTTTAACAATAAAGGGAAAATCTGAAAATTGATCGATGCTTTTTTACGAAGAAAGGATATATTAAGACAATACATAAAATAATATTTCGGAAATTTAAATTATTTATTTTATTTACAACGCATTGGGCATCTAGTAATAAAAAAAATTAGACCAGTTTTTTCATATTTTTCCATAGCTGGTAAATCATTGTTCAACTATCACTAAGAGCCCAAAAATTAACCACAGCTTTAAACATTTTTGTGAATGTCATTTAAAAGGGAATGTTATTTAAAGAGAATTTCTAACGACGCAGGCTGTAAAAATATGACACAAAGTATATTCAAACAAATTACGAAGTCCTAAAGTTGACATTGTCAAGCACAAGAGGGAGTAAGATATATTTTTGCACTTAATGACATCCCATTAAAAAAAATTGCTTCTATGACGCTTTTAAGTCAGCTCTAACCAACCGAATTTCCGCTTTTGGGCAAAACCGTGAAGAAAGACATTATTAGCGCCTTTTTTCTCCATCTGAAAATTGCGCATTACACATCGCACGCCCACACAGGCCCCATTACGCCTTTATATAAACACTTTTTTCTGTTTCTAAGAGGTTTAAAAATTATTTCACTTTTGATACTCTATTTTAAAATGAGTTCATGAAGGTACTAGTATATGCTACGAGTGCTGAATGATTTCATAATTAAAAAAAAATAAGCCAAGCAAATTGGATAAATATTGTATGCTTTTTAGGTTTATTATAAGTTTCGATGGTTAAATATCATCAAAACTATATTTCAATCCTTACTATTAGTTCGCACTCTCCCTATATATATTTATTTATATATCTTGTTAAAATTTTCAATTGTTAGTAAAATACTTCATTCACTCAAGTTCTAGTACATTTTTTAAACTTGTAGTGGATGACGCTTGATGTTAATACAGTTTTTTTCAAATATTAATTCATTAATAGAATTTAATTAACTAAAATAAAATTTTTCTTTGTTGACCTAATTAGGAAAACTGACTTAAAAAAACTTTTTTTATGTTACTTCTTTTAAGTTACGCTTGAATATTGTATGTTTTTATTTGTTATTCTTCATCAAACACGGTATTTAAATTTGGGATTTACATTAATAGTTTGTTTAAGGAAGTTAACTCTAACAAGAACTTAAGGGAATTTGTTTTATTTGTTTTTTGCGATTATCAAGAAGGGCTAACTCAGAGTCAAAGATTTACATATACCGACCTTTAATATTCAACGTATCTTAGCAAAAGCTTTGCCTTATTCGGACTGTTTTCATAGAAGTTTCCATGATTTTACCTCACATTACAGGAATGCTGACAAATCTCTCTTACCGTATTTATTCGAATCTAAGTTGCCATCGATTTTAAGCCGCACTCCAAATTCTCAACTTATTTTTGTGAAAAAATAAAAAAAAATAGTGTAAACTGGTTTATTAATATTCGATATTTTTACGAACTGTTAAAAAAAGTTTAAAAAAGAACTAAGAAGCGAATAATTGGTTTATTTTACCAGTATTAAAAACTTTTAAGTGTGTACATACATGAACCTGTAATTGCTCTAAGCGTCAGAGTATGATGTTCAGTTTCTCTCATTCAAAGAATTTTTCTGTCTTCGATTCTAAGCCGCATTCAATTTTCCGTAGCATTGACATTGGAACAAAAATGCGGCTTAGATTCGAATAAATACGGAGAATAGTTTTTAGTGAGAGTAAACCCGTTTCTTGTTTCATCGTTTCTTTTTTAGGATAAACCTCAGATCATCGATAATTTCTCTTCGTACATATTACTCTACTGACATTATAAAACAAATATCGAAATACATAAGAGTGATTTAACTAATGTGTACAATTTTTAATATCACAAAATTATTTTTCATTTTAACAAATGAACAGAAAATTTCAAATGGATGGATCTGTTGAAGAAGAGATTTCAAACTTTTTAAAAAATTTTATACCACAAAATGAAAGAAAAAAAATTATTTCCAATTGTACAATCTTCTAAACTAATTTTAAGTACAAATACATGTGATTTTATTCCATAAGAAAGATCAAAGTAGCTAGATGCTATAGTTAATGCTTAGGAAACCCAGTAATATAAAATTCTATACAAATATCACGAAGCTTATATATATATATATATATATATATATATATATATATATATATATATATATGTTTAATATATTTTTCCTACATTAATGTTACCTTATTTTTTTACCTTTTATAGGCAATAAGAGTCAGGATTTTTATTTATCTTCTATCACTCATCTTATTAGCATTTTCATTATGTCGGCTCCTTTCTTGGCAACCCCTTCTGAGAATTTAAATTCAAAGAATTCATTTCTTTCTCCGTAATTCAATTTGTATGCTAAGCTAAAAGCTATTTTTGAGTTTATTGATTTTGTGCATACGGAGAAAGATTCGATGCTTCTTTTAGTGTTTCTTGTGGCTGTGGTTGTTGAGTGGTCAAACACGTTGTCGGCGAGTGAGAAGTTTGAATCTTGTCACTGAAGACCCACCGTATAGAGGGGCTGATGCACATTAAATCTGTCATGGCTCAAAGTCCTCACGTTGGCCAGATGGGGAAGTTTGGAGAGGGGAGTGCCAGTTCAGATATCATCCTTGTCACTTTAAACAGGCTCAAAATTATGAAGTTCTTCGCCAACAGCTCTCGCGTTGCTTTAGAACACAGCTTAAATAAAAAGAACATCAAATAAGTTACTTTTATTTTGTAGTTTTGATTCAAAGAACGTTTCTTGTATACAGAGAAATCGCTTAAATATTCAGATAAAGATTTAATACGGTGTTATTTTCTAGGAAAATTAATATGTTGATTGTTGGTTTTAGAGACAAAAGATTTCACTTTTAATTTTATATAATTCCAATTTTCTGTAATTGGATTATTTTTCAACAGAGTGTTATTTCATTTGCTTTAAATATATTTATATATCCTTGTTTTTAAAACAATGTAAATAAACTACGAAACAAATGAAACATAACAATACAGTGATCAGAAATATTTAGTTAATGTAATACTTTGCTCACAGTTCATTTAGTTAGATAATTCTAAGTTTAGTTAATATACTCAGTTGTATAGTAGCTCACATTCACAATAATTTTAGATAAGGTAATTTGTTTCCGATTTTGTAACAGATGTATTCAATTTTTGATAACCCCAAGGAGATATTTTTGCTGAAAAGTTTATTAAAAAATCACATTACATTAGGTTTATTTTTTAATATATATATATATATATATATATATATATATATATATATATATATATATATATATATATATATATATATATTGCTTAATGTGCAATGGAATGAAAACGTATACAGAGCGAAATATATATTTTATAACATTTTAATTGGTTCGAAGAAAAGTTATAATCAGGAAATAGAAATTAAGGATGCGGAAGAAAACCCTCAAAAAAAAAAGGAATGAATAAATAAATAAAATCTTCAAGAAGTCATATGAATCGGAACATAGCAAACTAGAAATCAGATCAATGGCCGAAATATTGTGCGTGGGGCTCTGTACTACAAATCTCTATGTATCCTTTTGCAATTTGTCCACGCGTGTGAAAACTGGGTGTTGGTTTTCCTTAGAGGCGATCTCTAGTACAAAAGGGGCCGGTTCCGTTGCGTGCTTGGGGGTTGGCACGTGACTCTCAGAGCAGAAGAAAAGAAAAATCTGTACTATTTGAGATTGCGGCTTCGATTGAGTAATGACGTGTTGCAGGCGATCGAATCGACTGAGGTGTGATTCCCGGCTATGTGCGCTCATGCACCACTGCGGGGGAGGTTGTCACTCGCGACATAGCACCAGACGACACAGGAGGAGTGCCGTGAATTCAAATCGATTCCATTTATTCCCCAACGACACATTTTATCTCCAGCCCAGTGAACGGGACCCCCGACATCGAAAAAGCAGCCGACCGCTCATTGTTCCTCAGAGAGTTTAACAGCCTCGCGAAGATTGTAAGTTATGTCGTGTAATACTCTCCGTCTGTCAACTGATACTCATGACGCAAAGATTGCAGACCAAGACCGTAGCGTTTTATGGCAGTGGCGTAAGTGGCATTTAGAAGAAGGAAAGTCAATTTGGAAGAGGAAGGAGGACTTGGTTTGACCAAATTGAGAAAAAGTCAATAGTTGGGCACTAAATGGAGATCGTGAACAATTTCAAGGAATAGTGACGAATCCAATGATTCCCCCATTCTTTTTGCAAAAATTAGTCTGTTTTTACCATTGTTTTCAATAAAAAGAATCTAAAATAAAAGTTAAAAATATAATTCAATTTATTTTTAAAATGCTAATTGTTTTTCTAAGACTCTATTACACTTTTTTATAATAATTTTGCTATCACGAAAGAAATAATATAAGCCAACCCTCCCTCTCCAATATTTTACCATTCAGTGACGCATCAAAAATGAACTGAAACGCATTGAAGATTAATCTTGGTATAATAAATTTTTAACGCTTTTACTGTCAAGTTGATCTGAGGATTTGGGTTCATAAATTGTTAAATTTTTTTATTGCAAAAATCAAATGTTTAGTACAAAATAAAATAAATTTAATAGTTAAAAATTGATACTTTGAATTACTTGCATAAAAGTTTTTAAGGCTTTGTAGCAACTACATATTCGCTTGAAGTGGCTGCCCCATAGCGTGGCAATGGAAATGTTCGTTTCTAGTGGAGCATTATTTTCCAAAATAAAAATGAGTACGTATTAGCAGTTAAGAGTGTGGTATGAAAGAAAATCCTTTTTCAAGCCCAAATTAACTCTGCAATTATTACACCAGAATTCTATTTCCTTCTTTAAAATTTTTGAGCAGCTTACTATGCAATGTCTTGTATGCTCATATTTCACAGCAGTAGGAGGAGTATGGGATCTAAAATATCTGTCATTCACTAAGATGGGTAGGGCTATCTAGTGTAGGTGGTCTGACAGGACACTTTTGTCCAGAAGCTGTATCATCATATTTATGTAAAAGCTCTTCCGCAACTTGGATTCGAAATTATAAAAATGTAATGCGTTTCTCAACTACATTTTTATTGAGCAGAAATGAGTTCCAGAGTTTTTCTTTTTTTGTTGGATGAAAGGATATTTCCTGATCACTGTGATCTACTCCACCCATAGTAAATTACATAAAAAATTACCCCGTGTAATACTCAGGTATGACATTTTGGATAACCGAGATAACCTCCGACGTGGCAATTAAAAGGTTAATATAAACTAGGGAAGGTGATATCTGAAATTAGATTCCCTACCCCTAAGTTCTCCTTTAATAGTCCACAGGTTTTTTTTTTCAATTAACCAGTTGTAATGAATCTATTCACGTTCTTCCTACTAATAGTCCTCTTGGGGAATATTGGATCTTTAAAAATTATTCTTTCGAAAACTTTCCTCCTCCGAAGAAGATGTGATTATACAAATCAAAGCTTGTATTTAAAGATTAAACTTTCGAGTTAGAGGAGAGTGAGGTTAGACTTCTAAAGGTTAGGAGTGATTGATTAACATGAAGCCTTGGCGAGATCACTTCGTAGCTTATTTTATTAAGATTAAAATTGACGATTTGGTCAATTAATGGTAAAATTAGATTAGGTCAATTTGAATGAGAAAGTGTATTGCCTGAACGTAAGTGTTCCGATTTATTGTTTATTCTTTCAGTATATCGCTTCCCATATTTAGTAATTGGTTCATTTCTTAACTTGGAGAGTTGAATTTGTGTCTTTGTTGAAAATTGTAAATAAATAGAGTTTGCATTGATTATGGCTAATCTTCCTTCTGACCCTCTCACACTAATGGATGGCTCGGGTCATCCCTTACACAGCTATAAGTTTTTATTTAGTCTGTAAGCTAAATGTAATGTTTGTTTTCCTATTCATTCATCAACTAATTATGAACAATCGAAAAAACTGTCTATTGAACAGACGCATTTAATTCAGCCTTATTTACCAAGAATTCTATCAGTTAACCCTTTAGCGGGCAGTGGATAATAGGTCTAGCCACACATTAAAAAAATTTCTCCAAGAGGGGATGGATATTTAGTCTATCCACATGAGTTCATTGAAGCTAAAACGCATAAAAATCAATACAGATGGCTGTATGATACCTTTTTTTACATTCCATGTTCTCTGGTGGGTAGTTAAAAACAGTTTTTCTCGGTGTAAAACTACAAATTGTATTTTGATTTCTATAAATAAAATGTCTGATCTTTGAAAAAAACTTCGACATGTCTTAAGTATACTTTTCTCTCATCTGAATGAATTAAGAAAATTTGCAATTAAAAGAAAGAGGTTTTATTTAGGTTTTTGGAAAGCTTTTATATGTGGATAGATGCTCTATCTACTGCCCACATAGAACAGAAAAATAACCTAGAAATATTAGCTTTTCTCCACTCGAGAGAGAACACAAAGAATCATGTGAGAATGTTGGGGGTCCGAAATCTAAACAAACTTTGTTTACAATATGTGGTACAAGATTCTTGGTTTCTAAAATCTTTCATTACAGCTTTTCTGTTCAGAGAAAGCGTTTGTATATTATAAAGTTCCACAGAAATAGCTCATCAAATTTGTGAAAGAACTAATTTAAATTCTCAAATATATTACTTTATTTCTAACTTTTTATACTAAAATTAAATAAAATATAAAATGTGGATATATACCAATTTCAATGTACATTTAAAGTATTCTATATATATTCTTAGTTAGTATTCTATGTTGTACAATTATTCTATCATTATTTAATTACACTTATACTTTATATTTAATTGCTATTTCGCGGGCCTCGATCTGACTTAGGCAGGTGGCATTAGCCACAGCAACAACATTTAGTTGTTATTTAAATGTTTATTACATAAATGTTAATTTTTCATAAAAAGTTTATTGCAATATGATTCATTATTTCTGTCCTGAAAAGTAAGTTAAATGTCTTAAGTGCGTAGTGGCTATAACGTCTAGCCACCACCCAGGAAAAAAACCCTTGATCAGATTTTTTTGTGACTAAATAATGTTTATAGAGGATGAGAACATTACATTTATCAAGTACTTTATCACAGAAAAGTGTATTTTAGCTTTGTGCCCGTTAAAGGGTTAAATCATGAGGTGTATTCTTTAACCCTTAACTGGTTTGATCGTATACTATACGGGCTATCGAAAGTTGGCCACAACCGGTTTGCCCGTACAGAATATGGGGACTGATATTTTCTCTCTCTCTTCTTTGTATATTCTATTTGCACATATTTTTAATTCTTATCGTGAGATTATTAGTGGCAGTGTCTTTTAGAGATGTACTTTGTCCGTGGCACTGAAATACTTCTCATCCGGGATTGATTTCAACTAACAATAAAACCAGGAAACGAATTCACTTTTTTAAAAAGTATTTTACAAATAAACCCTGTACAATTTCGGAGACAAGACTTCAAAATCAATATTAGAAAAATTCAATAATTTTTCAATCAAAACATCTTTAACAATGAGTTTCAATATATTTGAGGTTGCATTAGTTTTTAGTAACGCTGTTTATAATCAGAGCACTACAGCATCAAATAATCACCTAAATAAACGGGCATAGGCATTCACCAATTTATTAGGGTTATTATAGTGGCCTGATTCACAATTTCATATCCATGGTTGAAAAAAAAATACTTTAAAAGCTAAGAAATAAATTACTAGAAGAGAGGTTAAAAGATTTACTATACTGATAATACTTGTAAGTGAGTAATTTATTTTATAATATATGTGTTCAAATTTTTTATCCATTTAATAGTTTTAAATATGTCATTAAGTTATTGTTATTTTGTTTTACATCACACAATTTGCAGAATAAAGTTAAGAAAAAGCATTTTGTAACTGTTTAGTGTAGCAAAAGGGTTATATAGTGTAAGAGGATATTGTAAGTATGTGCCATGAGCAATATTTTCAATATGAATTAAAGCAGGGAATCGGAAGAAAGAACTTTTAAAATCATTTTATCTAGCGGGGAAAATTTCTTAATTATTAATTCAATATTCAACGTGCAATTACTAGCCACAGATGGGTTCCAAAGCTTTGAGGTTTTAATCGTTTCATTATCAGTGCATGAGCTTTATACACATGTTTAATTTCAATAAAATAGTAAAATAGTCACTTTCTTCATGGCGCTTCGCTTTACATTTTTACCTATCTAGCTACTTATTTATTTTTAGAAAATAGAGTAATTCCATTAATTGATGTAAACTTTGATAAGAGTTTAAAAATTTTTTTAAGTCCACCAATATTCCCTTGTGTAAAATACATATTCATTCTATCTTTTATTCTTTAATGCCAAAAAGTATACTGGACTATTCTCTCCGTAAGTTAACCTGAAAAACTGTGCGTAGCTATATATATATTGAACGTTTCTAAATTTTATGGATATGTATATCGTATGATATAGTTGATATATTTGCTACATCACTCAAAACTTTAATAGCATTTGCTGATATTTTTAGCTAAAACAGTGTTCCGAGTTTAATCTTGCTCTTTGATATTAGGTTAGGCCATGGGTCGGCAAATTGCGGCTCTCTATCCACTAGCGGCTCTTTGCAAAGAAAGTTGTGGCTCCTCAGTCTTCATCCTCTATGAATTATTAAAAAAATAATTATACCTATTAAAAAATTGGTGCCCCCTTTCCCTTTTTCCTTCATAAATATTTAGGGGGAAATTACTTGTATTTACATGTGCATTTAAATATTTAATTTGTTTAAGATAGTTATTTATAATTGTTATTTCTCTATATTATAAATTAATTTTCTTTTACAAAGCTTACAAAGAATCAGTGAAAATATTACAATTATATCTAAAGCAGTAAAAGGACAATTTAATGGTAAAAATGCCAGCATGGGAAGACATTTCTTTAAGTGATTTCTAGTAACGTTTATATAGTTGCATAAATGAGTTCGAGAACGTTCATGATTATGGACAAAAGATGAACTTAAACCCCCAAAAGAAGGGATCAAAAACATATTCCATACCTTACGATAAGCTTTAAGGTTAATAAAAAGAGTGTTAAAATTACTTTTGTATGCAAAAACAAGTATAATCCATTTTAATTATTATTACAATCATAAAACTCTAGAATAAAACACTTATGGTATCATTGACAGAGAATTTTTTTCACGAAGCTTAAAATTTAAATTCACAACATTACGAAATTTTCACAGTGGTTGTTTTTGTTTTAGACCATAAAAATAAAAATATCTGCCGCAGTTCTTAGTTTTTAAAGAAATAAAAAAAATTATTTTTTGGATAAAATTGTATTCAAATGTAGTAAAAGATTGATTGGAGCACGAGTCATGATCTTAAAAGCAACTAGAGTCCCCTCCCTAAAGAGCAAGCTTATGTATATAAATATTTTAGACCCTTTGATATTTAGGCTCCTTCTCAGTTTGCCAACCTTTGGGTTAGGCTGCAGAAGCTGATTGGACATGACCACTCACACGGACGGTGTTGTTGAGTAGGGGTTTTGAGTTCTAGAGCCTCTAAAGACCATTCGTGTAGAGCAGTGGTACTCAACCTGCAGCTCGCCAGCCTTTTCTGAGTGGCCCGGTCATGGCCTATTTCACTGCGATATTCAGTTATTTAAGAAGAATGTAATAAAAATTTAGCACTAAATTCTACCAATCATATCTATCAATTTTGCTACCGATATCATATTTGTGTATTGTAGAATGTAAACAAGAGGATTAGTCATGGAGGAAACGAAATCAAAATTAACCCACAACTCAGCAAAATATGCATAAAAGTAAATATTTTCATGTGTTTTTGGCAGGGAGGTTGATATAGTATTAAAATAAAGCTAAAAAAATGAGTTTTATTATTTTTATCAATTTTGCTTTGTCTAATGTTGCTTTGGTCTTGTAGAGTTTTTCTCCATTATCCTCATGTTGTGGCTAGCGTGAAATACTTGTTTTAGGTATGTGGCCCGGCAGGAAAAAAGTTTGAGAACCCATGGTGTGTAGAGGAACTGATACACTCACAGACTGAATAGAGGCAGAGTCCTTACGTTGGCGTGGTATGAAAGTTTAGAGAATGGGACTCTAGCTCAGGTGTCAGCCTCGTCAAAATTACGAGGAAAAATACACTCAAAGTTACGAGGCTCGTCTCCAATAGCTCTCGTGTGGTTTCAAAGTGTGACATTAATGAATATTATCAACAATTTCATATTAGTCTTGGAGAGCCTTTTAAGGTATCCGACTACGTTCGGAACCGTGATTTCGCAAAAGCGTGTAAATGGATATTATTTATGATATTTAGTATCACTTATAGATTAGAAAATGTATATAAAATTGTTTTAAGAATAGTATTACAATAAAAAATTATTTAAGTACAATATTTTGACAAAAAAAGAACATAGAATTATCCATTTTCAAAATATTCACCTTTTGTGAAAAAAATGTTTCTATTATAATAATATTTTGCCTGTATATAACTCAGACCTCTCTACAGAGTCTCAACTAGAATTTTTGAAATATATATCTCAGAAATGGGTTTATCCATGTTTTACGACAACAGAGGGGAGAAAAATTTTAAGAAAAAAAAACGCCGATAATTATTTCAATAGGTTGTAACTCTGAAAATAATGAGAATTTTTCAAAAGGCCTAGTTCAGACTTTCTAGAGAAGTATTTACTTTATATAAGCGAAATATTATTATTTTAGAAATATTTTTATAAAAGGGGAACATTTGGAAAAAAGACTATTCTAAGTTAATTTTTTGCCGAAATATTGTATTTAAATAATTTTTTTTTGTCAAAATGTCCTTAAAACAATTTTATACATGTATTCTAATCTAAGTGACACTAAATAGCATGAAAATTATCCATTTATGCGCTTTTTTAAAATCACGGTTCCGAACGTAGTCGGATACCTTAATACACTAGTGTGCAAAACTTAAGAAACAGGTGGGTTTATTGTCACAACTTCACGAAAAATCATCTGAGAGACATGAAATTCAGAAATGAGGGAGAGTATTATGTACGTAAAGGATGACGAAAGCATCGGTGCTGAAAAAGGAATACAATGCATACGGTAGGAATCAAACAAAAACAAGCTTTATTGAACGCATTGTATCATGACTCATGATGGTCTATCCAGCAGGAAGAACAACAAGCATATGTTTCTTAATATGGTATATGCCCTCCCCTCACTGCAATGGTTGCTTCGCACCATCTCCGCATACTCAGAACCAGCTGGTGCAACATTTCTTGCGGTAGGAGTGCCCATTCTTCAATCAGCATGTTTGAGTTGTTGGGTGTTCTCCGGATGATGTAAGCGTGCTGCAATACGTCTCCCCAAAGCATCCCACGCATGTTCAATGGGATTTAAATCTGGGGAGTACGCTGGCCAATCCATTCGAGTGATATCTTCACTTTCCAGCAACTCCTCAACAGCAAGAGTTCGATATGGCCGTGCATTGTCATCCATAAAAATGAAGTCTAGGCCAATGGCACCTCGGAACAGACGCACATGGGGAAGAAGTACCTCCCCACAATAGCGATCCCCGGTTACGGACCCTGTATCGAAAATGTGGAGCTCAGTTCGCCCGTTCAGCATAATGCCTCCCCAGACAAGAACTCCAGGACCACCGTAATGGTGTCTTTCCTTGATGTTACTTGTATAAAACCGTGTCCCGATCTCTCTCCAAATCAAAACGCGTTGAGAATCGCTTCTGGTACTGAACCGACTCTCATCCGTAAAGAGGACACGACTCCATTGACAGTTGTCCAGTTTTTGTGCTCTCTGCACCACTGTAAACGGTGGCGACGGTGGTCAACTTTCAACGGGAGGCAGCGTTCAGGACGGCGGGCGAATAGGCCCCCTTTGTGAAGGCGTCTGGCCACAGTAAACCGCGACACTTGTCGCCCCGTTGCTGTAGAGTTGTTGAGCAATGACGCTTGCTGATGGCAGGATGCAGGATGATATATCGGTCATCCCCTGCAGTTGTCGTCCTCGGGCGGCCACCACCAACCTTTCTAACAGCTGTACCTGTGGTTTGGAACGCTTTCCAAGCGCGCGAAACGACACTCTTTTGTTGATTCCGAACTCTGCAGCTACACTGGTGACGGTGCGCCCCTCCTCCAGCTTTTCGATCATTCTTCCACGTGTGAAGTCATCCAGGTGATTTCTTCTAGCCATATTTCACGAACTGACTCACTGGCACTTGCAACGAATATGTTGAATTGCGTCTGCGTCCTTCATTTTATTTTACTGTTGAACAGCACGCGCCGACATCACGCGTTTTGCGTAAGCTCACGTCGCTTCTGACGTTTCGTTCCTGATATTTGCATACGCATGACGTGTCTACTGACTTACGTGTTCACTGTACTGATCTCCAGACCTCCTTTTCTGCAATTTCCTGGTTATCTGCTTAATTTTTACATTGTTGCTTAAGTTTTGCACACCAGTGTATATGAGATCAATTCAATGCATTAAGGTCAAAGAAAAGCACTAGTAATATTAAATAAACATTGTTTGTTTTTAAAATGAATTACTTACAAGGCAATATACAAGCATTTTGAAATTTACTTAGGGAAATTAAAAGAAGCATTTTCCTGAATGTAAGATACTTTGAAATTCCTTGAAGCATAACTAGAATCGCGGTATCAGAGAGAACGAGACTCTCTTTTCCCTCCCCTCCTTTATAAAAAAAAACGTGCAAGAGAGTTGATTAGTCTAATGGAAAACGTTCCCGGCGTCGATGGGGAACAGATGGTTGAATATCCTAACACCATGAATCAACGTGATTTATCTTTCTCGTAAAGCCAACAACCGAGACACAAAGAAAGTGGTTGAATGTGCACTGACTTTGTAAATGAGTTTTTTTTTCTTTTAGCCATTTTGCTAAAATTAATTGTTTTTATTTACTGTTTAAATAAAATTAAATTACTTGATTATATAATTCTTTTTTATTCAGATTCGTTGAAACCCACATTAAAAAAAATCAGTTTAAAAAACATAAAAATTCACAGAAATCCTACGGTGTGAGATACTTTATTTTCAATCTGTGGCATTTGTTTATTTATTTCTCTCTTCTCGCTAAACATTATATTAACCTTCTCTTCTTTTTTATAATAGGATTTCTATTACTTAAAATAGTAACTTGCTGCTGTTGTGTGTGTTTTTATATCCTGAGATATACATGAAATACAAGTAGAACAGAAACATACAATAAAAACAGAAAAATATATATATACACTTATTACAAATGATGAACCCAGCATTTAACAGGAAAGATGCGCTGCTTTCCTTTCGAGACGGGAATCCATTACAGGCAAAAGTTCAACTTCTTTTCCCGAAGAAAATACATCATTGCCTTACTCGGGATTCGAACCCGAACCCACTCGCTTACAAGTTGAGGGTCATATCCACCATACTGGCTGGGCGGCTAGTAACTTTATGAAATAAGTTATCCAAAAATTAACTTGAATTTATTATGAAAATCAACATGCTTTGCGTATTTGAAGGTAAACACACATTTAAAACTTTATGTAATTATACGTATCTGTGTGTTTATGTGTTAGTTTAATATGGCTTTTTAATAACAAAATAAATTTACATTGGACACACGGGTTTAGCTAGTCCTGAGTGGGCTCCGTATCAAATTTCATTGGGAGGCTTTTTTGGAAAATAGATAAATATGATAGCATAAATAAAACTTATTTGAAAGTGTCGCAAAAAATATACATAGACATACGTATTTAAAATTTTTATTACTTAAGAATTAGCCTATTGGTTCAATAGGAACTTTTCTCGATTTTTTTTGGTAAACGCATTTATAATAATAGGCATAGCTGAAGAGGATTTCAGTTTTTCAAGTTTATCTTTTCCTATTGGCAATATTGAAGTCCGATAACCGATATGTATCTTTTGCTATGAAAATCTAAGGTAGTTTTTAATAAGTTTTATCTTCGACATAAACTTCTTTCAGCTGCTGCAGTTGGGACAGAAAGGAAAAAAAACAGACTTGCTGTTATAACACCCGGAAAACTGGAAAAATTATAAACTAAAACAATTACATAAATTTTAAAAAAAAATGTTTTTCTGATTAAAAATAAGTTAAAACTCCAATATATTTCTGAAGGCACAGTTCAGCTTCTTAAGACGTTATTACAGGATGTGAGAACCTTTATTAGACTTCATCATAGCAGGTATATGATAGGTTTTTATATTAAAAAAAGCGTTTTCTATACAAATCTTAACATTAACAAAGGCGTTATGCACAAGAAGTGAATAATTTAATATTGCTTCAAATATAATTTAATTAATGGTCCTATGTTGAGGCAATATGTATGCGTTCCTAGCCTTTTTAATTATTTACTGAATCAATAAATTCGATTCTTGATAAATGTATGCAATTTTTAAAACGCGCGTTTTTTATATAATTTTCCTATTACATGTATTAAAATAACACACGGAGCATCACTCACTTTTCACTGAATTATATAGAACTTATTTTGAGTGGTTTTACTTACTGTTTCATGTGAGAAAATAAAGTCGGATATGTTATGAACTGTATTATGCTGTATAATCATTCATAATCAGTCAATAAACATTCAGTTTCAAATAATTATCCTCGGTAGTATTTCCTCTCTTCCAAATACTGGGTATCATAGCAACCCGAGAACGTTTTGGAAGCGGCATTTTTTAAAAAAGGAAAAATTAGTGAAAACAAAATAAAAAGCTTCTGAGTTAGATAAGCTATGTGCAGACACTAATATAGATCTTGGAATCAATCTTAATTAACTGACTATAAACACTTAAAAAACTCAAAACATAAACAGAGTTTATTTTAGTAGTAAAAATTGTAGCCGCCATTTCATACTAAAAGAATTGATTGTGATAAAAAATATTTGTAATTGAGATTCAATTTATAGGAATGGTAAGATACTTTAAAATGAAACCGAAACTAAAACATAGGCACTGAAAGCTTCAAATGTCTTAAAACCTAATTGATTACTCATCAGACGCTTATGGTACTATTTTTTCTCAGAAGGGGAAACAGCTTTGGAACCCTTACTGACCCCATGAGTGTACATTGGGTCTTTTGGATATTTTTCCCAATGAGCTACAAATTGGCAACTAAGCCTTTGCAGACACAGTGAGTCCCCAAATAGGAGAGCCATTTCATGATGACACCAATTAGTGGTGGCTCTCGTTACCAAATTTCGACGCTTGAATTAATTTTGATTCAAGCTCTGATTGGATGCTAAATATTGCCATGACTTAATTTTGCCGAGGGTACCAGAGCCAAGTGGGTACTCAAGGAGATCTTTTTCATGCCCCATATTCATATGGCACGCGTGCCTACGATTTTCACATCCAGAAAATTTATCGACTCCTGCCGGGATCGAACCTGCAATCTAAAGCCGCATTCACACCAGGGCAGCCAGCGTCTAGCCCAGGGATGGCGAACCAGTGGCACGCGTGCTATTGATTGTACGCGACATAATATTTTTGGCACATCAATGATTAAAATGATTTGTATTTTATTTTTCAAAATTTCAAAGTTCTCTATAAAGTATTGTGAATAAACGCGAGTGATCGGAGAGCCTTCTCATTTATTATTGTCTTGTCTTAGTTACGTTGTAGACTACAATTGCTTATGATGTAAAGCTTGTCTACGCATAGCACTGTCAATTTCATTAACACAACTGTATTTTAAAGTTTATTTGTGTTATATTTACGATTTTTAACTGTTGTTTTTTAATATGGCTAGTTCAGCAAAAGAACAAAAAGTGCAAGTTAGTAAGTGTAACAGAGAATTTCAAGTATGGTGGACAGAGAAACATGGCACTATTAGTAAAGTCGACAAAATAGTATGTGTTTTATGTACTGGAAAAGGGCTATGCAGAACATCGTCTGTAAAACAGTATTTTGAAACAAACCACTAACCCTCTTGTCAAAAAAAGTGAACCACAGTAAAAGTAATTAATTGCTAAGAAACTGTTTGGCAGATGACTCAAATTCAACATGCATTCTACAAAAAGCAATACCCTACAACTCTAATATAAGTGATTTGTCATCCTATCTGCAACAATAGAAGTCACACTATTGTTACTTTAATTTGAATTACACGAATAACTAAAACATTTATATCTATACAGTGAACAAAAAGTATTTTTTCGTAGTAAATAGAGTTTTGTGTTTTATTTGTATTTATTTTTATTATTTTCCCAATAATCACAAGTCAAAATTATTTGACGGCAACGTCTATATGCCATTCGACACTTCTTTGGAAAAAATGGCACGTTGATCCATAAAGGTTCGCCGCCCCTAGTCTAGCCAATCAGAGACTTCATCTCGGGCTAGATGAAGTCTATGATTGGCTAGACCAGGGGTGGCGAACCTTTTTGAATCAACGTGCCATTTTTTTCTAAAAGAACTGTTTAATGAGGGATAGACGTGCCGTCAAATAATTTTGACTTGTGATTATTGGGAAAATAATAAAACTAAGTACTAATAAAACTAAGTACTAATAAAAAATACAAAACTCTTTTAGTTAGTATGAAAAAATACACTTTGAACTGTATAAAAGAAAATGTTTTAGTTGTACGTGTATTTAAATTTAAGTAACTATAATGTGAGTTCTGTTGTTGCAGATTAATTGGCAAATAGCTTAGATTAGGATTGTAAGATGTTACTTTTAGTAGAATGTATGCTGAATTGAAGTCATCTGCCAAATGGTTTCTAAGCGAGAGTCTTTAATGTTATTAATCTCTGAAAATAATGATTCGCAGGTACAGGTCGATGAAAATATGGTTAAATAGCATGAGCCTGCATCTTCAAACAGTTAAACGTGTCTGACATCGAATTCCATGTTTCCAAAATTTCGTTACTGGAATTTTTACTTGTTAATATTTTTGTTTCAATGAATTCCAGTTTCTCCTTGTTGCATAAATTTTTGAATCCATACTGAACTAGACTATAAATCAATCAGTTGTATTGAAAATTCTTTAATTTCCCACCAATTGAATTGGGAGAAGTTCAGTTTATCAAATGAAATCACATCAGGGTACATGATAAACCTAAGCATTTCTGGTAATTCTTTGAAGAGAGAAATCTCACTGAAAATTCCTTGATTGAAAAATCAGTTATTGAAATAAATTCTTCAATATATATATTCTTTGTCTGTTTTCTCATATGCATCTTAACCTTTGATATTGTTTTTCAAGTTTGGATTTTGTTGTATGTATAGTTTCTGAACCAAAACGCATACCGTTTTTATCTCTGGCGTGCCCAAAATATTGTGTCGCGTGCCATTTGTTCGCCACCCCTGGACTAGACGCTCAACGCTCGGCACTGGCTGCCATGGTGTGAATGCAGCCTTAGGCTTACGAAGTGGACACGTTACCCCTAAGCCACCAAGCTGACTTCTTTTGGATGTTATAGAAATAAAAGAGAACCGAGATAAAAGTTAAATTTATTATTCTTTTTTATTGATCCACCTCGGGACAAACTTCTGACTAAGGGCTAAGCATTTTTGTAGTTTCTAAGTATGACGTTTATTTACAATCAGCAGTCTAAGAAATGCTGTCATTTGCAAGTAAATAACATTTCGAACAGATTTATCCCATTCTAAATATTATCTGTGTTTTACTTCAAACGAACTTTCTGACGAGCCGTTTTGAATAGGAATTTTTTGAATAATTTCCGAGTCTATATGTCAATCCTTGTCTTCGTATTATTTTAAGTAAAAAAGGTTTTAAAGGTTTCTAATTGTGGGAACTGAGATGAGTAGAGTTCACAAGGAAAAGACTTTGGACCGTTTGAAGAAAGTGAAAGACAATTTTATAAACGTAAAAGGGAACTTTGTTAATAAGACTATTGATAGCATTTTATGAGTTTGCTTACACGTATCCGGGGCCACTGAAGTTTGGGGGCCCCGTATCAATGATACGGCTGTAGCTAGTAGTGTATTGGACATGATATTAATCCCTTTTACTTGGTATAGCTACTTCCGTATCAGCCGTATTAATGATACGGGGCCCATAAGCTACAGGGGCCCCAACATGTGTAACTACAGTCCCACTAATAGGGCTCTCATATCTATAAAATTGAACCGAAGGAATTGTGATACAGGGCCCACTCAGAAATACCTACGCCAGTGCTCTTTTATATGATCAGAAAACTACTCTAGAAATAGCATTTATTACATCGATGGCTCTTAAACTATTCCAACGTACCCCATCCTTCGTTATTTTTCTTAGATTCTATTTTTTGTCTATATATGGAGACTTTTACATTGAAAGCTTGGGCTTATACTAATGTGATACCGGGAATCGAACCATGTCAATTAAAGTTTTCCCTAATTATATATATGTGTGTGTGTGTGTGTGTGTGTGTGTGTGTGTGTGTGTGTGTGTGTGTGTGTGTGTGTGTGCGTGCGTGCGTGCGTGCGTGCGTGCGTGCGTGCGTGCGTGCGTGCGTGCGTGCGTGCGTGCGTGTGTGTGTGTGTGTGTGTGTGTGTGTGTGTGTGTGTGTGTGTGTGTGTGTGTGTGTGTGTGTGTGTGTGTGTGTGTGTGTGTGTGTGTGTGTGTGTGTGTGTGTATGTGTGTGTGTGTGTGTGTGTGTAAAAAATTCACATTTTTAGTGTCATACATAAGATACATAAATGACTCCCTCTCTAATTTGGAAAAAATTAATTTTAAGGTTATAATCAAATGGTAAAAATATTATTCGAGCTTCTAAAAAGTAATTTAAAATATACTCTGATGATCCTTTCAAAAAATTTCTAGACAAACGACATATCTTCGATGTATTTAACTTCATCCGCACTTTCCTCCATTAGTCAAGGTACAGCATGTTTTTCGAAACTCATAATTAAAAAATGGCTGCAGCAATTAATTCATAGTTTATGCGAATAATAGTAGCGAACTGAAAACGCATGCAAAAAGCGGTAGCCCCCACTTTAAATTCTAAATAACTGGAAACTTTCATTGAAGTGGTGGGGGAGGGATGAGAAAAATCAGACTTTCGCAAATTCGGGTGTACGTTTTGTACAGGATTGCTGACCTTCAACAGTTGTTATTAATTTCGTTAACAATATATCCCAGAGAATCCAAAAATGTCTAAAAGTCGTTTGCTAAGGTGGTGGTTGATCCGATGGATTAATATTGGGTTTCCACAAGCGGATGCTGCTAGGCCAGTGCTTCTCAAACTTTCAATACTGGCGACCCCCTTTTCGATCACAATTTTTACGCGCCCCCCCTTATACATTAATAATGTACTGAATGCAATAATAATGAACTTTGATGCTAAAGCTACAAAAGGCGATCTTAATTATAAACCATACAAATTAGTAACATAAGTATTAAATTTTGTATACTACTTTTAAGTAATAAATAAATAAAATAATAGGATAATTATTATGTGTGTTATTTTTCCTTTCTCTAATTTTTAAATTGAACATATTGCAAAATACGGTGGCTGCTTAGAAGACAAAATATAGATATCTGCGCTAAATATAGAAAAAGAACTCAGAGGGTCAATTTCTAATCATAAGCATTCCTTATAAAAACTTTGCTTTGCAAGACAAGCCCATGGAAGTCGTTAATACTTATTAAACTTGTTCTTAATTTAGTATTAATTAATTAGTTATAAACTACTATGGAGCACTGATACATTAAAAGGATACCGTCTGAAGTACCCGCTGGCACGAGTTCATTTATAAGAAAATAAAACATTATTGAAACAATCACTGAATTTTGTAAGGAGAGTAAAGCCAAGTGCGCGACAATGTTTACAAAAATGTAAAATGATTTTTTTAAATGATTGCTCAAAGTATAATTAGTTTAAAGCGAACTATAATTTTAAGCCTTACAGAATCATCATTTAGAATTGATGTTGAATAATGAACAATAATATAAAATTCAGATGAAGAATAATTGTATTATTTTTAATATTAAAAGCGAAAAGACTTCAACATGTTTTAACCCTGGAGCAGGCGCGCACTCCATACTAATGGTCCAGCGGGGTTATTGTGTCACCCCAATCCTTTTTATATAATTATTTTTATAGTACACAATAAAAATCGTAATTCCAGTGAATAATTTAATTACGAGAAAATATACTTACCTACTTTCAAGGACTTTTCAATTTTTCTTTGGTAACAAATAAACAGTTTTGCCAGAATTAACGATTTCGTAATCTGTGTCCCGCGGGACCATTTCCGGGTAAAAAGTGTATTTATTATGATAATATATATGTTACTAATAAAAAATTTTGTAAAACGTTTTTCGTAGTGCTTTATATATTTTAGAATACTCTTAAATATATATATATATATACTCTCTCTCTCTCCATGGTTTTCCAAATATCATAAAACTCTTTTCATGGAAAAAAGCGCAACAGAGAAATACATTACTTACAACTTCCCTAAATGAGAAACAAGCACATAAGAGAGGGGTCATAACTAACTGTACCAATAACTTAGAAGGTCAAACAGATTACAGCTATAATGTGCAGTATTTCAAAAATAATGACAGTGATGAATTTTTTATGTTCCTAAATTTTTTCGATTCTGGGTCCGAGATCTGTTTTTTCTCTGAATGAGTAGTATGTTAGGATTAAAAAGGAAGCGTAATAAAAAAATCTCTCATCATGGGATTACAGTAAATCAAATAAAAGTTTTTTTTGTTTGGTTATAGGACCAAAGATAGCTAATTAGATATTGAAGAAGTTTTTATTTTTGATGACTTTATATCGCGCGCGCGCCTATAAATTATATCAGAGTAAAAGTGCATTTTTTATTATGTCTGAAAGAATTTTGTTTTAATTCATTCCAGTAAATTAAATATTTTTAAATCTTTTATTTTCGATATGTTCGCACCCCCTTGTAAGGTTATCGCGCCCCCAGGGGGCGCGCCCCACAGTTTGAGAAACACTGTGCTAGGCGACTCATTGTGTTTCTTAGTGTAGAATAGTGAGTGTGCAATCAATCTGTAATGTTTTCAAAACATTTTTATTTAATCTGCCTATTCTTTGTCCTAAAGACATGTCCCAGGCCGATTATAAGTGACAACACTTATAGGAGACCATTTCCAAGCTGTTTTGGCCAGAAGGAGAAGTACTATTGTTTCTAAGATTGTTGCAGGTACAGCCATTCCACCTTTGTTGAAAGACAGTTACAGAATAGGTGGAATGATGGTTTACTTGGGCAGGAGTATCTTTGCATGTTTCCCACAGAGTAACTCTGAGAGGTGGGAGATATCGAAGCGAAATCCTTGATCATCCTGCTATTGGTAATAAAATCATTTGATGAATGATGATGTGAAACCTTCGCCAGCCAGTGGTTGTTGAAAACTTTGAAAATCCCGGTTTGGAACAAACGAAACAGCCAACTCAATATGCAGATCTGAATGCTGTACAGCATGTTTGGGACTACCTTGGTAGATACGTTGTTACTTTGAAACTTCATTCAATATCTTTACATGAGATGGTACAAGAGTTACTCCGTCTCTAGTCTTCGGTTTCAGTGTCCATCATCTTAAGTGGCAGCATGGGAAGTCGATGTCGCCAATACATAGCAGTTAGAAGTAGATAAATACACACATTCCTTATTAGAACCCATGTTTGTAATGCTTACAATATATTTTCCACTTAAACTGTGATATTCTGTTTTCTCCATTAATGGAGTTTTCTACCAACAGTGCTTTTTTGTTGTTGTTGTTGTAAATCATGCTTGCGTTAAACTTAAGTAAATTTCTTTATAGCATCCATTAAAAAACTGTTTAATGTATATTTCTTCTTTTATTTTCAAATAACACAAGAAAAAAACAAGTTCTACCTTAACTCTTGGTGTCCTGTTTGTATAGAAGAATTGGGAGAATATATACAAGTTAGTTAATTTTTTAATTATCAAAAGTACTTTCCTATCCTAAGGTAAGTCTCCTCCCTAGTATTCAAGAAAAGATTGTAGCTATGTTTGATTTTTATGATATTAATGACTAGCCTGTGTATAGTCTCCATATAATTGATTCCTTTTTCGGAAATATGTGTTTTTTACTAGACTGGGTGGAAATCTGGTAAATCAGTTTTTAAGCACTTACCCAAATGCGGAACAAGACTTAATATTCTAACTATATCTTTGCTGGGTTCACGAGTTATGTTATGAATTTGCAATAGCAAAATAGCAAAATAAATAAATTACACTTTCTGATAAAAAGAATGTTCCATAACATGTTTCAGAAAAGGGATATCAACTCTAAACTTTATTACCGGATGAAAATTTTCCTTGGATTCACACAATGCGGATGAGGTAGAAGTTTTAGTGGGGAACTGATTTTGATTCACCTTGTAGAGAATAAATGCACTTACTATCAACAAGTAGATAGGAATAATTAATTAATATTATTTCTAGTATTTTTTGTTCAAAGTTTTTTTAATCCTTCTCCTCAGTTATATAAATATAAATACACTTACCTAAAAAATTATACGATTGTCTTTCGCTTTTTTACAAGATTTTCTAAATTAAATAAAGTCCTTTATTGCATGGCTTTTAGGATAATGTGAAATACATACTCCTTTTTATAAAATAAATCGTATCTTTTTGCTGCGCTGTTTTTAATTTGATTTTTGGAGGAGTTTGTTTACCGTGGAAAAAAAGGAAAAGTAGAATTAGGCATATATATAGAGGCTTCTTTTCACAGCTGTTCTATGTATTCTCCATTGAAGAAGTCTGAAGGGTAGGTTTAATAGCTTGAGTACCACTGTATTAAATTATTAATTATAAGATCAGTGCTTGTAGATATTAGAATTAATGTAACATTAGAATTATTGCAAATATGTACTATTATTATATATTGGTATCTCCTTAGCAAATTAATGACTTTTCTAAAAAGATAATACGTAGGTATATCTGAACAGTCTTGTTAATAATAGATGTGAATCGAAAAGATTAAATTTAACACATTTGCTTCTATCTCTATTTAGGATTCAATTAAAAGGAATTATATATCTCGACATTTTTGGTCATAAGAGTTCGGACACAAACACAACTTAATTTTCCTCTCTTTAGAGAATGTACTATTACAAACATTTTAAAGCCTTGATATATATATAAATTTGAAATTTGCTTATGTTTTTCATTTTATTCACTATTTATCTTTTATAAATATTTTTGAATGAATTTGAGATATTTTATTGCAAAGAAATGTTTTTAAAGCAAAAATTTTTGCTCATACGTATTTGTGTGTGTGCGTTTAGAACTCTTGAAAAAAAAATTTTTTTGTTTGCTTTTAATGAAAGATTTATAAAAAAAATTAGTTTAACTAATACTAGTGGATTAAATTCAATGTTGGCCTGTATTTATCTATTTTTTGCTCTCCCTTTTTTTTTGTGTATACATATATGCATTATTTATTCATATTTGTATTTCATTTTAACCAAAAAATTATAATAATTTTTCTTAGAGTCTTCCTTTTGAATTGTAACTTTGTTACTTTGAAAATGCTATTTCGAAAAATGTTTACAAGTTTCAAATCTATTAAAAAGAAAAGAAAAGGTGCTTGATTTTAAATCCTCAGACAAATAAATTATACTAAAAAAAGCGTAACGTTGAAACTAAAAAGATTTGCACAGTTTTCAGAAACTCTATCTTTATATTTACTTTCATTTTTTCAAAGTGACAAGATAAACTTTGCAAATCTGCACAAAAAGTTATTTCCGGTAAAAACTCATATCACCTTAGTTATTTTATTGTTATACGTTTAATCTTCAGTGATGCTTTAAAAAATTACTGTTTAAAAAAGTAATATAAAAAAATTGTGCGTCAATTCCTACTTAGGTCAACAAAGAAAAATTTTATTTTAGTTAATTTTTATTGAATAGTTAAAATTAATATAAATATGTACCTACATACGACAGAATCACAATATTAAGCGATAAAATGGAAAGAGATTTTACTTGCAATTTTCCTCTTCATATATGGTGTTTGACTATTTTTGTTTCTCTCTCTTTTTTACTATTTTTATCCATTAATTAAATTTAATTATTCTAATAAAATAGTATGGTAGAAAAGAAATCACATTCTTGGAGACTAGGCCATATCAGGTCGGACTCGATTGATTGATTGAATATTAACGTCGCACTGTTCAGCTACACGAGGGCTTTTGGCTACGATCCTCGTAATTTTGAAAAATGGTCAAGTAACGAGGACGACATCTGAGCTGGCACCCTCTCTCTCCTAACTACCACACCAACGGGAGGACGTTTCAGCTCTCGACAGATTTAACGTGCATCGCTGCCCTACACGGCGGGTCTTTAGTGGTATTGGGCTCGAACCCGTGACAAAGCAAGCCACGGTCCGATACCTATACCACTCGGCTACCGCGGCCACCAGGTCGGACTCGAACCCATGTCATTTGGATTCGAAGTCCAACGCGCTATCCATTGTGCTACAGAGACACAATGAACGATTTTCCTTTCTGTATATGCTGTTGGACTATTATTTTTGCTTGTTACTATTTATTCATTTTTTAATTAAATTAATGAATTAATATTTGGGAAAAGTATTAATATCAAGTGTCATCCACTACAAGTTTTAAAAAATGTATTTGAACTTGAATGGATAAATAGAAAGTATTTTATTAATGATTGAAAATTTTGACAACATATCTATACATACATAGGGAGAGAGTGAACTATTAGTATAAATTGAAATATAGTTCAATAAGCGCTAGAAATCCTCTGTCACTCTCCCAATCGCTAGTTAATTGCCCCGTATAATAGCCTCCCAGTGGTGCGCAATTCTATATCCAAAATACAACGCTTTCAATAAGCACTCATTCCCACGAAGTACTGTCAGTGGCACACATAAGGGGGGACTCCCATAGTCCTGGATTTTTTTATTTTTTCGATTCATTTTAATCCTATGTATATATTACATAAAATTTAATGAAGTATTTGTTTTTAATAAAAAATTAGTTTTATTAATTAATGCTAATTATTTACTCAATAATTAATATTTTACTGTTTTTTGTTTCCCCAAAATCGACAAAATCAAAAGAATATGTTGGTGTATTGGAGACTTTTAACCCTTTCAAAAATTCCCATGTGCTCCGCTGAGTACTGTCGTGTGGGAACTTATGCATCTCTCACAATAACGTAGTTTTTTCTATTATGTAAAATATTGAAATGTATCCTTGAATAAATACATATATGTTTAGGATGTACATTTTTATTTGTATTTTGTACCCTTTAGCGGGCTAATACGTCTAGCCACATATTAAAAATTTTTCTCCAAGCGGGTGATGGACATTTAGTCTATCCACATGAGTTAATTGAAGCTAAAACGCAAAAAAATCAATACAGATGGCAGGACGATACCTTTGGGTCTGATGGGTAGTTAAAAACAGTTTTTCTCGGTGTAAAACTACAAATTGTATTTTGATTACTATAAATAAAATTTCTGATCTTTGAAAAAAATTTCGTCATGTCTTAAGTATACTTTTCTCTCATCTGAATGAATTAATCAAATTTGCAATTAAAAGAAAGAGGTTTTATTTAGGTTTTTGGAAAGCTTTTATACGTGGATAGAGCCTCTGTCCACTCCCCACATAGAACAGAAAAATGACTTAGAAATTTTCGCATTTCTGAACTCGAGAGAGAGAACACTTAGAATCATGTGAGAATGTTGGGGGTAGAAAATATTAACAAACTTTGTTTACAATGTATGGTACAAGATTCTCGGGTTCGAAAATTTTTCATTACAGCTCTTCTGCTCGGAAAAAACGCTTGCATATTATAAAGTTCCACGGTAAATAGCTCATCAAATTTGTGAAAGAACTAATTTAAATTCTCAAAAATATTACTTTATTTCTAACTGTTTGTACTAAAATTAAGTAAAATATATAAACTGTGGATATATACCAATTTCAATGAATATTCTAAGTATTCTATATATATTCTAAGTAAGTATTCTATACTGTACACTTATTTTATTAATATTTAATTACACTTATACTTTGTATTTAATTTCTATTGAAATAGTTATTACATAAATGTAAATGTTTCATAAAAAGTTTATTGTAATATGATACTTTATTTCTGTCCTGAAAAGTAAGTTAAATGTCTTAAGTGCGCAGTGGCTATAACGTCTAGAAAACACCCAGGGAAAAAAACTCTTAATCTTCTTTTTGTGACTACATAATGTTTATAGGGAGTGAGAACATTACATTTATCTGGTACTATATCACAGAAAAGTGTATTTTAGCTTAGTGCCCGTTAAAGGGTTAAAATAGTTCTAAAAGTTATTTTCTTCATTTTGTTGATGATGCAAACTTCTTTATTATTTATACACTCATGTCCATAAATTAAGGATAATTCAGAATTACACAGAAATTGAACTCAAGAATAAAAATTTCACCTGTAGAATTATCACACACATCTTGAAGAAGAATATGCAAATTACAGGAAACCACCAGGTGGCGCAGATAGTACGACACAATGACGAGAGTGTAAGAGAGGGGTATATAACGAATGGTGGCAGAGAAGTAAAATTGTTCACAAGCGCTTTAAAAGCCTTTCAGCGCAATAACCACATAGTTAAGGCACAAAGAAAGCATTTGGATCATTTTTTACGTGGTAGAATTATTGGACGACTGGAATGTGGACGTACCGAGCTGGAAGTATCCGAGGAACTTGGAATCGCCCAGAGTGTCATCTCCAGGCTTTGGCAACGATTCCAAGATAATGGTAATGTGAGTAGATGTTACAGCACAGGTCGCCCTCGAGTTACAACGCCGAATGAGGACCGGTATATATATTTGGCAATTACTGCCAAAAGAAACAGACGGAGCACAGCGTCAGACGTATCTCGTCAGTTCTCTTCAGCTACCGGTACGACAATTTCAAGGCAGACCGCGTACAGACGCTTAGGGCAAATTGGTCTATATGCTCGTACGCCTGTCCGATGTGTTCCACTTACCGCAACTCACTGTCACCTGCGATTAACCTGGAGTAGAGAGCATGCATTGTGGACACCACAACAGTGGTCTTGTGTGACGTTTTCTGACGAGTCCAGGTTTAGTTTGCAGTCTGGTTCTCGCCGGGCTTTAATATGGAGAGAGAGCCAGGTACCCGTTAACACCAAGAGAACACCATTGAACGACGCCGTTACGGTGGTGCAGGATGGCTCGTTTGGGGAGGAATTATTCTTGGTTCCAGAACTGACCTGCATGTTCAGAGTGTGACGATGACAGGCCACATCTATCAGGATGTCATTCTGGAACAACATGTAAGTTTTTTTCAGGGCGACATGGGTGCTGAATTTCTGTTTATGGATGACAACGCCCATCCTCACCGTGCAAACATTGTAAACGAATGCCTTCAATCGGAGGATATCACCCGTATGGATTGGTCAGCATACGCACCGGACTTGAATCCAATAGAGCATGTGTGGGATATGCTTGGCCAACGAATTGCAGCCCGTCATCCCCCTCCCACCTGCCTACCGGAACTTCGGAGGACATTGCTTGATGAGTGGTGTAATATTCCCCAAGATCAGATTGATAATTTGATACTCAGCATGCCTAGGCGCTGTAAGGCCTGTATTGCATCGTCCGGTAGACATACTCCGTATTAACCATCATACTAACCATGTTATACTGTTTTTTGTAAATAGGTTCTTTTTTTTTTTAATTTGCTCCAGGGAGTAAAAATCGCAATTTTTATTAATTATATCAAACATATAGCACCTTTTTTTGCTCTTTACCTTTTGTTTAATAAATAGACTTTACAAATAAGTCAAATTTGTTTTGCTTCTGTTTCTTTCTTTGCCTGAACTTCATTATTCTTAATTTATGGACATGAGTGTAAGATTCAAGTATTAGTGAAGAATTATTTTGACAAATATTTGAAAAATGAAAACAGTTCACAAATTTTTAACGCATAAGATAACAAAAATTAAATGCGTCTGATCTAATAATGGATAAATCCTATCAAGATACGAAATGGCAAGCTATTGTTAAAAAAGTAAGGCGATTATTTTTTTAAATAACTTCGCCTTAAGTATATTTAATTGCCTTACTTTTATTTAAAAAAGTAATTTTCGCAGCTGTATAATGTGAATTTTTCAAAAATCATAGTTGAGCCTCTGTACAGAGGTCTGAGCTATATACAGGCAAAATATTATTATAATAGAAGCCTTTTTCACAAAAAGAGAACATTCTGGAAAAAAGGTTATTCTAAGTTAATTTTTAGCCGAAATATTTTATTTAAATATTTTTTTTTGTCAAAATGTTCTTAAAACAATTTTATACATGTATTCTAATCTAAGTGACGCTAAATATCATGAAAATTATCGATTTATGCGCTTTTACAAAATCATGGTTCCGAACGTAGTCGGATACCTTAATTAAAATAGTTTTTATTTTCCTTTATTTATGCAAAATATTTATGGATGACTTGATGAAAATATTAAAAAAGTGCTATGGAAAGCATTTTCAAAATGGAAATGTTTCAGAGATTAGAAATGCATTAAAACAAATTTAAAACGGAAATGAGAACATAAATTAGTTTCCTGTGTAAAAGACAATTCGCTTTATCTTTATTGCTTGCTTGAATATCTAAATGATAAGGGATACCTTAATTATTAAAAATTTCGCTTTAGATTCTTTTGAATAAGTCTTTAAAAAATTCTCTCTGTTATATCAAGGTTTTTTTCCCCTTCCTCCTTCATAGGTCTTACTATCTTCGCAGGAAACTCTACGATTGCCAAAATGATACCATATCGGTTGAATCAGCAATGATATTCATTTTAGTTTGCATAAGATTTAATTTTCCAGTGCTTAAATTTGCAATTTATTCGGCTTTTTTTATTGCTATACCAATTCAACTTAGTGATCTCAGAGAGAATTTGATTCTAATTTTTTTTAAAATTTTAACTAGAAAGTTAGAAAGAAGTTGTCCTTTCAAAGACTTTTTTTTGTACTCTGTAATTATATTACTAGGGTAATTTAATTAAACTAGTACTAAAATAATATACAGCTGCTGCAAATTAATTAATTTAACACTCATATAACTGGTGCATTCTAATTGAATTAATACTTCATGATTTGGAATACAATAATTACTGATTAATCCGATATACCGTATTTATTCGAATCTAAGGCACTATCGATTCTAAGACACACCCCAAGTTCTCAACAAATTTTTGAGAAAAAAGAAAAACAGTGTAAAATGGTTTATCGCAATATCCAATTTTACAAAATTAAAATAACTTTAAAATGAAAACTAGTAAGAAGTAAATAAAATTAATGATTTTACCAGTATTATAAACTTTTAAATACATACATGAACATGTTATTGCTCTAACTGCCCCCTCAAAAAAAATTTCCTTCGATTCTGAGCTGCACCCAATTTTCAGTAGCATTAACACTGAAAAAAATGCGGCTTAGATTGGAGTAAATATGGTAATTGTGTAAGATATCAGAATAAAGATTAATCTAACGAAACTAGAGGATTTATTCTATTATATTCAAATATTATACTTGTTTTACATTCGTGCGTGTGTGGCAATAGTTCTGAATTTAACTCTCACTTTTCTTTTCATTGAATACAAGGACCTTTAAACATTTCCAAATATCAAAAGCAAATACATATGCATGATATTTTATACTTCTTTATTCGTTTAGTTAGTAAATGTTTCCTTTCTAAACAATACCGATAACGTGTATCTAGATCAAAGCCTTTTTATCATTGATCCAATGAGATAATTTGAGATAATAATGACCTGTCTCCATCTGAATCCAATTGAGAAAGCTCGGAATGCTTTTGTCAATGCAAATTTCTTTCTTTTGTCTTCTTTTCAAGGCCAAACAAGGTCTTTTAAGATCACTCTTAGTAAGATGACTTTTCCAACAGTCGTGACTAAGACCATAAGAACACACAAAAAATGCCTTTTTATTTTGTACTTCTGTTAAGGTTGATGGAACTCTGATATACTTTACCTTTACAGTCTTGATTACTTATTTGTTTTAAGTAAATTGATAGCGTCTTTGTTATAATTATAATGTCTTGTATTCAGCGGCGCACATAGGAATTTTTCTAGGGGGGGGGGTCAGTGTCAAAAGTTCACCATTCTCGCATCATCATACCACAATAAGCCGCCAAACATATTCTTTTGATTTTGTCAATTGGTGGGAACCAAAACCAATAAAAAATAAATTATTAAATAAATAATTAGCAATAATTAATAAAATTAATTATTAATAACAAATACTTAATTAAACTTTACGTACTACATAGATATGATTATAAACAACCGGGAAAAAAATCAAAGGCTACGGGAGGGAAGGGGGTCCGGACCTGGGGACATCTGACTTGTGCGCGTCACTGTTTGTGTTATAAGATATCTTACAGGATTCATAAAAGAAAAATTATGCTTAGTACCATTGGATCTTTCTTGGACGACATTTTTGAAATTTCAAATATTCAATTTTATGAAATATTAAATTTTTTCCGAAGAAATAAATTTTCTTAACTCCTTTAAATCCTCTCTCATGAATTGCATTAAAGTTAAAAGAGTTTAAGGTATCCGACTATACGTTCGGAATCGTGTTTTTGCAAAAGCGTATAAATAGATAATATTTATGATATTTAGTATCACTTATAGATTAGAAAATGTATATAAATTGTTTTAAGAATAGTATTACAATAAAAAATTACTTAAGTGCAATATTTTGATAAAAAATGAACATAGAATGACCCATTTTCAAAACATTCTCCTTTTCTGAAAAATGCTTCTATTATAATAATATTTTGCCTGTATATAGCACAGACCTCTGTACAGAGGCTGAACTAGGATTTTTGAAATATATAACTTAGAAGTGGATTTATCCGTATTTTACTACAACAGAGAGGAGAAATTTTCAGAAAAAAAATGCCGATAATTATTTCATTTGGTGGTAACTGAAAATAATGTGAATTTTTTAAAAATCCTTGTTCAGACTCTCTGAAGAAGTCTTGACTTTATATAAGCAAAATATTATAATTATAGAAACATTTTTTTATAAAAGGAGAACGTTTTGAAAAAAAGTTATTCTAAGTTCATTTTTTTCCAAAATATTGTATTTAAGTAATTTTTTTTGTCATAATGTCTTTAAAACAATTCTATATATGTATTTTAATCTAAGATACACTAAATATATCATGAAAATTATCCATTTATGTGCTTTTTTAAAATCACTGTTCCGAACGTTGTCGGATACCTTAAGCTTTTAAATTCTTGTGTTGCGGAACTCTTCTTTATATATTCCTCAAATTTTATAAAATTGATATTTATAATTTGTATATGATCTACTTTCTCCTTTAACTAAAATCCTTGTCTTCGAAACAAAGCCCCTCCACACCTGCAGTGTTTTAATTTACTGTAATAAAAAAAAAATATTACAAAGATGAAATCATGCACATATGGCCAGATTTTTATTTTTTAATGATATTAAAGGCTGTAAATTACATATATTTTTAGAGATCTAAAACCTAACATTTCATCAGAAATACCTGAGTAATCCAGACTGAATTGATTAGTTTTAATTCTCCCGGACTCTCTGAAGCAGCACGAGGGTTATTGGCTGGTACTCCTCTCTTCAAACTTCCACACCGCACCAATGGATGGACTCTGAGCCTGTGCAGATTTAACATGCATCAGCCCCTCTACAGGATGGGCCTTCAGCGGCACCTGGGTAAACCTCAGTGAGTGAGTGAATATTAACGTCGCACTTTGTTCAGCTACACAAGGGTTTTAGCGACGGACCACGTAATTTTGAGCCATGGTCAAGTGACATGGACGACATCTGAGCTGGCACCCCCTCTTCTAACTACCACACCTCACCAACGGGAGGACGTTTCAGCTCTCGACAGATTTAACGTGCATCGCTCCCCTACACGGCTGGTCTTCTGCGGCACTAGGCTCTCGAACTCATAACACGCCGGCCATGCTTGCTGTTTCTTATTTCGATATTTCTAAATACATTTACTGTAACTGTATGAAAAATTATTCTATAAAAATTGGTTTTAATTACACATATTCTAACAATAATAATCATATGCATTTTATATTACCATAATTTACATTAATCGTGGTTCAGACACATTGTGAGCATTTAACTAATCATAACTAATAAATCAAATCTACGCTCTACACAATTATAATTTTTGATGCAAGAGCTTCAGCGATACATGATAGCTGTGGAAAATATGAATGAACTCCCGTGTATTTGTGTGTGTGTGTGTGTGTACGTGTGTGTGTGTACGCGTGTGTGTGTGTACGTATGTGTGTGTGTACGTGTGTGTGTACGTGTGTGTGTACGTGTGTGTGTACGTGTGTGTACGTGTGTGTGTACGTGTGTGTGTACGTGTGTGTACGTGTGTGTGTGTGTACGTGTGTGTGTGTGTGTGTACATGTGTGTGTGTACGTGTGTGTGTGACTTAAGTAGCCATATACTTCCATCATTTTGCTTAGCCTAGTCTCCCACCAGACAATTGTTTGCCCCTGAAAAGTATGTTCAACCCTCTAGGGAAGTGATAAACAGGAGCAAATTATCGCTCTGAACAGAAGTGGTCGAGTTCCGTTGTGTCGACTAAGAAGATTCAGAGGAAGTGACCAATGATAATGATGACTAACAAAAGTGTTTATTTGCACTCTCACTCGGGATAGGGGGGTTCACTGCTAATTAAGCGCCGAGGTCGAGTTTGGGCGCTCGTCCTCATTCTCATGGGTGTCGGACCGGATGGACCCATCGGGACGGCATCCTGTCTTCACGCTCGCCGTCCGTCTCCCTCTCCGCGTGGTACGTGACGCGTGAAAGTGTGACGTCACGCACCGTGGCTACCCATCACATCGAAATTGTGCACAAATTCAAATCGTGCCGAAGAAGAAGCTCATCTCGTTTCGAGTTCCTCAGTAAGACAACTTCACTGCAAGGCGTCTGATCATCTTCCGAGAGAGCATATACTTCTTCATTCATCAGGAGTTATTATTGGATGGTGGAATAAGTATCCACGTACTTAAAAATTTTTTTATCCTTTAATGTCATATTTATCAGCTAATAGCTGATTCTTCTTCCTCAAAATTGTTTCATGCGTCGTTAAACTAGAGAAATAGCAAGTTTCTTACTCTTCCTTAGCTCCTGAAAAAGAGGAATTAAAGTGATCATTATTTGGATATACTATTGAGTCTGAATTTGAACCCACATGAGGTTTCTTGGAATACTATAGGATATTAGAAACTTTTAAAGTTTCCTTTTTGAACTATATATTACAAATGTTTATCATCAAATAATATAATTTATCTATCTGTCTTTCAACTATCCTATCTTTAATCTATCTTTTTCTAAGTTAATCTTAAAACTGACTCTGTCCTTCTTTCTGCTAGCTTTTCCTAAATATATTTACTTCTTTAAATTCTTTTCTTATTGCTTTAATTAAATTTTTTTTCATGAAATTAGTTATTGAAAAGGAAAAAATAGTTGTTTGGATATATTATAAAAACAATAAACGTGTTGTTTACAAGTATTGGATTAGCAAGAAAAAAGTAGGAAAAGTGACAAAGGGTGCTTCAAAAACTCGCCTCTTATTGCAAATGTGTGAAATTCGTTACAGATGTGCTCAGTGTGGTTGTAAATTGTAGTCTTTGATTAACTTCCAAATTTTTTCAATCAAGAACATTTTGATCTCATTTTACTCTCATTGTTTCTTTTTCATATACTCGCTCACTTTTATCATTTGCTGTCATTTTATTTCACTCTTTCGTTTTCTCTTGTCCTCATTTATCTTTCTAACATCAATTTCTTCAGGAAAGTTGCTTTAAATCATTTATCTGAAAGCATAAAATAGGAAGTTTTGACAAGCGGAATCAAAAGTTGCAAAGAAGTAGCAGCAAAAGCATCAAAATTACATTTCATTTAAATCGTCGATTTTCATAGAAGCGTCGCTTCTTTCTCATCTCATCTTGATCCGGTTTGGGAAGACACCAGACAGACGCGTGTCGTTAATGAGGATTTCGTCCGTAGTAAGAGAGTAGGAAAAGTGAAGAGTTCTTCAAAAACTCGCCTCCTGTCAACTATCACGACTGAACGTCACTCTCCATCCATCAGCTGGGTTTTAAGTATCCCCTCAATTGCTTGGAAAGTGTGTTAGTTATTAGGCGCGTTACGCTCATTCCGCGAAGAATGGTGCTCGCGAGCGACACAACTCAGCCGCTGTATGTACAGCTGAAGGCACACATGAGGTGAAAAGGAAGAGAAAGAAATAAATTTTTATAACGAACAGAACGAGTTGACCTCATCCATAACCAGATCGAGGCAAAAAATAAACAAATAAAAGCACCCGCTTCAAATGTTTGTAAACAGTACATTTGTGCGTCTGTAAGTTTTTTAGCGAACACTTTCTCTCAGAAATACGTCGCAAAACATCCAATAACAAATGTATCAATTGGATTTATTTTTTTAAAACGGCGTATTCAGTCATACAATAGAGTTAAAGGAACTGTATCTTTATAGAGTCGTCATTTAGTAAAAACTCCAACTCAACGAAACAAATAGGAGGGAAAAACCAAAATTGGTACTATCACGAGCACAAAATAAACTTTCCCCGTTCCAATCAAAAGTGGCAAAAGAACGTTCCGTAACAACGTGGAGTAGATAACAATAAACAGCAAACCGGAAGTCGGATTCTTATTAGCTCAATAAACAACGGGGCACAATCCGGTTCAAGTCATAGCTCGGCTAAGAGAATCAATTCCTGGATTTGGAGAGATGAAACTTTCGGAGTAAATCTACCCAATTCCTGTACCCTGGATGCTCGTTTAGGATGAGAGTTTCTGCTTTTCGTCTCAGAACGTCATCGACCTAGGTAAGCCGCTTTTATCCACTGCGCGTTCGGTTAAGCTAACTTCTCTTGTTAAGAGATTAAGTAAACATGTTACTCAAGGTTCACTTTAAAAATGTAAGTTAACATTTATAATCCAATTATTTATTTTATTTTAATACTGGTACATTAAAATGTGAATTAATAGATTCAATAATTTAGCCAAATTTAATATTAAGCACTAATGAATTAATGTGACATTATTATAATATTGTTATGTAACGAGAGAAGAGGCCAAAACGTGTCTTTTGATGTTATTTACTAAAATTTAAGTTTGAGTTTTTGAATGTTTTTCAATGAAATAATATTCTTTTAAAAAAGATTGTTAAATCAAAAATGCAAGCTATGTGATACACAAAAATTTAAAACTGTAGAAGAAAAAAATTTTGTGTTTATTGTTGAAAATAATTCTTGCAATGTATATATTTAAAAAAGTAATTAGAAATAAAAGTATAAAGAGTGTTCTCTCTTGGAAATATATTTGAATGTGTTTCAATAGTAAAACTGAAACAATAAAAAATTGCAAAAACAATGCTGAAAATCATAATATGCAGCACAAAAAATTTGTAGCATTCATAAAATGGAAATATTTATTAAATAAAAAGCGCAATCTATAAGATAAATGCCACTGTATACAAAATCAGTTTCTTTTTTGAAAAGTAATGAGTTCCTATGCTGAAATAAGTATTATGTTATTAAAATTTTGTTGAAAAAATTTAAGTTGTTCAGCTCTTTTATAGATTTTGATTCTCTTTTTAAAGTAATATACATAATCTCTCATTCATAGCTTGTTCTAAAAATAGCTCTATTTTCTAAATTTCTTTTTAAACTCAGACAGCTTTCAGTTTTTAACAAATTTTTCTCCTGATTTAAACTTCATATTTTTTTCAAGAATATATAAACAACTTATATTTATCTGCCTACAGGGTGAATAATGCAGAAATGTGTTTTATATATTTGTTGCATGCATAAAGATGATAAACTTTTCAATATCTTTACGATGCAGTCATACATAATAGCTAATACCAAAAATAAACAAGCCCTCTTTTGTTCGTTGCTTATTCAGCTGTCCTCTTTTTCATATCATATCTTTTGTTTTCAGAGTTCTATGAAAAGCTTTTGTAAAAGGCATTGTTAATGTAAAATTATTCTTAAGAAGTAAAAATAATACACATTATTTAGTTAACTAATTAAAGTTTGTCCTAATATTTTAATTAAAAAAGGAATGTTCAGTTAAATTAAACATTATCCAATAAGAGATTAAAAACAATTGTGAAGAAAAAATTTATTATTAACATTTTGTTCATGCAAAAATTAAAACTCAAGTTATTTAAATACCAAAAGTTTAAAAATATTTTCCATTTACAACTGTGAAACATTTTCGTAGTTCTGTTCAAAGCTGTATCATTTATGTATATTTTATAGTTTCTACTGCTCATATATTATAAAATATGATATCGAGTAAAAATTTAATTAATTTTTGTTGGTATAATTTACAATAATATTTCACTTTCTTAAGCGTTTTATTTTATCTATACTTTCACTTTTCCAAAGGAATTGTTATTGTTATTTTTTAAACTATTGCGAGAGATTTTTTTTCTTCGAAATTCGCTGTTATTTTCCTAATCTTCTGAATTCCTCTAATTATGTTAATAAAAATGAAAATTATAAATATAAATGGAAAATAGAATATATAAATGACTGAAAGTTTTAAGCATATAATTTTTCTTTGTTTTTCTAATTCCCTTACATTCCTTTTTTATCTTGACAAAAATTCTTTCGGATTTCAATAAAATATTTTCAGTTATATATTTCCTGACATATATATCACTTTTGAACTAAAACTATTTATATAACATGCTTGTACTCCATATATATTAACAATTCGTGTGTTATTCATATTCAAATGAAATTTTCTTCATCTAAATAAAGCGCGAAGATTATTAGTTAATGGAATATTATTTAAATTTTGTGCTCTAATAGTCACTTATTTTACATATTTAACCTTCTCTGTATCTCGAACTATCATTTCAGCTTAAAAAACCGGCAAAGATATTCTATATAAACAAAAAGAGCACTCGTCTTAAATATTTTTCAAGCAGGAAATGAAAAGTTATTGAAAGTGAAACGAAAAAGAAATTAAAGGAAATGAACTATTTCACAAGTAATAAAAACTAATCTAAAAGTTAAACGCCCCTTAAACACTTTGAAAAAATTACGCTAATGCAATATTGTAAATTGCTTGGTTTCAATTAATTTCAACTTAGAATCCCGTTTTTTTCCCTGCAGACGAAATATTATTTTCAAATGGCTTTTATAGAAATTCGTTTAAATTTCTTAGAATAAGATTTCGGGTTTAATTATATAAATGACTTGAAATTTTGAGTCTTAAACAGTTGATCAAATTGCCAAATGGAGAAAAAAGTTGTCTGGAATTTATCGTCATCAGGTTGCAGATAGAATATGAAGATTCAACAAGATAAAAGTCACTTAATAATAGATAATTGTTAAAAAATACAACATTTTTTTTTACCTTATCATTGTCAAAATTTTATGTTCCTTTCAAATGTATTATACATTTATTTTTTCATTCATACTGAATCAAATTTATTTGTTTTTAGAGTATGAAACATTTTTCCTCAAAAATCTTTTCTTTTCTTCATTTATTTCTCTAATGTTATCTTTTTCATTAATTATAGAAAATATAATGCCATCCAAAACATATCAAAAGTCGTTCTATTTTTTCGCCCCTTTTATAATAATGCAAAGTTATAAAAAACAAAAATGCGTTATTTGATGGGTTAGTAAAGATGAAAATGCATAATGCTTTACTTTTCTTAGATGTTTATACTACTCATTTTAAATGAGAAAAACGACTTTACGTACAGCAGGCTAATAGTAAAACATGCTAAGTTTATTCAAAAGCAGCTGGACTCATCCATTCCTGACTTGAGTGTGAAAATCTACATGCATTCAAAGAACAGCTGAATTATTCCTTGCTATTCTACATAAAACACGAATTCCTGAACGATAAATGCTTAGAAAAGATGACTCACTTAAGACAAATGAATGTAAAGGATAAACAAAAGTAGAAAACTGCATATAAATGCTTGCAAGTGAGCGAATCATATTTTTTATGTTTCTGTAGGCCTGCATTACTTTACAGCCTCAATCTATTTTTTAAATTATTCTTAATGTCGGCAGAACTCATTTAAATGAGCTATTGCGCTAAAAGCTTGTTTTATTTCGCTGCTTTAACGTGCTTAAAGTGCGTTGGAGGGTGTTTGATTTATAAAAGGGACCGATACTATAAAAGCACTCCTGCTTAATCTTCGTTAAACAACGCAAATAAAATGAATTATAGGTTGAGAATAAAAAGCATCACTAAACAATAAATATTTTTAGTTGATTTCTTCAATACTTCGCATTTCACGTAATCAGAAGAAACGTTTACGGACGTGGGTATGTTTATATATAAAAGAATTCATTGAGTGTGAGAGCATTAAATGTAGAAAAATGAGAATAATATAGCTTTATTGACAAACTAAATCTATATTTAAAAGATTTTTTTTAAATCATTTGTTTTTATTTGCCTACATTTTTAAAATGTCTAAAACTAAACACGTGTATCGTATTTATTATTCATAGAAATAATTCTAAAAATCTAGTATGTATAAGAATAATCTCTAATAAATTTGCACTGATAAAGAATAATTTGCTTAGTTAAATTTGCCCACTTGCATTTGTAAAGTTGTAACTGCAACAGCAATTTTCCCAATTGTTTTATTAAAGTTGCATTTGCTTTATTAATAAGCTATGATTTAAACTACTGGAGATGCACTTTACAATTCCGAGCTACCTCTTGTCACTTAACTGGCACCTTGTGAGTTTTTCCCTCAATTTTGTTTTTTCATTTAGTATGAATTGACTATATCCTATCGATTCCAGTTATTCTAGCCCCTTATGTTTATTTTCAAAAATTATATATGAAACTATGCTAAGAAATGAAATAATCTATACTTTCGATTTTTATATATAACTAGCTGGTATACTCGTTCTTCGCACGGGTGAACTGAAAAAAACAACACAGATCGAAGGATAAAGAAGTTTTTAATGAGTTAATTTTACGTGAATTGCAAATTAAATAAAAAAGGCTTTTTGCACATCGCAGCTAAACAAAAAAAAGAAAGAAAAAAAACACATTTGTTAAATTTTAAGTATGTAGATCTAATAGCTGACAAAAAGGATTTTTTTTTAAATTTATAACTCCCCGTAACAGACTTGAGCAGGAGTGGGCATCAAGACGATCGCGATCGACCAGTGGACCGCAAAGACATTGGGGTGACCGTCTGAACTAATATTGAAGACATGCATACTAAAAGAAATATGTTTGTGGAACATCGATGCTAGCTAACTGGAGACTTTGTGGACCGCAACAGCTTGAAAAAGAAGTAGCTCGTACTCTGGAAAAGTCTGCCCACCCTTGCTCTTGAGGGTCGATTTTTGAAAATACCTCCCTAAGCTGATCTCTGCTCAGCAAAAGTAACACATTTTTAAAAGTTTTGTGTAATGAACGATTAAAATAGTGTAAATAATTTATATCTGAAAGTGTAATACATTAATATTACTTTCTTTCTGTTGTATTTATTTAATGTTAAAATTGTAATATTCGCAAGCAACGCCGTTTCTCAAATTATAATGGCGATTTAATGAAAAACATAGCGAAATGTTAACGATAGAGTCAAGTTGGCAAATGTCTAGCTACTTTCATAGCTCGAGCTTTATTAGAGTTTTGTAAGACCCGCCGTGTAGGGGAGAAATGTACTTTAATACTTTATCCACCGCATTATGATTTACTGCAGTTTTTTTCATACAATATTTTTTTTTGGATCACTACATTGAAAACTAAGGGATATACATAAACAAAATACTCCACTTTGGGAAATTTAATCCGTTAGAGCTAATAAATTAATTAAAGATATTCCACTGTAAAATTAATTATATACACCGTTCACTTAAAATAAATAGTCAAATCGTTTTCTAAGGTCTTCATTAACATACAAATACATAAGACACTTAAATTTTGACATAAACTATTTTTTCGGAACAAAAATAATAATCTTTGCAATCCGCTGAAAACGCAATATATCTGCTACAAAACTATTCGCTTTCCCCGCTAAAATACTCATCATAGAACCCGTACTGCCATATATCTTGGAAGAGTGGATTTCAAAGAATATTCCTGCTAAGTATTGGTAGAGTATTCCTTCTAAATTGGTGTGGAGTGGTAGTTAGGAGAAGGGGGTGCCAGCTCAGGTGTCATCCACGTCACTTGACCATGGTTCAAAATTACGTGATCCGTTGCAAAAAGCCCTCGTGTAGCTGAACAGTGCGACATTAATATTCACTCACTCTCCCACTCCAAAAAATGCAGTACAGTAGTTATTGCGTTAAGTATAAAAATAATTATATCTGCCTATTCAATTAAAATTATGGCGTTATAATTAACTACTAACCACAAACAAATTTTGAAAATTTGTCCAAATGATGTAGTGTGAAAGAGAAAGTTTATTTACTTTAAGTACTTGAACCGATAAAAAAGCATTTATTTTTAAAAAAAATCAATTATTCTTACTGCCAAATGTGCATAATAAAATCATAAGAGAAAACATTCAAATAAAGAGAGATTTATAACAACCTCTCCCTTCAAAACTTAGTTTTATTCTGAAATAAAAAAAATAGGCATTATGCGGATCAGAGGAATTCATTAGAAGCGAGCACCTTGCGTAGCGAAAACAAAAAAAAGTTCTTTCACAAACAAAAGATAGATATATGCTGACGTGGGCTTTTTTGCAGCGCAAGCCAGAATTGCTCGCAGATGGCAGAATTTTTTCCTACTTACTTGACAAATATCGTTATATTTTGGACACTTCATACAATATCTTTATAAATTACAGTCTATGCTAAAAATTATAGCCAATGTGTTATTCTGATGTATAAGCTACATTACTGTAAAGTTTCATTAAAATCCATTCAGTTGTTTTTGCGTGAAAGAAGCCCAAACATCCTCACAAACTTTCGCATGTATAATATATATCTAGATGCTATTCTTAGTTGCAATTGAAAGGAGAGATGGGGAAGATTAATGCTGAATTTTTCGCCACGAGGGAGAAACATAGTTGCCTTAAAATGTTTTACGAGATGGGAGAAGCCTCGATCCAACTTCGGATACGTCGAATATGAATCTAGAAGTAATAGTTAGCTCAAGTAATAAATTAGTAACCGATTTCGCATATTCTTCCTACTTCAGTTAAATTTATTATTTTGTTTTATCTAAATTCAAAGCTTAATTTTGTTGTAATTTGTATGCTGGAAATTACATAGATTAATTAGTAGAATTAAAACGAACAATGTTTAAGGTTTAGTGACTCTTTCACGGGGGCTGAATTTCTAACTCTTGAACTACTTGTGTTAGTTTATAAAATAAGTAACACACACTTACCACGCAACCAAACTTTCAGAACTTCTTCACCATGCTATGAGAATATTTAGAGACCCAAAAGTATTTAGCGTATAGCCCCACCGCCATTATTACCCAATGTGGTATTCGGTAGAAAATTCATAATAAACCGCAATCTTCTAACTCTTAGGTTACAAAGTTGTCACGAGGCTTTTTGAACTTATGATTGTTAGAAAAGTTTAGATTATAACTACTTGAAATATTTATTAATTGTTAATTAATATTATTATTAATTCGTTTATTTTTCGCAGAAAATGCAGCTCTGCTTTTGTTGTAATTAATCATTGTGAAAGTATTCATCTTATTCGAATGCATTTCATTGATGTGACGTTATTCGAGTTTTATTTTTATGAGTTACTATGGGGTACCCTCTGTCCACTTAACTTTGGACTAACCCCCATTCATACAAATTGTTCATACTCGCTGCTCAAATTGTAAAACTGTAATTTGCATGCTCTATTTTTTCCCAATATATTGTGAGTAGAAAAAAACTAATTTCAAGTATTCATCTCCGCATTTTAATCTGTACTTCCATTTAGTGCCTCTTCAAAAACAATGTGCCTCTTCAAAAACAATGTTCCTAATCACCTTTTCCTCAAAATTGCACTGAATTTTTATTTCGTCTTTGCTTCTACATCTTTGCAAAGCCACATACAATTGTCCACATGACTACATTTATTTCACGTTAGTAACTATTTGTGGTTCATCAGTATTGCCTGACAGTCCGACTCCTTTTAATTTAAAACCTTCAGTTTTTAATAAATCCTTTATGATTGAAAAAGCAGTCATTGTATTGCAATCTTAAGACAATTTGTCTTTAATGCAGTGTTTCTCAAAGTGCTCGCGCCCCCCTACAAGGGGGGCGCGAGCGTATCGAAAATTTAAAGATTTTTTTTTAAAAAAAATAACCGGAAAGAGAAGTAAAACAAAATGCTTTCTTCCATAATAAAAAAAATACACACAACAACACACTGACATAATTTATATTTATTATTTGGCTTTTTTCCGTCATCAAATAGCTATCTTTGATCCCAAAACCAAATTAAAGAAAAAAAAACATTTTGTTTTATTTGCTGTTTTTCCCCAATGAGAGATTTTTTTTTTATTACGTTTTAACATAAAATATTACTCGTTAAAAGAAAAACGAAACCCAGACCCTGAGAAAATTCTAAGAAGATAAACAATTCTCCGCTGTAATTATTATTGAAATACTGTACATTAGTTGTAGAAAAAGAAAAGTAAGTCATGATTCACTTTTCAGCCAGGCTGCATAGTACGTTTGCTAACCATTTGATTGACCTTCAATCTTATGGTATGGTTATTATCAATATTAGTTCCCTCCCATCTTTTATGTGTTTGCTTTTCGCTTAGGGAAATTGTAAATAATTGAGTTTTGCGAGATTTGGAAAAGAATTGATTGGTTTAACATTTCTGTAGGATAACTGAAAAGTGTCTGATTTGCGTCCTTTTATTATGGTCTTGTACTTTTGAATCATTTTAGTTCAGTTTTATTGGATTTTTCTCAAATCATCAAAGAATTGAATAGTCCTTGAAAGAAGGTAAGTATACTTTCTATAAATTAAAATATTCACTAGAATTCCGATTTGTATCGTGTACAGTAAAAATAATTCTAAACAAATGATTGGGGTGACTGAGTCCCCCCGCACTACCATTAATGTTAGTATCGAGTACGCGCCTGCTCCCGGGTTAAAACATTTTGAAGTCTTCTCGCTTTAAATGTTAAAAAGTAACACAATTATTCTTCATCGGAATTTTATATTCTTTTTCATAATTTAACATTAATTCTAAATGCTAATTGTGTGAGGTTTAAAATTACAGTTTTTTTTAAACAGTTATTTACAATTATAGCATTTATCTAAAAAAATCATTTTACATTTTTGTATACAATGTCGTGCACACAGTTTTACTCTCCTTACAGTTCAGCTATTATATCAAGAATAATGTTTTATTTTTTTAAAAATGAACTCGTGCGAAGAGTCGGTGTTTCAGCCAGTATACGTTTGATGTATCAGTACTGAAGAAGGTATTTTATAAATAATTTCTTATTACTGAATTTGGCTGCGGTAGCCGAGTGGTATAGATATCGGATCGTGACTTGCCTTGTCACGAGTTCGAGCCCAGTACCACTAAAGACCCGCCATGTAGGGCAACGATGCATGTTAAATCTGTTGAGAGTTGAAATGTTTTCCCGTTGGTGTGGTGTGGTAGTTAGGAGAGAAGGGTGCCAGCTCAGGTGTCATTCACGTCACTTGACCATGGTTCAAAATTACGTGGTCCGTCGTCAAAAGCCCTCGTGCAGCTGAACAGTGCGACGTTAATATTCAATCAATCAATCTTATTACTAAATTAAGAACAAGTTTAATAATTATTAGGGACTTCCACGGGCTTTTCTTGTAGAGGAAAGTTTTTCAAAGGAAGGTTTTAATATCAGAAATTGACACTTAAAGAGTTATTTTTCTATATTTAGCTGAGATCTATATTTTGTCTTCAAGGCATCCACTGCAGAAAATCCGGTTTGAAAAAGGTAGGATGTTGAAAATGGTAATAGTATACGAAGTGCTTTTGTTTTCAGTACAGAAAATTCCTCATCCACCTCTACCCCAAATTCAAAGAGCGATTTATTACAAAATTGCCTTTCAATTTTTCACTGGATGTGAAATCTATGAAGATTTCTTCTTCGGAAGTTGAGAGCCCTTCTGGAGTATTTTGAAATTGATCACTAATCCACTCGTAACTTGCTACCAAGCTGTCCTCATCCAGAAAATATTTTTAAAATTCTTTGCCAACATAGCTAAATGATTTTACATGTTTTAAAAACAACTTTCACATGTTGTTCTACAGATTTGTAAGTTTTAACACACATTGAGCTGGGGCTTTTTTTCCATCATTTACTTCAGTAGTGGTAAATCCAAAATTTAAGTATTTTTGAGAGATGCCTTGATTTAATTTTCGGAACCATGCTCGTTCGTCTGTGTACTTGTTGATTCTTTATTATGGTCGAATGTTTGCTTACGACTTAAAAATGTATGTATGATATTGTTTTAATCTACTGCCGTAAATACTTAATTACCGTGAATTACAATTAACGTGGAAATTAAAAAAAATGTACATTCAAGCTAGATTCGGTAGCTATAGGAGTATCAAGTCGACCAAAACTGACTGGAATTGTACGAGGAAAAGCATTTTTACATGTTTTGCGCAGACGTCCGATAGGTGGCCCAGACTCACGCAAACGTACCCTATAATGCCAGATGTGATGGATATGATAGAGAGCGACATTAACTAGACTATTTTTCTAATGACATTTGTGCTTTGAGAAATGAATGCTGAAGGAAATAAATCTTTAATTAAATACATCATTTTGCGATCTGTTCCAATTTAAAAATTAGAGAAAGAAAATAACATAATTCTAAGTAATATATATTTTAAGTAATTTTCTTAAAATATATATATATTACTTAAAATATACACAAAATTTAATATACTTATCGTATTAATTTGTACGGTTTATAATTAAGATCGTATTGTAACTTTAACGTCTCTCTCAAAGTGCATTTTTATTGCAGTAAATACATTATTGTTGTACAGGGGGCGAGACAAAAATTATGATTGAAAATTGGTTCGCCAGTATTGAAAGTTTGAGAAACACTGCTTTTAATGTATGAGTGGTGCACAGAGTATTTTATGACTAATTAATTAATACTAAATTAAGAACAAGTTTAATAATTATTAGCTACTTCCATGGGCTTGTCTCACAGAGCAAAGTTTTTGAAAGGAGTTTTAAGATAAGAAATTGACCCTCTGAGTTCATTTTCTATATTTAGCTGATATCTATATTTTGTCTTCCAAGCAACCACCGCATTTTGTAATATGTTCCAATTTAAAAATCAGAGAGAGGAAAAATAACTTAGTAATTATCCTATCACTTAACTTTTTTTTGCTTAAAAGTAACATATACAAAATTTAATACTTATGTCATGAATTTGTACGGTTTATAATAAATATTGTTGCTTTATCGTAAGTGTGCATTATTATTGCATTCAGTAAATTATTATGTATAAGGGGGGGCGCGATAAAAATTGTGATTGAAAAGGGGGGCGCCAGTATTGAAAGTTTGAGAAGCACTGCTTTAATGTGTTATTCTTGTTAACTGAATATTGCGCCTTATTGTCAATTCGTAACCATAATATTAAACAGAACGTTCTGCCTTTTTATTATTATTCTCGGGTATGAGATAAATAAATAAATTTATTGCATCTCATCAGAGAAAACCTTTTATATATAGAGCGAGAAAATATATTTAATGTTAAAATCTCAAGAATAATGTATATATTTCGGCTAAAATGTTTTAAATATTAGAATATCGGAACAATTAGATCTCTACTGCACACACACAGTTTCAGCAAACATTCCTTAAACGTCATTTACCAGATTACGTACCTCTATTTGTATGTGATGTTATCTAATTGTACGAAAGAAGTTATCATTATTTTTCTCTTTAAATTAGAAACATTAAGGATGTTCTGTTTATAAGAATTGTTCCATAGATAAATTCATTTGACGGGAAGTCATATTATCATTGCAATCCTACAAAAAGGATAATCTACTTAATTATAATTTTTCATTGACAATTATGTATGAGCAGATAGTAATTACAATATACAAGTTCAATTTTCAATCAATCCGTTTTATCCGTGACCATCTTTTTATAATGGCTTTAAAATTTTAAATGATCTTTTAATAAATATTTTTCGTTCTGAAACAGAATAAAATTTTGCGTTTACTGGCAGAAAAAGGTATTGTTAAGAAATAATTATTTTTGTTGTTAAATATTGAAGAATTTATTGTATAACATCTCTAGTTCCTATCTTAGTTGTCAATTCTGATCAATAACTGTTCTGATGTTAGATCTTTATTGTGCCTCTCACCAAAATATCCAATCCGATAAAGACAATGACCCCATATTCTTGCCCAAAACGTTTAGATTAAATAAAGTAAAATTCAGCAGAATTTATTCTCTGATGATCCATACGAGAGCTTTTATATAACTTGTTTGAAATGCTCGAGGGATTATTGGATAATAACATTACGCATTTATAAAACTAATTATTCTTCTAAAGAATATTGTTTATATAAAATGTATAAAACACCCAACACAATTTTCATAATCTTGCTTGGTTACATGCATAAATCCACAATAGCAGTAAAATGAACAATCTGGCATGTTGTGAAAAAAATTGTTTAATTCATTTAAATTCTGGTACCATTAAAAATTTTGCATGGAAGTATCGAAATACTTAACATTTTTAAGAAATGTAAATCGAAGAAAGTATTTCATAATTTAAAAAAACTCTTGATATATATTCATTCTGTTATTTAAACATAATTATTCAAGTCAATATTTTCCAGATACTTGAGACTTTTTTTACACCTTCATTCTGAAGTGTTTGATAGAAATCTTAATTATTAGTCAAACAACCTTTTTTTACCCTATTAATATTATCTGTTTTTGTATGAATTTTTATATACCTTTGAGTTCGGTGCTTTAATTGTATTTCATACATCCCGTATTCATTGATCTTCTTACAATGTCTTCTATCTGAATAGTAAGTCTACAAATATTCATTTAGTTTTGCTGAATACTGTTATGAATAGTGAAGTCTGATTATATGTATATAGTAATAACCTATTCGTTCTGAGATGAGTTTTCTCCGTTTTTCAAATGATTAAATGTTGAAAATTTAGCTTCATTTGTTAAATAGTCTATTAAACTAATACTAACTCTTACATTATTCATTTATTGACTGTCAGTATTTTGAATAGCGATCCTGTGCACATATTACTTCAGTTTACTGCAGTGCTTCTCAAACTTTCAATACTTGCGACCCAATATTCAATCATCATTTTCATCACGCCCCCTCCATACAACAACCATGTATTGATTTCAATAATACTATACTTTGACACTAAAGCTACAACCTCTTAAGTTCTACCGGCGTATATAAACGTCTCCGGACGTATATATACGTCTTTCCGAAGTATGATCTTCTCTGTGTACTACTATCCATAAAATTATTCCGAAGGCTTTGGAATTCAATAAAAGTGCCAATACTTAATTCAGAGAAGGTTTTACTTATTTGTTCCTTTTCATCCCCCTCCAATACATCCCATACGCTCTCCTATGGAGAAAACGATGGTCTTAGGGAGCGAGTCACGTAGCTTTTAATCGGCAGTTAAGGGATTATTTACAAACCGTACAAATAATCAAGATAAGTGTTAATTTGTGTACGAAATTCATACATTACAAGCCCTTGGGTCACTGGTAATTATTATAAGTGTATTAACTTAGTTTTGTTAAATTAATTATAAAATACATTGTGTGTAGTGCTGATACATTTATAAATGTTTTATATCAATGCAAATATGTATCTTGTATTTTATTTTGCGAGAATGTATTTTATTTGCTTACACTGTCAGTAAATCAATAATTTTTTTAAATAGTCTTTAGTCTTCTACTTTTCAATATGCTCGCGCCCCCCTCGTAGGGTTATCATATATATATATACACTCACTTCCAAAAGTTAAGCACGAAGATGTAAAATGCAAAAAAATCAACAAATACTGCTTTGATTGACACAAAATTTGGCAGTAAAGTAGCATATATATTTATACATAAAACAAAATCAATAATTATATACAGAAATGAAAACAATATTAAATTTTTGTAAGTTATCAGATAATGTCATACTGGATACTTAAACAGAATTATGTATAAAGTGAAAATAAACAGTACAAAATGAAAAAAAGGACATTAATAGGGTATGTGATCCCCCTCATCTCTATGCAAAGTTTACACCTTCTGAGCATGCTTTCAATTAGGTGGTCAACCACCGCAGAATTAAGCAATCGCCATTCTTCTTGTAGAGCAGTTTCTAGCTCAATAAAAGTGGCTGGAGGTGGAACTGTGAAGATACAGCACGGCCGAGAGCATCCCAAAGATTTTCAATAGAATTAAGGTCGGGTGAATATGTTGGCCACGCCATACGCGCAATCCCTTCACTCTCCAGGTAGTCATCAACGATGTCAGCTCTATGGGGGCGTGCGTTATCGTCCATTAAAACAAAAGTTGGGCCAACTGCTGCAGCGTACAATCTCACAATGGGCTCTAGGACTTCATCTCGATACGGAACAGCCGTCACAGAACCACGTTTAAAGATGTGTAGGTCGGTGCGGTATCCTAATGAAATCCCTCCCCAAACCATAATGCTTTCGCCTCGGAATGCGTGATGTTCGGTGATGTTTTGGGGCTGATTGCGTGTTCCTTGTTTACGCCATATCCTTATACGCTTGTCATCTGGCTCCAGAGCAAATCTTGACTCATCAGTAAACATCACATTGTCCCAGTCAGACACAGTCCAATTGCCATGTTCCCGGCACCAATTTAATCGTGCCCCTCTTGATTGGACGGATAGAGGAACAGAAACTCTAGGTACCCGGGCATACAGTCCATTCATAGGTAATCTTCTGCGTACAGTAGCTGCAGATATAGCCTTACCAATGGACGCTGTAACCATAGATGTCACACGTGTGGAGGTTGCTCTGCGATTCCGCTTGGCTACAATAGCAATATATCGATCTTCCGCGGGGGTTGTAAAACTTTGGCGACAGCCTAAGAGCCTTCGGATAACTGTCTGTGTGGTTTGGAATTGTTTCCATAAACGTGAAATTACAGAATGATGAACGCCGAAGAAAAGAGCAAAATACGTGATCGACTGTCCTGCTTCAATGCGCCCCACAGCACGCCAGTGCTCAGAATCTTCCATTCGTTTCCTGGAAGTCATAGAAACACGTATGTCTTGAAAACAAATTGTACGAAAGTTTTAAACACCTTCTATCAGCACTTACAATCAATTTCTGTAACCCTTCATAAAGCTGGCTTCTTATAAGACTGCCCTTTTTGCATATTTCTTGACATAAAAGCACGATTGGCTGTTACCTAACATATTTGCATACTTCCATCTGCATCTGCAGCGAATTGCATCCTCTTCAATTCTGATTGGCTTCCGGAAATTAACATTTTCCTCTCCTTGCTTAACTTTTGGAAGTGAGTGTATATATGAATGCTGCAGTATTATAAACATTGCTGACTTAGAGGGCACAAATTTATATATAAAATAACTTATATAAAAGTGTGGGTTTAATACATTTTTTGGCCAGCCAACCTCCCTCCCTCTCCCCCCTTTTTTTGCTAGTAATACTGAACAAAAACCTATTGAAAATAATGGATAGAATATCTAAATCCATTGCAAGAAAAAGGTAACTTACGTAAAAATAGCATTCAAAAATGCAGAGCCCACGCGAAATTTGAGTACAATAAACGTTATTGCCAGATTCTGGACCCAAATACAAATTTAAAACATAGAATTGGCTAAATCGTAGCACTTAGCAAAGTATGAAATTAATAGAAAGAAAATAATTCAATAGTATGTACACAAATACTACCGTTACTTGAGGAACATCAAGATTAAACAAATTAAATTAAAAGATAATGTTAAAGTAATATATTTACGACAAAAGAGAGTGAGGGGTTTAAATTCAGTATTACATAAAAGTACCTCATTGGGAGAGTAATGGACATGTTTCTATATTCAGAAATATTTTTTTATTGCATGCAACTCAATAAATTTCTTGTTTCAAAAAAATCAGAAAGAATAAAAAACTTTAAACATTTCACTAAATATTGTTTAATTCAAAAATGTCCAGTTAATTTTATGAATAATTATTTGTATAAAAAAATTCTAAAGAGTAAGGATTAAAATTCCTTAGAATATTAATAATTTATTATTATAAATTTATCATTTTTCATAGATAAATATAGCTACCTACACAATCTAATATAAGATGAAGTTACTTATTCTATTAGTTTTATTTTAAATGTAGTATTTTTTTTTAAATTTATGTATAATCCTAGTGCCCCTAAAGTAATGGTAGTATGTATATACACACTTTTTAAATTTTTTATCTCTATTATTTTCATACTTTTACTAAGTCTACTACTCAGCCATTCCCATGCTTTGAATTTGCATTTGGATCCAGAATCTGGCAAAAACTTGTTTATTGTACTCAGATTTAGCGCGGGCTATGCATTTTTGAATGTGATTTTTAGGTAAGTTACCTTTTTCTTGTAATGGATTTAGATATTCTATCTATTATTTTCTATAGATTTTTGCTAAGCATTACTAACAGAAAGGGAGGGGAAGGTTGACTGTCCAAAAAGCATGTTATATAAACACCAGTTTTATATAAATTATTCCATATGTAACAGCTGTCCTAAGTCAGCAATGTTCATAATACTGTAGCATCCATATTTTATATTTTAAACTCACTATTATTTTTAATTTCTCATATATTCTTTCTAAAATCTTATGTCTGGTTATCTTGCAGTTTCAATTTTTTTCAGTTTTGATATTGATTATTCATCTCTCTTTAGTAGAGAATTTTGACTAATATATATATATATATATTATATATATATATATTATATATATATATTATATATATATATATATTATATATATATATTATATATATGTATTATATATATATATATTATATATATATATTATATATATATATTATATATATATTATATATATATTATATATATATTATATATATATATATCATATAATTATTTACTAAACTGCCATAAATCTTACAAAGCAATGCACTACATTGAAATAAAACAAGACAGTATAGGTCAAAAGTAGTAATAAGATGAAAATAAAGTAGCTTTAGTAATATTCTTATCCTTAGGAACAAAGATTGTATATATGGGTACCATGCGCAATTGCAGAGTTGCTTCAAACATTCCCTTCTTCCCCATGAGAGAAGCATTGACCCAATGGAGCTGTAATGTTCGAATAAGCAATCCTAGAAATTGGTAGGAAAAGAGTTTTAGTCCCTGGTGGGACCTTGTCACGAAAGGGGAAAAAAAGATTTTGACACAAACGTTCCTGGAACGGATCTGCCAGTTTTTCCAATGTGAAATTGTTAAGAACTGCACATCTTTCGTTATCATCAGCATTAAATTACTTCACTTATCTATCAAAAATTGTGCCATGCTTATGAGTAGCACAAATTTCGTATCTATCAGAATGACGAATGAATATTCTCGTAATTAAAATAAATACTTCACAGCTTGTGACAAAAAAGAACATTTCTTAGAACCTTTCTTAGTTTTTCGTGGGTGGTATTAAAATAAAAAAGAAAAAGACTTAGATTTGATGATTTCTTTATCACATTACACAAGAATATTTTTTTTATAAAAAAAAATCCAGTCATCACTCAAATGTAAAAAGCAGGAAAAGCTCTTTATCTTATCTTTCACTTATCCAAAGCTGTAGAAATGGGAAGAAATCAGAAGTTACTAAAAAGTTTGAATGCGCAAAGAGAGCAAAATGTGAAGTGATTGCAATATTATTAAAAATATGTATTATCAATAATTCTTTTTTCTACAAAAGATTCTATAGAAAATAGGAATAAAATGAAGTCAATTCGTATGCTAGAAATAGTTTTATCGGATAATCAAATTCAAAGGTAAGTTTATTAATTCTTAGAAAAGAATGTGTGAGACACAATTATTCTTATTCCTACTATATTTGTTTTAGGTACGAAAATAAAATATTGTTATGTTTTTAATCATATAAAAAGCAGCTGTTGGACTATTATTTGAATTATTCTCATTTATGTAGAAAACAGCGTTTTGAAAAACAAAAGGTCATGTTTACCCTTTTCCTGTAACGTATCTTGAATATAATCTGTAATTTGCTTAATAATTACAAAAACTTCAAGCACTTTGAGAGATAAAAAAGGGGTATTAATAAGTCAATGACTTCTTTTTTTTGTTGCTGTTGCTTCAGAACATAAAATTAAAGTAAATATCTCTTAAAGGTAAAAAATTTATTCTACCAACTGTATATAAGCAATGTTATGTAATGCATGAAACTACATAGGGGATTATATGAAAATGTACTAACAAAATAGGTACTTCCAATTACATATTTTTTATCATTAAATGTTATTTTAAAATGTATACGATATTTCAGAATTTTAATGTTCCTTTTATCTACCTTTACGTGCCGTTCCAAAGACCAGTTCAGTTTTTCAGAAGCAACATTTGCACGCAATATTTCGTTCTGTCTCATCAACAGAATATATTGCATGTTATTCCGTGTTATTATTAGGTTCTGGAGTATATATATATATATATATATATATATATTTAGGAATGTAATAATGTTTATTTCAGCATCCAATAATTTTTTTGCTGAAAATGGTGCTTTGAGTATAGTTACTATGGAAACTACAATATGCTGTTTTTTTACGTTTAGTTTAGTTTGATTTTTTTTCAAGTTGAACCAAACATTTGCATTTCGTGGCTCAATAGTTTTTGTTTGCCTTCAATAACTTTTTTCATTCTTATTCATACGTCACTTAAAAATGCTTTTACTATCTGAAATCACGACATTTATAAATTTTGTCTCATTTTCTTTAAAAAATAAGAGATTAAATATCTTTTTAAAAGAATTTTTTTTAAAAAAATTAAGTGTTTGAAATTATTCCGCTGATAGATGTATAGAATGAGCACTTCAGTTTAATAATGGGATCATTTTAGAAGATGAAGGATAATTTAACATAAGATTAAAGTAAATGGTATTTTCTCAAAAAACTAAGCATTGTGTTGCCTATTTTTCTATTGCTTGTACGAGTAAGAGTCAAAAATATTCAGTAGTAATTAATTTAATACATATTTTACAAATTACAAAAAAGTTTTCTAAATTTCTTTTTATTTAACTCGTATTAAAAAAGTTTAAGAAAAATGTGTAGATGTAAGTACGATTTTCTTTATCAATATATAAGTTATTTTAAAGCTTTTTTTTCATAAATATTAATTTCAATATATGTTTTTATTAGAATTTGTTACTGAAAACTTTGTTATTCCGAAAGAATTAAAATCTGCTTTTATAATTTTTTAAGAATAAAAGTATTCTCCAGTTTTAAAGAGGGAGGAATAATTTGAGAATATTATAAAGCATGTTTCCACAATTCTTTTTACAATTTGAGTCTTGATTTCAGAAGAAAAAACACTATACGAATATAAGAATGTATAGTATTATATACGAAAATAGGAATAAATTATATTTTGACTCAGTATGTTGTATAAAGAGTATTCGGAACATTTAAAGAAATATTTATTTTTTCAAAGAAAATTTGTGCATGTGAATTTTTTTAAAACATTTTGTTGTCTGAATTGAAAACTAATGTGGAATGGAATTCCTCAAATTTAATTTAATATACGAGTAATGTCTATATTTCTTAAAAGGTGCTTTTTGTATTGCGGTTTAATTGAATGATTGAACATAAATATATAAGAAACAATAAAGCGCAAAATTTTAAAGAATAAAATAGGAAAAAAAATCCCTTGAAAATCAGAAAAGCAAAGCAATAAAATTCTTAGTAAAATGGGTTGCTTAAGATTATTTTTTAAAATAATAAAGAGTTTTAAAGTAATAACTTTAGAGAAAAGTTTAACATTTCTCTTATTAGTGATGTATATTTAGTGATATCAGGTAACAAAATACATCACAAATAACTAAAGATACATTATTTCGGCTAAAACACATTATTCTTAGCATAAATATACTTTTATTTCATAAATTTTAATTATATTTAGAGCTTTAATTGAGACTTTTCACAAGATTTAATTAGTATGTACACTCGAACCTCTATATAACGAATCTCTATATTGCGGAATGTTTCTATATAGCGAACTTTTTGCTGGAACCTGGAACATTTCACGATTCTCTTCGTAAAATAACCTCTCTATAGCGAAGTGCCTTTTCTATATAATGAACTTTTTCTTTTGTGATTCAATTTTTGTTCTCCCTTTTTTTAAAGTATTTCTGAAAAATTTCAAGTTATTCTCTCTTTAACACATTTTATGGTGGTCATAAATCTTGAAATGGTTTTATTAGATCCTAACTCGCCGCAATAGAATTCTGGACGCTTCATTCAAGAAGTGCAACCTTTAACCCCCATTGCCCAGTTCACTAGAAAAATCTTTGATATCCCCTTTCACCCTCAGTGGAGTTGTCCCGTGTTCTAATTATAAAATAATGTATGTTTAATATTACTCGTATGCTTTAAATTATAAAATGTTCTTAAGATTCATTAATTTTAGGATAAAATTATTTTCTTAATTTTGAAAATACAGTGATTCCTTCAATATTCTTTTTTCTTGTTTTCCTCGCAGTTTTTCTTTCTTTCATACTTTCTTTTTTGATGGGTAAAATGTATAAAATAAACATATCTTAATTTTAAAAAATGTGTGAATAATTACTTTTTTAATATGTAGTGTTTCTGAATTTAAAATTTGTTTTATGTGGTTTATAAAGTATATTAAAAGACGAACCTCTATATAACGAATTTTCCGTATGACGAACTTTTTTTCCGGGAGTTAGCGACTTCGTTATATGGAGGTCCGACTGTATATATATATATATTCAACACTTTTTACTTATTATACATTTTTCATGCATTCTTAATGTTAGAGTTTCACAAATTGTTGAATATGATAAAGTGGTACATAATTCCCATATATCCTCAAATCTTTTATTTTATTTTTTTTCATCTGGACTATTATTTTAATATATCTGGTCTATCTAGTTGAAAAAGATTAGAGAAAACCAATTTTATAGTTTTGCCCAAATATTTAATGTAGAAATTCCCATCATTTTCTTAAAATTATGGTCTTGTTAAAATATTAAAAAATTTTAACAAGAGATTTTTAACCATTCTTTTATGAATTTGAAGTTGAGGCTATTATATTAATCATGGAATTTTTACATCAAATTAAATCTTTATGATCTTATTCACTGCTGGCTCTTAGAGAAATATTATAGACATTCGTAATTATTATTTGACATTTGTTTCCGAGAACATGTGAGATATTTTTAATTCTTTTAACATGGAAGTAATTTTTTTTTTTGAAATTGTGAGGCAGGATTCTGTCGTTTTCCTAGAAATGATTGAAACTACTAATAATTTTTGTGATATTTAACACTGTTAGTATGTTTACTCGTATAATTTTCAATTATTTAGAATTCTTAATGAAAATATAGTGTTAATTGAGAGACGCGTTGAGCTTAAAGTGTTTTACACCTGAAGGTTTTAAATGTTAAATGAATACTTATACCATATGATAAACAAATTATCTTTATTAGTTTTATACAATATCAAAGTCATTCAGTTGCACATTTTCTCACAACTGATTAAATGTTTTCTTTTCGATTAATAAATATTAATAATAATTTCATTTTAGTATTTGATTTGGTTATTAAAAAACTCACTGAATAATGATTCAAAAATAAAAATAATAACATTCTCATTGCGCTCTTTCCAAAGTTAAATAGCATAAATTCCTAATAAAGTCAACTTCAGATTGTATTATTCTTATGTGTACGATAGTTTTTTTCTTTTTTTTTTTTTTTTTTTTTCCCTTTTTGGGCAGTATTTACAGAGATTCATTTTTTTTCTATGAAACAAGAATAGATACTAATTACCAAAATCATTAAAATACCTGCCTACTATATTAGATATGTCCATATTTATTGCATGCGCCTAGGGAGCATATTTTATTTAACAAATTGTTGCTACATTGTTGTTTTCTTTGTTATAAAAGTCAATAAAAGACAGCAATTGTTTCACGAGTTGCTTATGATTTATTTATGTGAACCTTTCTTATCTTGCAATTCATAGCAGACTTTTTTATTTTCAAATAAACTTAATTAAGTATGAAGGACGTTTAAAAAAGTAAGTTAGTAAGTTACATTCGAACACGGTAATTGGATAATGTTTTGTTGATATAAACACAGCACACATATACCAAACTGTTTTATACATAATCATCATGTCACTGTCAAACATTTGTCGGAGCGTAGTACTAGTTGTTCAATGTCTTGAGTATAGAAATCCACTCTTTGGTTGTTGAATCAACATGGAATAGTTGTCTTAGCATGGTCATTGTTGGCAAACTAGCGTTCTACTGGATGTTTTTTCAACTTTCCAAACAAACAGGCGTCAGATCGGGACTGTACGTGGGATGCTTTCAGGCTTTCCCTCTAAAACGTTAAAGCTAATTCTGTTATTGTGCCACCTTGTGAGATGTTGCATTGTCGTCCAAGAGGATAATGTCCTGTTTTTAAAGTTCATGTCTCTTGGTTTTCACTGCATTGTGAAAAGTAGTTAGTGTTTCACAATGCGACTAATAGTTCTCGACTTGTGGTATAATCATGGTATAAAGAATTCCCCTGCATTTGAAAAGAAACGATAACTGTGACCTTAATGGTCGATAGGAAAAATATGAATTTTGCTCTAAAAAGGATGATAAATATTTCAGTCCTGTAATGATGTGACTTCGAAGAAATTTTACTTCTTGACCATAACGTTGCTGGGATCTCAAAGAAGCATCAAATCTTGCCCCTCTGTGCCCAGAAATCAATGAGTGAGGAACTAATCATTCACGCAATGTGCCATAATCCATTTGATGCCGAATGGGCACTACCAGTGGATATTCCGGACGACTGCGTCATGTGTGTGATGTTCAATTTTTTTTTTTTTTAGGATTCATGCGAATCGTGTTGTTCAGCTTTTGCAAAAGGTATGCTTTGGTGGACGTTGTTGATTTTCTTGTCTTTCCGAATCGGCCAAGTGTGTATGGCCTTTTTCAAACTGATGGTACTATTTCACTAAACTGGAAATTACATTGCATGTGAGGCATACACCACCGATATTTCATGGTGAATTTCCTTTAAGAGTGTCCTTTCGCCGACAAAATTTTACATGCAAGAGTGCCTTTTTATCTGTTCCAGGTACTTTATCATCTGAGCTGATGAGCCAATTTGTTTGCGTTCTACTCTGAAACAATCTTTACTACTCGAACGAAAACGAAAATGCTAGCGTCTGAAGTCATTGAATACCTCTACCTTCTGAATTAATAGTTGCCTTTTTTTTTCTTTAAAGCACTTCCATATCTAAAAGAACAAAAGTAACTTATCTTTAAAATGTCTTACGTACACAAAACATGTACAGCAGATTCATCACGTCTCGTGTGGGTTATTTGTCATTATTATATAACAGTACATACAACTTATATTTGATTTACTTTCATTGGCATCATTTTTTAAGTATTGTTCAAGAGAAAACATACACGTGATTTGTTTCAATGGATATATTTGTTGAAAATATCTTGAACTGTGTATTTCCTTAAATTATTCATTTTTTTTCCTTTCAGAATGGAGAAAAATGCTGAAGTAAGGACAATGAAACACAACTCCAACAAAAGAAGACTAACTTTTACTGTTTGTAGTTCTTTGACTTATTAGTTGCGTTCTTGAATATTCAGCAGACTTGAAACTTCAATAAAGGTATGTTTCGTTTTGTTCTACTTCGATTATTTTCACCATTATCAAAGCGATTTTGATCAAATCTTGTTTATAAACTAACTTTAACATTAAAGGAAAATTATTTAAGCTCTTCAATAAACAGTAGCTCTTCAATAATCAGAAGACTTCATTTTTTGTATGTATACTGCAATTTTATTGAGCCCTTCCACTGCTCAAAAATTTTCATAAGAAATTCATAATCATTCACATATTCCGCTTTATTTTCCAAACCTGAAAGTATCATTTTCCTATTACTCTAAAACTTAACCAAGATAAGGCTATTCAACAGATAATTAGAGAATTATATCACAGAATTATATTAAACTTTCATTTTCATAAGAAATACTAATACAGAATATATCTTAGAACTATTCCAAAAACAGTTAGAAAACGAGACACAAGAATAGAGAAGGACAAGCCGTCCAACTGTTATTTTGTCAACAACGCTTGAATAAAAAAAAAAGCAAATAGAAATATGCAAGAATTGGTTGCTTATAAGAATTTGCTTCTGCGTGTGTTTCGGTCTCATAAATAGGGAAGGACAAGATTAAAATATATAACAGTCATCATATATGCGTATATATATATATATATATATATATATATATATATATATATATAAGAAGTAGACATTCTTAATAGCTTTCTTCAATTCTCATCACTACAAAACAAAATTAATATCAAATTTTAAGGTTTAAAAGAAACAAAACTATTATGTTAAAGGATTAATTACTTGAATTCACTTCATAAGCAGAATTTTCCCATTATGTATACTAATTTTTTTTTTTTTACACTTCTTAGCTTAAAATTTAAAATTTTAAGCTAAATAAACTCTAAGCCTTACTGTTTAATTAGTGTTCCAGATTTTTAACAGTAAAAAAAGTTCTACTCAACACTTACGCTGAACAATATTTTTTTCTTATTTTAAAACAGTAAAAAAAATTTAATAATAATTTGAAAAAAAAAACATGCAATAAAATTACGAAAAAAATTAAATGTGTGTGTGTATGTGCGCGCATGTGTGTGTGCGTGTGTGTACCATTCCAAAATACTTTCACAATGAATTTTTCATGTTCTGAAACAAGGCCATATTTTGCGATTGATAATTCTACAAAAAAAACTCCTCAAATTATCGAAATAATATAATATGAGTAAATTAAGATTGGTAAATCAGATCTGAGTAAATTACGATTTTTAAAAAATCGCATATCTCTAAGGCAATTAGTTTTTGCATTAATATTTATTTCTAGCTGATACTTTGTTATTAAAACAGATTTTTAGGACAATAATATATATATATATATATATATATCAAATATAAAAGAATTTTTTCAATATATAATCATATACATATACATACACATATATATAAATTTATACACACACATATATATATATATATATGTATATGTATATATTTGTCAAGAATTTAAAAATTATATCACACAATTTCTAAAAGCAATATAATACTAAATTTTTATTTCCTGCCTATCGGATTTTGCAAGTTATTTTTTAAAGTTTATTACACTCATTAACTCTAATATAATTAATAATATAGCTTATAAGGATTATCACATCGCGTTTAAAAACTCTCAGTAATAATATACTTAAATTTAAATAACATCAGTGCAATCGAAAGGAAAATTAAACATTTTATTAATAAGTTATTATGTTTAATAACGTAATTTAAAATTCCTGTCATACCAACATAAGTTATAGGTATTATGTTATGTAAACTTTGTTATACTTTAAACTGTACCATGCTTTTTCATTTCAATTAAAATATATATTCGTGGGATAGTTAGTACATACTTTACAAATATTAAAAAAGAAATAGAATGTTTTAAAAATAACGAAAAAACAGCAGCTTACTCGCATACACATACACTCACGCATGCACACATATACACACGCATATATACACACGCACACATATATATGTAAATTTGCGCACCAAGAAGTAAGCGTTTGATTGTTACGAAACTTGGCATAAAGGTACGTGTCAGACAGATATGTAAATGATTAGAAATGTAGCGTGATTGCGCATTGAGTAATAACCCGAGAGTGCGTTGAGTTTGGTTCCCCTTGGATAGTAAAACAGGTAAGCAGAGCTTGTTTGCGTGTATTTAATCTATTGCAGAGGGACGCTTTTTAACTAGAGAAGCCATTGCACCCCCATTGGAGACAATTTGAGCAGCTGTCACAGCTTGAGACGGGGAGATAATGAAAGGGATAATGGAAACAAGGTGGCCAGCTCGACCCCGTAACATCACACCGTTCCCACTACTGGTGTGATGGTATGGAGTGCCATCGCATACAACACACGTTCACCCTAATATTGATCCACGGCACCATGACAGCCCAGAAGTACGTTCATGACATTCTTCAGGCACTCATAGCAGACCCCCAGGAGCAGTTTTTTTACATGACAATGCTTGCCCCCATACAACAAGGAACTCACAGGATAATCTCCATCACACTTCCACCCTTCTCTGGACGGTTCGATCATCAGAATTTTGCTCATATCTGGGATCATTAAGATCAAGTTGAGCAACCCATGAGTTTAGTCGAATTAGAAGCTCGTTTATCGCAACTATGGAACGAAATAATGGAGGATATCATACAGGACCTGTGTGCCTCATTGCCCGACTGTATCACATCATACATTCATACTAGAGGTTGCCCAGCAGGGTACTGAAACCTCTTATCATTTGTAACTTTTTCTACAATAAATGATCCTTTTGATTTGATTTGTAATCACTTACTTACATCAACGTTGTACTCACATATGTAAAATTTCGTTTTATTCAACCTACTCTTTCTTGGTGCACAAATTTTTATGGCAATGACTGAATACATAAATATAACCTTAGAGTGTTTATATATATATAGCATTTAAAAAGTATATCTTAAAACTATAATAAATATTAAGGTATCCGACTACGTTCGGAACCGTGATTTTCAAAAGCGCATAAATGGATAATTTTCATGATATCTAGTGTCACTAAGATTAGAATGTATGCATAAAATTGTTTTAAGGACATTTTGACAAAAAATTTATTTAAATACAATATTTTGGCAAAAAAATAACTTAGGATAATCTTTTTTCCAAATGTACTCCTTTTGTGAAAAATGCTTCTATTATAATAATATTTTGCCTGTATATAATAGCACAGACCTCTATTCAGAGGCTCAACTAGAGTTTTTGAAATATATAAATTAGAAGTGGGTTTATTCATATTTTACGACATCAGAGGGAAGCAATTTTAAGAAAAAAACGCGAATAATTGCTTCAATTGGTGGTAACTCTGAAATATATATATATATATATATATATATATATATATATATATATATATATATATATAATGTGAATTTTTCAAAAATTCTAGTTCAACCTCTGTAGAGAGGTCTGAGCTGTATGACGACAAAATATTATTATAAAATTTTGTAGTGCTTGGTGAAACATAATATCTTATATAGTAACTTTTTCTCAAGAGAAAATCTACAAGAAACGATTCTTAAAGCTAAAAGTTCTTATCAAATTAAAATTTATTTTTAAAAATTCTAAATTTATTGTCTTAAAAAAGGTTTTACCAATACCCAAATGCTTTTTAATCCAGAATTTTCTCAGTAAATTTTGGAAAACTCTGATGAAGAGAATTTGAATTTCTCTCTAGCTTAATATTTGCTTTAATTATTACTTAACATTTTAATCTCATTTTTTAGGATGTTTTGTCAATTATTGTCAGTTAAACTTCTTAGCATTAACTATTTGGTTACATTACTTTGCTAAGAGTAAAAATAAATTTTTTAAATAAAATTAAATTAATATAAAAATAAAAATCTGAATATCGCAAGAACGTTCCTCGCTGTGTTTCACTATGTGAATAAATGTTACAACCTTAAATTCAATCTCAGTTACAACTGATATTGATTATCTGAAACTCTGAGGCTAAAATACAAATTTCAATTGTCTTGTAGCAAAGCATTCATGACTTAACAGAATTATTCTTATTTTCTAATGAGGTCGCAGGTGTAGTTTTAGACACCGTATCAGCAGACATTGTTATAAAAATAATCCCTTTTATTCGGTTCATTCAATTTATGATCAATCAAGGATTATAAATCGATGGAGCAATTAACTTAGAACATGATCTTAAGCTCGTAAGACAAAATAATTAATCACTTATCTGAGTGTGATCCAATAGAAGAACACTCTCCTGGGTTAACTGTAATCCAGTCCAAAACTTCTCTCTTACATCATGGTTTTCGAACGGCAGTATTTTAATCTCCCTTTAATAATAGCGTAATGACTAACTCTAACACACACAGTGCTAGGATTTAAATAGATCTCAAATTAGAGAGAACTTAATTAAGTTCTCTCTACGGTAGGTGGTTCTTAACTCAAACAACAGTTGAAAAAGTATTTCCCCGAGAGGATTAGTGTAAGGCAGTGTTTCTCAAAGTGTGGGGCACGACCCCTGGGGGTTGCGATAACCCTACAAGGGGGGCGCGAGCATATCGAAAATTTAAACATATTTTTTTAAAAAAAATAAACGGAAAGAAGTGAAACAAAATACTTTTTTCCATAATAAAAATTACACAACACTGATATAATTTATGTTTATCATCTGGCGTTTTTCGTTTTTAACCTAAAATATTACTCGTTAAATGAAAAAAACGAAACCCAGACCCTGAGAAAAATTCTAAGAAGATAAACATTTCATCAGTGTAATTGTTATTGAAATACTGTACATTAGTTGTAGAAATAAAAGGAAGACATGATTCACTTTTCAGCCAGGCAGCATAATACATTTGCTGATCATTTGATTGACCTTCAAACTTACTGGTATGGTTTCTACATTAGTTCCGTACCATCTTTTATGTACTATTTGTTTTTCGCTTAGGGAAATTGTAAATAATGAAGAGTTTTACTATATTTGGAAAAGAATTGATTTATTTGAAGGATTATTTGGCTAAGATATATTTTTATGAGTATCTCAAACATATAAAGCATAGTGAAAACGTCATAATCATTTTTAGAACATCCGTATTTTTTTCTGAATACACTTTTAACCCGGGAGCGGTGGCGCGGGGCATCTGTGATCTCTATTGAAGGAAGTTGAAACTGATCAAGCAAAAGAATGCATATTATTCATGATTGAGAAACGCGATGAACATGTAACGAAAGGAAAATTTTCAAATGCTTCCTATAGAACTCCATCAACTAAAATATGAGGCCATAAGTGTACCACAAGCTTCAGTTCTCCTTGTCAAAAAGACAGAAGAAAGAAAAAAAGTTCAACTTGCTATTTGTTGATCACCAAAGGTGTCATGAGTTCGAGACCAGTACCACTAAAGACCCATCGTGTATGGGGGAAGTGCACGTTAAATCTGTCGAGAGCTCAAACGTCCTCTTGTTGAAGTGGTGTGGTAGCTAAAAGAGGCCAGCTCAAGTATCGTCCTCGTCAACCATGGTTCAAAATTTCGAGGTCCGTCTCTAAAAGCCCTCGTGTAGCTCACCTGAACAGTGCGACGTTAATATTCACTCACTCGATCATGAAAGCTCATTAAAACTACAATTACTTGAACAAAATAGGACAGCTCTTTGCCAGCAAATAATATTTCTGTAATATTAGTGAAAAGTATCTTTGATTTGTGTCCTTTATTAAGGCCTTGCACTTTGGAATCATTTTAGTTCAGTTTTATTGGATTTTTTCTCAAATCATCAAAGAAAAATTGAATATTCCTTAAAAGCCGGTAAGTATACTTTCTTTTAATTAAATTATTCACTGGAATTCCGATTTGTATCGTGTAAAGTAAAAATAATTATAAACAAATGATTGGAGTGACTGAGTCCCCCCGCACTACCATTAGCGTTAGTATCGAGTGCGCGCCTGCTCCCGGGTTAAAACATTTTGAAGTCTTCTCGCTTTAAATATTAAAAAAGTAACACAATTATTCTTCATAGGAATTTTATATTCATTTTCATTATTTAACATTAATTCTAAATTAAATTCTCTGAGGTTTAAAATTACAGTTCTTTTAAACAGTTATTTACAATTGTAGCATTTATCTAAAAAAAGCATTTTACATTTTTGTATACAATGTCGTGCACGCAGTTTTACTCTCCTTACAGTTCAGCTATTATATCAAGAATAATGTTATATTTTTTTAAAAAATGAACTCGTGCGAAGAGCCGGTGTTTCAGCCAGTATACGTTTAATGTATCAGTACTCTCTCTCTCTGAAGAAGGTATCTTATAAACAATTTCTTAATACTAAATTAAGAACAAGTTTAATAATTATTAGGAACTTCCATTGGCTTGTCTTGTAGAGCAAAGTTTTTTCAAAGAAAGGTTTAATATCAGATATTGACACTCTGAGTTATTTTTCTATATTTAGCTGAGATCTATATTTTGTCTTCAAAGCAACCACCGCAGAAAATTGGGTTTAACATAGGTAGGATGTTGAAAATGGTAATAGTATACGAAATGCTTTTGTTTTCAGTGCAGAAAATTCACCTTCCATCTCTTCCCAAAATTCAAAGAGCGATTTATTACAAAATTCCCTTTTAATTTTTCACTGGACGTGAAATCTATGAAAATTTCTTCTTCGGAAGTTGAGAGCCCTTCTGTAGTATCTTGAAATAGACCCCTAATCCACTCGTAACTTGTTACCAAGTTGTCCTCATCAAGAAAATACTTTTTAAAATTCTTTGCCAACATGGCTAAATGATTTTACATGCTTTAAAAACAACTTTCACATGCTGTTCTACAGATTTGTAAGTTTTAACACATATCAAGCTGGGGCTTTTTTTTCCATCATTTACTTCAGTAGTGGTAAATCCAAAATTTAAGTATTTTTGAGAATATCGCCTTGATTTAATTTTCGGGACCATGCTCGTCTGTGTATTTGTTGATCCTTTATTATCGTCGAATGTTTGCTTACGACTTTAAAATATATGTATGATTTTGTTTTAACCTACTGCCGTAAATACATAATTACCGTGAATTACAATTAACGTGCAAATTAAAAAATGTACATTAAAGCTAGATTCGGTAGCTATAGAAGTATCGAGTCGACCAAAACTGACTGGAATTGTACGAGGAAAAGCATTTTTACCTGTTTTGCGCAGACGTCTGATAGGTTGCTCAGACTCACGCAAACGTACGTACCCGTTAATGCCAGATGTGATGGATCTGATAGAGAGCAACATAGACTAGACTATTTTTCTGATGACATTTGTACTTTGAGAAATGGATGCTGAAGGAAATATATCTTTAATTAAATATATCATTTTGCGATCTGTTCCAATTAAAAATAAGAGAAAAAATAACATAATAATAAGTAAGTAATATATATATATATTTTAAGTAATTTTCTTAAAATATATATATATATTACTTAAAAGTAACATATACAAAATTTAATACTTATACAGTTTATAATTGAGATCGCATTGTAGCTTTAGCGTCAAAGTGCATTTTTATTGCAGTAAATACATTATTTTTGTACAGGGGGGGGGCACGACAAAAATTATGATTGAAAATTGGGTCGCCAGTATTGAAAGTTTGAGAAACACTGGTGTAAGGACGTGAATAGGACCTGTCACAAATGAAAAGTCAATGTTTTCTTCAGACTTGTGGTTGTTGTTTCTAATGCCACCTGTCTGTCGTAGTCAGATCGAGGCCCACGAAATTCATCGGGGCAAGGGTCTAGAAGTACGCCTGTCGTTGACCTTGGCCTTGAGCGCCATACGGGTGACAGTAGGAATTAGCTCGGTGAAATTCCCCGAAGGGACGATAGATGGCGACACCACATATCTCCATCTCCACAATTTAGGCATGGAACTGAAGGGGAGGGAATATTCTCCAGTCCCCTGCACTCGTGATTCAGCCCACAAGACTTCGTACCCACTGATTTAACGAGCACGTACTCCGTGTGTACTCGGAGGGTATTTGGTGGCACGGGCATCGAACCCAGGCCTTCCAGTTTGGAGTCCGATGCTCTAACCCCTGCTACCCACGGCCTTCCTTCAAACTTAAAACTAATTAATTTATAAGATTCTCTTTTCTCCGGAAGCATAATTATCCTGTTCAGCAGATTGACTCATCATATTTTTCCAGACAAAATTACGCTCCAACATAAATATTACATTTGATATCCCTATCCTGCAGAGAGTAGCATAATTCAGATACTGCGCTTTTTTTCTGCATCAAATAATCCATTTTTGATAAATAAAATATGCTTAAAATGTAACTTGATGCGGGTGAATTTATAAAGATTTAAAAATTTAGGAGGCAGAATGGTAATTGTAGAAATGTATGTATTGTGAGGGAGTGTGAATTTATTCTAAAATTGGGAGAATTTTGAGTTTTGAACTCCCTCTTCCTAGTTTCGTGACAATAAACTTAACCCTGCTGTTCTGTGCGCATTTACTACACGTGTGTAGCGTTCGGGTCAACATGATCCGATTCAGAAAACTAACCTTTCTTGCCGTAAATGATGGGGACCATATAAGAAATAGTTGAAACAATAGTAATGCAACTTTAAAACTATATCTAATAATATAAAACACATCTATAAAAATAACAGAAAAATATTTGAAATTGATAACTTACAATATTAATATAAAACACACATCTATAAAAATAATAGAAAAATATTCGAAGTTAAAACTTACTTTTATTTACAATTTGAACAGTTATATCTTACATGAATTTAGCACAAATGCGGTTCTTTCACTTGTAGCATAACACAGTGTTTCTCAAAGTGTGGGGCGCGCCCCCCTGGGGGGGCGCGATGACCCTACAAGGAGGGCGCGAGCGTATCGAAAATTGAAAGATTTTTTTTAAAAAAAATAACCGGAAAGAAAAGTAAAACAAAATGCTTTCTTCCATAATAAAAAAAAATACACACAACAACACTGACATAATTTATGTTTATTATCTGGCTTTTTTCCGTCATCAAATAACTATCTTTGATCCCAAAACCAAATTAAAGAAAAAAAAAAACATTTTGTTTTATTTGCTGTATTTCCTCAATGAGAGATTTTTTTTTATTACGTTTTAACATAAAATATTACTCGTTAAAAGAAAAAACGAAACCCAGACCCTGAGAAAAATTCTAAGAAGATAAACAATTCACCACTGTAATTATTATTGAAATACTGTACATTAGTTGTAGAAAAAGAAAAGGAAGTCATGATTCACTTTTCAGCCAGGCTGCATAGTACGTTTGCTAATCATTAGATTGACCTTCATTCTTATGGTATGGTTATTATCAATATTAGTTCCCTCCCATCTTTTATGCGTTTGCTTTTCGCTTAGGGAAATTGTAAATAATTGAGTTTTGCGATATTTGGAAAAGAATTGATTGGTCTAACATTTCTGTAGGATAATTGAAAAGTGTCTGATTTGCGTCCTTTATTATGGTCTTGTACTTTTGAATCATTTTAGTTCAGTTTTATTGGATTTTTTTCTCAAATCATCAAAGAATTGAATAGTCCTTGAAAGAAGGTAAGTATACTTTCTATAAATTAAAATATTCACTAGAATTCCGATTTGTATCGTGTACAGTAAAAATAATTCTAAACAAATGATTGGGGTGACTGAGTCCCCCCGCACTACCATTAATGTTAGTATCGAGTACGCGCCTGCTCCCGGGTTAAAACATTTTGAAGTCTTCTCGCTTTAAATGTTAAAAAGTAACGCAATTATTCTTCATCGGAATTTTATATTCTTTTTCATAATTTAACATTAATTCTAAATGCTAATTGTGTGAGGTTTAAAATTACAGTTCTTTTAAACAGTTATTTACAATTATAGCATTTATCTAAAAAAAAAAAAATCATTTTACATTTTTGTATACAATGTCGTGCCCACAGTTTTACTCTCCTTACAGTTCAGCTATTATATCAAGAATAATGTTTTATTTTTTAAAAAAAATGAACTCGTGCGAAGAGTCGGTGTTTCAGCCAGTATACGTTTGATGTATCAGTACTGAAGAAGGTATTTTATAAATAATTTCTTATTACTGAATTTGGCCGCGGTAGCCGAGTGGTATCGGTATCGGATCGTGGCTTGCCTTGTCACGAGTTCGAGCCCAGTACCACTAAAGACCCGCCGTGTAGGGCAGCGATGCACGTTAAACCTGTTGAGAGTTGAAACGTTTTCCCGTTGGTGTGGAGTGGTAGTTAGGAGAGAAGGGTGCCAGCTCAGGTGTCATCCACGTCACTTGACCATGGTTCAAAATTACGTGGTCCGTCGTCAAAAGCCCTCGTGCAGCTGAACAGTGCGACGTTAATATTCAATCAATCAATCTTATTACTAAATTAAGAACAAGTTTAATAATTATTAGGGACTTCCACGGTCTTGTCTTGTAGAGGAAAGTTTTTCAAAGGAAGGTTTAATATCAGAAATTGACACTTAAAGAGTTATTTTTCTATATTTAGCTGAGATCTATATTTTGTCTTCAAGGCATCCACTGCAGAAAATCCGGTTTGAAAAAGGTAGGATGTTGAAAATGGTAATAGTATACGAAGTGCTTTTGTTTTCAGTACAGATAATTCCTCATCCACCTCTACCCCAAATTCAAAGAGCGATTTATTACAAAATTGCCTTTTAATTTTTCACTGGATGTGAAATCTATGAAGATTTCTTCTTCGGAAGTTGAGAGCCCTTCTGGAGTATCTTGAAATAGATCCCTAATCCACTCGTAACTTGCTACCAAGCTGTCCTCATCCAGAAAATATTTTTAAAATTCTTTGCCAACATAGCTAAATGATTTTACATGTTTTAAAAACAACTTTCACATGTTGTTCTACAGATTTGTAAGTTTTAACACACATTGAGCTGGGGCTTTTTTTCCATCATTTACTTCAGTAGTGGTAAATCCAAAATTTAAGTATTTTTGAGAATATCGCCTTGATTTAATTTTCGGAACCATGCTCGTTCTTCTGTGTACTTGTTGATTCTTTATTATGGTCGAATGTTTGCTTACGACTTAAAAATGTATGTATGATATTGTTTTAATCTACTGCCGTAAATACTTAATTACCGTGAATTACAATTAACGTGGAAATTAAAAAAAATGTACATTCAAGCTAGATTCGGTAGCTATAGGAGTATCGAGTCGACCAAAACTGACTGGAATTGTACGAAGAAAAGCATTTTTACATGTTTTGCGCAGACGTCCGATAGGTTGCCCAGACTCACGCAAACGTACCCTATAATGCCAGATGTGATGGATATGATAGAGAGCGACATTGACTAGACTATTTTTCTAGTGACATTTGTACTTAGAGAAATGAATGCTGAAGGAAATAAATCTTTAATTAAATACATCATTTTGCGATCTGTTCCAATTTAAAAATTAGAGAAAGAAAAATAACATTATTCTAAGTAATATATATATATATATATATATTTTTAAGTAATTTTCTTAAAATATATATATTACTTAAAAGTTACATATACACAAAATTTAATATACTTATCGTATTAATTTGTACGGTTTATAATTAAGATCGTATTGTAACTTTAGCGTCTCTCTCTCAAAGTGCATTTTTATTGCAGTAAATACATTATTGTTGTACGGGGGGGGGCGAGACAAAAATTATGATTGAAAATTGGGTCGCCAGTATTGAAAGTTTGAGAAACACTGCTTTTAATGTATGAGTGGTGCACAGAGTATTTTATGACTAATTAATTAATACTAAATTAAGTACAAGTTTAATAATTATTAGCTACTTCAATGGGGTTGTCCTACAGAGCAAAGTTTTTGAAAGGAGTTTTAAGATAAGAAATTGACCCCCTGAGTTCATTTTCTATATTTAGCTGATATCTATATTTTGTCTTCTAAGCAACCACCGCATTTTGTAATATGTTCCAATTTAAAAATCAGAGAAAGGAAAAATAACTTAGTAATTATCCTATTACTTAACTTTTTTTGCTTAAAAGTAACATATACAAAATTTAATACTTATGTCATGAATTTGTACGGTTTATAATAAATATTGTTGCTTTATCGTAAAAGTGCATTATTATTGCATTCAGTAAATTATTATGTATAAGGGGGCGCGATAAAAATTGTGATTGAAAAGGGGGGCGCCAGTATTGAAAGTTTGAGAAGCACTGGCATAACATGTTAGTTTTGTTGTCGTTGCCAGATGGGCAGAGCTTGCACCTTTCACGTTCGACACACAATAAAGTATTCTCAGCAGATCCTGATGGAACACTTACCCTTCATCTCTGAATACGTTTCACTATTTTTATTGAGTTCTCACTTCTTGGTAGAATGTGGGAAAATGACCGACTTTCCCAGTTCTTCCAAAGTAGCCTTCTTCTTTTTTTTCTTTTTTTCTTTTCTTCTTTTTTTCTCTTTTTCTCTTTTTCGTTCCAATCACCAGCGATTTGTGTGTCTTTTACAAGGGCATGTGTTTAAAAGTTGATCAAGAGTATCCACAGCTAATTATAATCTAAGATCAATAATGGTTTTTTGTCGGGTCTGCAGCTTACCATAATGCAGTGCTCAAAAGAACATTCTTGTTCTTTTTTGGGATGTGTTCCGTAAAATAAAATAAGGAGCTGTGAGCTTCTTTATTAGGCATTTCTTCACGTTCTGGTTTATGTTTTCTAATGGTGCCAAGCATATTCATTTTCCGTTTTAAAAGAAGTCCTAAATTGCAAGATGTGAAAAATTATCGCATGTAATACTGTGCCCCAAATACCCATAAGTGAGATCACACACTACTCGGATTCCCTGATTTTTTCCCAATGTAAATTTGAATTTTCAGTACATACCAAGTTTTATTGTCATATTCAGTCTATATTTTGATCACATACTTAGATGGCTTACTTGGTATGTACTGTTTGAGTGAGTGAGTTAATATTAACGTCGCACTGTTCAGCTACACGAGGGCTTTTGGCGACGGACCACGTAATTTTGAACCATGGTCAAGTGACGTGGACGACACCTGAGCTGGCACCCCCCTCTCCTAACTACCACACCACACCAACGGGAGGACGTTTCAGCTCTCGACAGATTTAACGTGCATCGCTGCCCTACACGGCGGGTCTTTAGTGGTACTGGGATCGAACTCATGACATGCCTGCCATGGTTGGATACCTTAACCACTGGGCTACCGCAGCCCCATGTACTGTTTGAAAGGACATCTATCACGAAATTCTAATTGTTCATCTCTCTACAGTTATATTTTCATTTCGATCATAAAATTTTGGTAGAATTTCTATCCACTTTTGCCAGATATCTCGCTCTGCAGCTAATTCATCCGATCTTCTTGTTTCTTAAAGAGTGGATTTTCTATCAAAACGAATAATTTCCGACTTAGTGCAAAATGTTTTGAGAGACATTGTCGCACGAAATATATTTCTACCAGTCTCTTTATCCCAAAAGCTTTTTGTTGATTATCCATATGATTTATAAACACCAGAGAACAATAATAATGCAGTATATGCTTGAAGAGTTTTACTTTTGATGTTTTGCCACTTTTCTCCGTAAACATTTTCTCCTTTAATATTAGTCATTTTTATGATTTCATTTTCAATTCTGGAATTGAATACTACATCAAATACACTTTATACGTCTGTTACCCTTGCCGTTGTATATCTTGTGACCCCTGGAGTAGTTTTTATAATATTAGCAGCAGTTAATTGAGAAGAATGGAGCAGTGGAATCAGCTTCCCCTTTATTTCAGAACTTTTTGACTGAATACTCCCTTTATATATCATTTGTTGATTATTGGTATCGAAATCGTTGTCAGAACTTTCCCTCTCAATTCCATCACTTGCATCATTTTCCTACTCGGATACTTCTTCGTTGTCAGAAGCTTCTATTAGTTTCGCTACGTCAGCGTGACTCGAATTTATGCAATTTGCAATTCTTTCTCACCCATTTTCAGGCACAACGTCTTTACTGTATATCAGAAAATGAAATACAGCCGAAAAAAAAGAAACGTTACAATAAAAGCAAATAGTTTGTCCTCCTGGCAATCGTATAAACATTTGACCTTGTATGAGCAAATTATCATATGACCAAAATTATACATACATGGAACAAGTTTTGAAAACGGATAAATTACAGAAACTATTGTTATTATTTTCTTTCAATTTATTCCAAACAAAAGTGAACATGTATGAGTAAAAATGGATAATTTTTTGCATTGGGTCATATTGACTCGAACGATACATTAGGTATAAATTGAAAAATATTCCTTCGAAATACAAATAAATATAAATACCTCTAGGAGTATATATGTATATTGTTTATCTGTTTTTTAAGTTTCATGAAGATATTCTCGTTCAACATTCTTTTATAAACGTATAACTTTTTTTTCGGGTCGTATTGACCCGAACAGAACAGTAAGGTTAACAGATTAATATTATTAACTGCCTATGACCGCAGAAGCTGAATGGCCATAGTCACGTACTCATGGTTAGCGTTGCTTCTGTTGTAAATCGGGGATTTGATTTCTGATACCACTAAACATCAGCCAATTAAAGGTTCAAATGCAAGTCAAATTTGTAAAGATCTTCATTTTGGAATAATGTGGAAACTTGAATTGGAGTCCCAGAGCTCAGGTCTCGTCCTTGTCACTTTACAGAGGTTCAAAATTACAAGCTGTCACCCAAAGACCTCATGATGCTGCGAAATTTGTCGTAAATAAACAATTAATTAATATAAACTAACTATTAGTAAATAATCACAATGTCAGTAGATATTACAACGTTGAAGAGCGCTATCGAATACTGTCGAAATATTATTATTTATTGAAAATGTTGTTAAATTAGTTGAGTAGCTTAAAAGGAAAGGGATGGAAGGTTAATTTAATAAGTCCACACACTATCATATTTTTTTACATCATATTACACGTAGTCATTCTGCTAAATTTCCAGCAGAGAAAAGATTCAATGCTAATAATAGCAATGAACAAGGTTACAAAAAAGCTGTTTGAGAGAGATATGTCAATGATGAATTGAAATTAATATAAAAATATGTTCATTTCTTTCATTCCCTTTATATTTGACACTATCCTGCAAAATAAATTATCAAAACTCGTTTATTAAAGTGCATTGATGTTTTTGGAGTTAATTCATGCCATTTTTGGCAATTGAAAGGGATCCAAACTCATAGGAAATAGCTATATTAAGCTGTGAAATCAGCTACTTTAGTCTCACATTCCAACCCTTCTACGCACTACCAGAATTCCTAAATTTGAACAGTTAACATGTATTCCTTACAAGAACTCAGAAAAGGAGCTGAGAGATGTATCATATTAATCATATTAACTAATTAGTATGTACTTTTGTGTGCATTTCTTATTTTAAAAAAATTATCCTAAAATAATTTTTTAAAAATCGTGCTCTTTGAATTATCTGAAATGGTTAAGCACTAATGACAATTAAACTAAATCTGTTCTATGAGAAAAACGAGTATAATTCGTGTTTTTCATCTAAATTACATTTACTCCTCTTCACTTGAATAAGTGATTATTGATGATAAGATCTTAAAGCAATAAAGATAACATCAATTATAAAATTCTTTACAATCAGAATACATTGAATGAAATGTAACAAAATGCTAACTCTTAGCAATGTATGTTGTAGAATAAAAGACGTTTTCTGGTGCCATAAAAGTCAAATATCACATATTATGTAGATTACAAAATAATTTTTCATTTGGTACATTGAAGTATAATGATTAAATGTTTCTTACAAGTTTACTATTTCTTAGTGTCTATATGATACAATTGAGAAAATCGCAGTACTCTATTTTTTTTAGCATAGACGGTCATGTTATTTTTGAAAACAAGAAATTTCCATTCCTCTAAAAAAAATCATTAGCTTCTATACGTGTTAAATTAATGAACGGATCAATTATTTCTTTTTTTTCATATTATTTAGAAAAAAATTCCATTTAAAACGATGACTGAAATAAAGAATATTTATTTTTCCCGTTTTCACTGCTGTTTAATGTACCTGACAAATTCCAAATATTTTTTTTCTGCTATTGATATTTATAAATTTAGAAAGACGATAGCGAAACTTGTATTTAATTAGAATATTCTTGATTTTAAAAATGTTTTAATTTGATAAGAAATTAAAAACTTAAGCTTATTGTCTGGTTTTTTACTCTATTTGTTCATGTATTGTCTTATTGAAAAAGTTATTTCAAAGAATTGTATCTTGTCAATCATATTTTATGCGTTAATAAATTAAACGACTGCTAAAGAATCAGTGAATTTCTGGAAAAAAATACTATGCTAAATTGGTTCTGAGAGAGAAACGCTTTCTGTACTAATTTCAACTTTAAAAACTAACTTAAATTTTATTAAATTTATTCCTCTTTCTAAACATTAAATAAGGGGCCTGTTATGAAATTACAAAACCACTTGAGAAAATTAGTATATCATGCATCACATCAGAATAATTATATTAGTGTTTTTTGTGAAAGTATATTACCTGAGAAGCAAAAAGATACAGGTTTTGAATATGTTTTTTATTTTACTGTATTTTATTTATTGAAAATTTGGGGGGGAGGAATTCTGAATACGAAGTGAAAAAAATTTAATTTTATAAGGTATCTATAAATCTGGGGAAGAAAAGCTAGGTTAAGGAAGCATTCTAAAACTGCCATTCACAATGTCATAATTAGAAAACATAATTCAAACAAAGTAAAATGATGAGGAAAAAAGAAAATTTGACTGCATGAGATGATCGACAAATTTTTCAATTATCACTTAGAAACATGCCGTTCAAAAAGTGAAATTTCCGAATGTTTCAGAAAAAACTTCACTTCTCACAGTTTTGGAGAATCTTAATCCTCCAAAAGTTTCACCAAAGTGTGACTTCCATAATCAAAGGGAAGAGTGATCAGTAATGGTTTGGATAACCTTTAGTCATGATGGAATGTGAGATTTACTGTGAATTTCGAGTCGTAAGAACTCTTGCACAATATCAAACTATGCAATATGCCCATCAGATACTGTTTTGGGCTAATTAGGTATTTCAGCAAGACAATGCTTCTTTCCGTACATTTAAATTTCCTATAGGAATGGCATAAAAAAAGAAAAAAGTTAATGTTTTTTTATGGTCAAATTGAAGTTCAGACTTAAACCTCTTGGAAAAACTTTGTGGTACATTATGCAGCATAGCCTATGGTAATAATAAATAGTTTTCACCAGTCAATGGACTGAAGTAGCCATTGAAAAAAAAATAACATAATACTTCTGAAAATGGATTTAAACACTTGGTCATTTCAAAGAAAAACTGTGTGTGATTGTTTGAGATTTTCAGGAAAGAGAGGACTAATATTAATAACTTTCCTTCTTTTTCTGTTTTTATACAAGCGGTCTTATAATTTGGTAACAGTATATATAATCTCCATTAATTTCTAACATTTTTGTTTTGACTCTTTACTACATTACTGAAAATTATTGGAACGTAAGTATAATAAATATATTGTAATATATTCAGCGTGTTTAAATTGTTTCATAGTTTCCGAAATTATAGTGGTCTTAAAATCTCGTAATAGACTGTAGTATTTTTCCTTTTCTAATGAGTGGGAAATTTTCTACCCAACGTTTATTTGTTATCAATTTTCTCTTAGTAAATGAAATTAAAATGCTTCTTCTCATTACTCCACAAAACAGACTGAGTACTCTAATGCTCAGAGCTAGAATTTTATGCATAATAGTTTCATTATTAATGTTTAAATAAAAATTAATGTGAAATGCTTAAATTAAGGGATTCTTTTATGATCATTAGAGCTTACTTTTAACTCGCGCCTGTTTTTGCTACCGTCATTACTCGCGGGGTGTAGAGAACACCCCAAACTTTTAACACGTGTACTTAATTATGAAAATAAAATTAAGTCATTATAATACATATTTATTAAGTACAAGAAGTTTTGTGTATTATACAAATAAAATTATTGAATTTATTGCATATAAATGAGACTTACATTAATTTAAACTAAACATACAAAATTTTTATTTTAAAACACATAATTTTATATTTTTTCATAAACCAGTTAAACGTATATACCAGTAATAAATATATTTTATAATTAATGAGATAGTGATAGTAGAGAAGTAGAAAAATAATATTTTAATCATTTTCCAAACATTCAGAGCAGACTGCTCAACTTCTCGCGGGAGTTCTCAGCGATAACCCCCAGATAAACTTTTGAAGGTCATTACATTCCGATCATTCGAGAAAGAGGGATTGCATCAGGCCTGAAGGTTCAATGACCTAAAATGTGCAGCTACAGAAAAAATCGTGGTTCTGCGCATTCTTTTTAGAATCCTGGGAGGATTTTCTTGTTGCTAGGGTGTACAGAACACCCCGCGCGAGTGATCACGGGTTAAAAAGAAAGCATCAAATGTCATTTCGGACACTCCCTATCTCAAAATTTTAAAAAAGAGAGAGACACATAGAAGTCTTAAAAATGTGTCTTCAGAAAAATCCCCCACATTTTTTAAAAAACAACCGTTAGCTTTTTTAAAAAAAAAAAAGAAAAAGAAAGAAAATCTTTAGAGCCCCCCTTTATTTAAGATGGGGGTTTTCGAAATTTCTTAAACGAACTTCTAAAGGTATTAAAACACCTTCTGAAATACATGAATGGTTCAAAGTGAAGATGTAGTGGTGCTCCAAGTGAATCCAGTTTTTATTCAATAAATAATGAAACTGAAATATGGACACGTCAATACAAGATTGGGTCCTTTCGTAAGCACTAAAACAGTCTTTTGATTCTAATCAATTAGCAGCAAAAGAGAGATATGTAAGCTTAGAGGTCAAGTTTCAACCATCTGGAAACAATTATAGCCTATTAAACATTATGAACAACAAGATTTCTTGCTTCAAATAAAAAGAAATTATTCAAATCGTCACATTTTTTTTTCACTTTGATGACGAAGAATGTAAGATTAACCTTCTTATTCTTCATCAATGAAAACCATTAGGACGTTCGCTTATGTCATGTACATGTACACTAAGGCAAAAGTTTGGATTTCCGAATTATTGTTTTAAGAAAAAAATTACATTAATTATCTTAACTCACGATATTTTTACCATGCATATGACTGTTCTTCAGGCATAATCCAAACTTAATTTATTGCAATTTGCAAATTTTTTCGAAACATTTTCAATATGGCTCACTAATAGTAAAATTATAGACATATTCTAACGAATTTTATTAATTTGAATAGAAACATCTGGAATAAAGACATAATAAGAATTGAAATAAATGTAAATAATATGAAGATTAATTAAAAATTCCACACGATTTCATTATTTTTTTTGCAGACGGTTTTATTTTCTATGAATATTAAAAATTCTCCAAGACTTTTTGTCCAGTAATTTTAACCAATCACACATTAGCGGCTTATTTATTAAAACTTATATATAATATAAAATACTTCAAAATTCCTTCTCATCTATGCAACAGAGTTTCAGAAAAAAGAATTTCTTTAATAAACATAAAATTATTTAAAATAAATATATATCTTATCGCCATATCTCTCTCAGAAAACAAACGGTATATTTTCAATATTTGTTATTGGTAACTATGAATTGCAAATACTGAGAGTGTGTGGTAACAGAAGAAAAATTTTCGTTACACGTTTAATGCCTTGTCTGATATACCTTTTACAGAAAATCAAGTAACTGAAAGTATTTATCGATTTTTTTAAACGCTTGATATATAAAATTGTTTGTAAGCTAAATAATTCATTTCTATGCAATTATTTGCATATAAATGATTTTTTTGTAATGCAGAATTATTAAATAATGGTAGTCAGAATCTGCATTTTAAGTGTATTTAATTCTTATCATCTTATTTAACTTGGAAGCCTTTTTTATGGAGAAAAAGTAAATCAGAGTCAAGAGAATATATATTATGTTCAATTTAATATTTATATAGAATTATGTATTATAAATACAAATCAGGGACTGTTTTTAGACAAATTAAGTACCTTTTCTTAAACAGATTAATTGTTGCATATAGATAAATTAAATCCGAATTTTTAGACTGATGACAATCTGACGGTGCTCTGTTTTTAAGATAAGTTATAGAAGAGCTTATTGTCAAAACGATGTAAAATCCAAATTAAATTCGCTTTATCCTATTCTTACATCATACTTAAATATTTTTATTGCCTTTTATAGCAGTTATAATACAACTAAGCTTACGTGCTTAATATCTATAGCAACGATGGTAATTATTTTCTTGGTCTTCATTCAAATAAGGAGTGTATCGCCGTCACGAAGAGTTAATCTTAACTATACATCTCTTTCTAAAAGAAAAAAAAAGCTGGAAATCTTTGTAATTGTAAAAGCACGGAAATCGCTTGACCTTCCATTAATTCAAAGGCTATTCTGCTGAAAATTTTAGATAAAACGTGTTTTGTTGTATTTTTCCGCCTTTTGTGCCAAAAGCTTTCTTAAGCGCATGGCTAGGCAGGCAGAAGATAGTAATCACTTAAGTCATTGCAAGAAGAATCTCAAATAAATGCTGTATGCCGTATAATCTCGATAAAACAGAACAGCTTAAGACAAAAGTACTTAAAGGTTTTTTACCTTATACCCGTAATCGACCGCACTTGATAATAGTTTGTTGATACCTGTGAAGACATGCCGTGTTACGAGTCACGATTCATTTTGAATGGTATTGTTATGCAACATTAAACTGTAGCCTAACACACGCTGAGAACTTATACGTACATTTCATTTCAGAGGATCACTACATCCTGAGATGGCTTTCGATCAGGAAGATTGGCCTTCCATGGATTCAGTGACTACACTACCAAGCATATTAGAAAGACGTGGGCTACTGTATTTTTCCGCCTTTTGCGTCATTCTCATCATTATAGTTGGCTTGACCGGCAATGCCTTGACCATTATCGCCTTGGTTCGCTGCCCTCGAGTTCGTAGTGCTACTGCAGCTTTCATCATAAGCCTGAGTGTGGCCGACTTCATCTTCTGTTGCATCAACCTCCCCTTCTCGGCCTCCAGGTTCATCAACCATAAGTGGGTTCATGGAGACACCCTGTGCGTCCTCTTCCCTTTCCTCCGGTACGTCAATGTGGGCCTCTCCCTCCTCTCCATCACTGCCATCGCCATCAATCGCTACATCCTCATCGTTCATCCCTCTCTCTACGCAAAGGTAATAATAACTTTTACTTCCTGCTCTGCTTTCAGTGGTCCATTTTCTCACCCTGGAAATAGAAAACTCTTATCTAGAATAATCATACAAATCTTTATAAGATTATAAAAAGAGCTGTATTATGCATGAAGCAAGAGCTGTATTATGCATGTTTTACTCTTCTTACCCCATGTTTCATTAAGGCTGTTTTCGGTCAATGTTAAAGAATAGGACCCGAAAGAATTTGGAACATTTTTTCAGATATAAAAGCAATGAAAAATTAATATGATATTCTGGCTTCACTATCCTTTAGAGCAGGGGTGTCCAACCCAAATGATCTCGCGGGCCACTTCGAAAAAACATTATAATCTCGTGGGCCACACATAAAAATATGTACCTTTATATCAGATTCGGAAACAAAAAAAAACATTTATTGGAGTGAAAATTTAAAACAGAATGAATTATTATTATCGTTTTTATTATTTTTCATGTATACACAGACATAGATAATATAATAATGTTTATATTATATAATAATGCAATGATCAAATAATGTTTGAAATATTACAGTTGCCTTTTTTTAAAATTACGGTGTTCCTATTGAATTGATCTTTCGTTATTCATTGTTGAAATCTGATAGTGCTGTCATTCGCAAACCATTAGGTATACATTGTCCTTTATCTTAACCGTCCCGAATATTTTTTAAACTTTAAAAAACACCTCTGACTGCCTCTTGCTTTTGGGGCAAAGGGGAGGAGAAACGAAAGTCGCACACACAGATAATCATGTACCATCCATACTAAAGGATATGCATAATGCAATTCGAAATTTGTTAAAAAAGTAATTCACTATAGTAAAATCAAACATGTAATTGTTTGATAAAATATAAATCTATTTTAATCTAAAGGACATTTCTAAAGGGTGTTTTTTTAGAGGTATAGAACTTTAAATTGCAATAAAACAACGATGTATTATTCGATTGACATGAATTTTTTTTTATTCGAAAGATAATCTTGTGGCATTACATTTTAAATAGGATTTCTGGCATATGACTGCTACGGCTGGCTCGGATGTAGTCCAATCTGGACGTCCAATTTTCGATGACTTTTTCCAACATTTGTGGCCGTATATCGGCAATAACATGACGAATATTGTCTTCCAAATGGTCAAGGGTTTGTAGCTTATCCGCATAGACCAATGTAGATAGTCTAGCGGTCCCCACAGAAAATAGTCTAGCGGTGTTAAATCACAAGATCTTGGAGGCCAATTCACAGGTCCAAAACGTGAAATTAGGCGGTCACCTAACGTGTCTTTCAATAAATCGATTGTGGCACGAGCTGTGTGACATGCTGCGCCGTCTTGTTGGAACCACAGCTCCTGGACATCATGATTGTTCAATTCAGGAATGAAAAAGTTAGTAATCATGGCTCTATACCGATCACCATTGACTGTAACGTTGTGGCCTTCATCGTTTTTGAAGAAGGATTCCACCAGCCCATAAAGCGCACCAAACAGTCAGTTTTTCTGGATGTAACGGTGTTTCGACATACACTTGTGGATTAGCTTCACTCCAAATGCGGCAGTTTTGTTTGTTGACGTAGCCATTCAACCAGAAGTGCGCTTCATCGCTAAACAAAATTCGCTTATGAAAATCGGGAACAACGGCAATCTCGTTTTGGGCCCATTCGACGAATCTACACCTTGCTTGATGATCGTTTTGATGAATTGCCAAACCAAACTGAGAATAAATCACTTGACAGCTGTTAAATCGGTCGCCATCTTGGAAAGTAATGCCAACTTAAACTTCTATACCTGGAAAAAAAACACTCTTTATTATCAAAAAGGATTTATTTTTAAAACAAGAACAGGTAACAGGCAAATACATTGCATATATATATGTCAAATTTCCCCTCAAATAAATTTAAAAATGAAAAAACTTTAAAAGTCTAATATTTACAAATTTTTTTAAAAAGAGTTGACGGGCCGCAACTTACGTACTTGCGAGCCGCGTGTTGGACTCCCCTGCTTTAGAGAATAGCATTTTTTATCATACATCTCATTTTTAACCGAGTTGATCCATTTTTTATGGTATGAAATGTGTTTCGTGTTTTTTCTTCTATACCGTAAAGTTAAATGGGCTATGCCTTCACATATTAAAACGAAAAAAAAATATTCATGGAATAATTTGAAATTTTTAAAAACAACGTACTCTTAACAAAGGTATGAGTTATAATATTGCAAATTTCCATGGAAATTGAGGCATTTTCTGTCTGAAAATGGGTTTCGCGTTTAGTTCACGCTCTCGTACTTTTACGGAAGACAGCCTTAACTAATCCGAAGTCTCTAACAACATTGGTACAAAGCAATTTTGCCATTTATAATTTTAATAAATATGCTTTCTTAGAATTATGGAAAAAATTATATAGTAAAGATCTAAGAAATTTATAGCTTCAGTAAGTGCAGTATATTAAAATTATTTTCTGCTTGATGTGTTGTGATAATAAGCAGCTTCATTTTCACAACAACGTGTCTCCTCCGTAAATTCTGTCCCGAACTCGTAGTCGGAGTGTCACGGGTTCTGGTTCTGGTGCCACTGAAGATCCGCCTTGTAGACGAGGCTGATGCTCGTTAAATCTATCGAGGCTCAATGTTTTTCTGTTGGTCTGGTGTAGTAGTTAGGAGAAGAGAGTGCCAGATCAAGTGTCATCCTCGTCACTTAACTGAAATTCAAATTTACGAAGTCCGTTTTCATAAGCCTTGGTATTGCTTTAGAATGCGATGTTTTTTTTTTTTTTTTTTACTCTTCCACGCTCTTTCACCCTCATTGATTTTACTAACAAGATACATAAATATCTTATACAATTTAAGAATACATTTTTTCCTAGGAAATATCAAAACTTGTTTGTGTAATAAGACTCCTGCCAATGTCTTTGAGTCAAGGATTTCATACAGGTTATAAAAAACAAAAAGGAGGGGCAAAAATAAAAAGAACTTAAAGGGGATATTGAATTTTTAATTTGTAGAAATTCAGCAATTCATTTTGAATAATCTTACTTATCAGTTGCTGTTTCTAACAATTCTTATGTTATATTGTTTTGAAAAAGAAAAAATTTCGAAAAGTATAGTGAAACTTCATAAATTGTGTTAAATGTAAACATAAAAATCATTATACTTTTTTTCTCATTTTTCGCAACACCAATGAATATTCAAAATACATTAAAACTGATAAAAACACACAAGTAATATAAAAAAAAGTTTAAGTCAATTCCTACTTCGATCAACAAAGAAAAATTTTATTTTAGCTACTTTTTATTAAATAGTTACAATTAATATAAATATGTATATACATATGACAGAATCACAACATTAAGGGGTAATGAATTTTTATTATCATTAAAGTATCGTATTGTCATCCAAAACAATCATGTATATAAGATTTCAGTTCAAGTGAATGCACGTGAGAAAAAAACTTTTTCAAGTTTTGACAAAAGTCGCCAAAATGGTCGCTAAGTCGCCAACGTGGCTGTATTTGTAATTCTTTAAATAATTAGTTTTAATCAATTAATTTTTATTAATTATAATTAAATTATTGTATTGTCATCCAAAATAATGATATATATAAAATTTCAGCTCAATCGAGCGCTTTAAAATGTATTTTATTAACGATTGAAAATTCCACCAAGGTAAATAATCAAACAAACAAATAAATAAATATATAGAGAGTGCGACCTAATAGTAGGAATTGAAAAATAGCGTTACATTTCAGAAAATGTCTTCATAATAGTTATGCTTTAATTTAAGGAATTTTCAAGGACAAAAAAAATTAACAAATAAACTATGTTTTCTTACCTAAAATATGTTTACCGATTTCCGAAGCGTGTTTTTTGTTAAACTAGTTGAAACCTCTGTAGTATTTACCGGTTGATTCATAAATAGTGTGACCAATTTCAAAGGATCATACATTTTTATTGTGAATAAAGTTATTTACATGAAATTTTAAATGTGGTTTCCTCTAGCACAGTACACTTTTCGTAAGCGTTTTGGCTGAGCTAAAAGAGTTTTTTCGATCATTTTGGGGATATTTTCCAACTTCCTTTTATATTGCTTTTTGAAACCCTTGAAATGCTCTTACTTCACGTCTATTTAATTGTTTTTTTAAGTATTTCCATAAAAAATAATTGCAAGGAACACAGACAGGGGATAGAGATATTCATTTATCAGAAGGCAGAAAATTTATTTTTTAATCTTTCAGCCATTTTATAGTTAATTTTGCAGCATGGCTTAGTGCAGAATTTCGGAGAAAAACAAAGTTTCCTTGAGGGTAAAAACGTTTACTTTTTTTGATCAAGTGTTTCAAAACTTTATTCTGATAGTATTTAGCATAAATTTTTAAGTTTGGTTCTACAAAAAAGGGTTTTGTTAAGTCTTGAGAGGACAGTTCCGTCCATTCCATAACACCTGACGACCAACTTGCATTTTTCAAAACAACTACGTCTTTGCGACGTTGTTTGCTTGAAGTACGTCAAATCTTCGTTTTGCCAATTGTGAATAACAGATGAAACAGTGCTTCATTCGAAGTTATCCATGCTCTGTATCTACCTTTGCGTAACATTAAATACAGAGGCCAAGAACGTTTTCTTCGTTTTTCTACGGTCTTAACAGACAATCGATGACATACTGGAAAATTTACTTTTTATAGCCAATTTTCTTCATCTGACGATAAATAGTCGATTACTATACCTATAGTTTCTTTGCCATAGGTTTTTGAGGCAAAGAATTTTCTACACAGCGATAGTTCTTTTCAACTTCTTTTTTCCTCTTTCATTAAGGACTTCCTTTCGTTCACATCTTTTCCCTGGAGCTTTTAATTGCAAGCCAAATTTTATTTCTTTTTGAAGCTTAGATAGAAATACAGTAGAAAAATGTCTTTTTTGATTTTTAAATGCTTTATTATTTACAGAATTTGAACAACCATCCTTCAAAAGCTGTAAAATTTCGTTCCGGGTTTGAGGATCTAATTTCAGTATTGTAATTTACTCCCACTAATAAAAATTGTTAGATTAGCAATTTAAATGTTTCATTTTTCCGAGTAAAACTAATAGCAAAACGATAGAAATTCATCATAAATAGTTATATGTTTTTAAAATTGGTCACATTAATTTTGAATCAACCGGTATAACAGTTAATAGGCTGAAACAGAGCTAAAAATGATAGTAATAGTAATAGACAATAAATAGATGATTCTATGCAAAATTCCTCTTGATTTGGATAGTATATTGATTGATTATTCTCTTACTTAGAAGGAACGCGGAGTTATTGGCAACAGTCCTCGTAATTTTTAAATACGATCTAGTGACGCAAGGATGACACCCAAAATGAAACCCTACCCTCCCACACTATACCAGTGTACAAAAGTGCTCCGACAGAATTAACGTACATCAGCCCCAGTACAATGTATCTTTCGAGTAAAAATTGTTTCAATGGCTTCATAAAGTACATATTTATTAATACGTATTACAAAGTTTATGAATATGCCTTTAAATAAATTTGAATTCATACGAATAAAGATAATCAAACATGAAATTTACAAGTTCCAGGGGAATGCATTCATATAACGGATGTTTGAATTTGCTTTTATTTCAGAGTAATGAGTTTTTTAACGTCACATGTATAAATATGTAACTTTGATTTATATTATACATACATAAAAAAAGAAAAGAAACTGAACAACAAAGGCGCGTAGTAAATGCTTCCAATAACTTTCCTTTCGGTACCTTACTTAGGAACGTTATGAAAAACTATTGGTTCCATGTTACCCTTCGAGTTTCTTCTATTGATATATCTTTAAAAGGAAAATTAGAACATTCATCTGTAAAAAGGTCGAAGAAGAGAACATTTGAAATATTCGTAAACATTTCTTAAAAAGATAGTTTTCAGTGTATCTAATCAAGAGTTGTAGTAATGCGAATAATTTGAGTAAACTTTTTAAAATATCTCTTCTATCAAATGTACTTTTATGAAGCTCATTGAGAATCTCCACATAAATGTTTTACAACTATTTTCTAATTTCTGAAACTTTTTTCTCTGTTTTAAACGTAATATTCTTCGTATGAAGCAAGCTATTACCCCGAGCCGAGTCTTATTATTATGACTCCATCTCAGACATAGGCAGCGTACAGCCAACGAAACGTGTCAAGTGGGAAAATAAACGGTTTGGTGGATATATGTAAAAGTTGGAAAAGCAGGCTACTTTGGAAAATATCCTTCTTGCTGTGACTGGTAAAGTGGACGATCTGTATGACTTGTATGAAAAGATGATCATTGGTTTTCCTGCCTAGGGTGGCAGTATTTAGGAAACAATACTTTTTGTGAACTGTTTGCAAGTTGCTGTGGTGAAAGGTATTATTATCGGAGGGCCGACACTTTTGAAAACAAGCAGCGCGGAAACTGAACTGCATCATGTGCCATTGATGTGAAAGGCTGACACAGGTTGCAATGGTGCAAGAGGACTGGCCAATACGTTAAAGTTTAACAACTCGGATAAACGATTCAGAGGATTTCCAGGTAGGTTTTTAAAACGACACTATAACGAACACCGCTACTTATGGAACTCTGAAACCGATGAGTCGGCACAACACAAATGCTAGTCAAGTTGTATCGGCTCTGATTTGGGTCCTAATACCAGAATTGGACAGTTACTGATTAGCAAAAGGTTGCCTTTTCCAACGAATCACGTTTTCCATTATATAGAAAGGATGGTTGTTCACGAACCAGATGAGAAATACCGGAGAAAAAAATCTCTGTAACCACAGCTAAAGAAAACAGTATGTGATTATGGTACTGTTATGATGCGTGAACTGTTTTCAACCCATAGCTTTGATTCCTTCTTATTTGTAGAAAGTACTCTTAACTGATCGGGTTCATATTTTGTGTTGACAATCCTGTACACCTATACATGTTGAAGGATGGGAACTTTCAGCAAAGCAATGCTGCGTGCCATACGTTCAGAATTGTCTGGAATTGGTAAGAGTGCGAGGAAGACTTCTAAATGCTTCGTTGGACCTCAAATTCATTAGTTCCGAACCCAAAAGAGAATCTTTGGGCTCATCTTGTTTGCTATTTTCGTAGTACGGGCACTCCCCTATACAACCTGTGGTTGCTGTTAGACATACTGCAGTCTGGGTGGCTCTAGAGACCTGTAGTACTCCTCCGAAATCTTAAAAACTTACTCTCATACCGTCTATCAGCTGTCTGCACAACAAAGAAATGTGATTTTGGTTCGTGACAAGTGGTCTTAATAATGGGACTCGACCCTGTATTTCTGGACGTAATATATTTATAGAGATCTAACAGAGGTTTTCCTATTGGTATATTTCCTTAAGCTGTAATGTCATTATATAATGCAGTTCATTTTACGTTCTGTTTAAAACAATTCATCAATCTTTTTTCTTTATATTTCAGGTGTATCGGAAACGCTACATAGCCTTGATGATAATCTTTATCTGGTCTTTTGCTACGGCTATGATTTTACCAACACTTTTAGGAAAGTGGGGTCGTTTCGGATATGATGAGGCTATCCTTAACTGTTCCATCTTGGAGACCAACGGTCAGTCTTCCAAAACATTCTTGTTCGTGTTTGGATTTGTGGTACCATGTGTCGCAATCGCCATTTGTTATGCCCGCATCTTCTGGGTGGTACGCAGAAGTCGAACCAGAATTCAGAAACACTCATCTTCTGAGACTAGTGCCCAGAGGAAAGACAGAGAAGCAAAACGTCGTAAAGAAGAATGGCGAGTGACGCGTATGGTCCTGATAATCTTCTGTTCCTTTTTATTGTGCTATCTGCCCATCACTATTGTTAAGGTAAGTCTTGCTTCACAACCTTTTACGTAGGAAAGAGAACTTTTATCTACTTATTTCAATAATTTCAAAGTAATTTCCGCAGGTTTTTTTTTTTGGTTTGTTCCACTTAACTTTCTCTCAAATGCTAAACAGCAGGTGGTAGACAGAAAGGATTTCTGCTTATTTATTTTTATTACATAATTTCATCATTTAATTCTTACAAGCAATCTTAAAGACGTGGTGTTATTATTACGATAAGATTTTATAATTCAGTGATTTTTTTTTATTCTTTCGGTATTTATTTTTTACGGTGTGCTTGAATGACGTTATAACTACGAAGTATCTTAGAATAAATTATGAATGAAATTTACTTTTTTATTGTTAACTATATCTCTAGGTGATTGGCGAACCAAATAAAAACTACATAAGGTTTGAAGTATTCGAAATTCATTCCACTTCTAGATTGGCATGGTCGTTTGGGTGAGAAGAATATAAACAAATTAAAAATAGCTAAATAAAATGTTAAAAGCATTATATTTTACAAAAGAAATATAAAATAATTTAAAACTTGTAATATATTTTAAAGCTTGCATATATCTTCAAGGAAATCTGGAAAATAACATTAAGAAACAATGCAGTATTTCAGTTTTATAATATTTTTGTAACTTGCTGTATTGATGCGGTTTTTCTCTTATTGACATATTTTACATTTTAAATTAGGGCATAGTGACAAGAATATTTAGTATTTTGAATTCTTATGAAACTATTAGCATAACTTAAAAACATTAATATTCATTCCTTATTTGGTATTCTGTAAATATTATTATTTTTACACATTGGGCTAGAATATTAATGTCATACCAATAAAAAAAATTAGGAAATCATTTTAAAACACAATAAATAGCAATTTAAAAATTTATGAAATTTGAAATTATAAAATTGAAAACATTTGAGATGCATTTGAACTTTTTACTCCCAATATTTAAAAGGTACGAAAAATATTAGATTGCATACCCTTCTGAAAATATATGCCCAGTTGAATTAGCTTTATACTTCTATACATTTTATCCGCACAATTTCACAATTTAATTAAAAACACTTAGAAAGAATCAATTTTTTACACTTAAAATATTGGGGGTTTGAAATATAGAATTTTGTTGCCCATTTTTGCTATATATATAAAGAGAGAATGTTATTATTTTGTATTTTTCACCTTTCTTTTAAAAAAAAAAGCTTAATTATGAGTTTCTTACTTATAAGCAGTGTAGGATTAAACGACATGGAGACCCCTAGGCAGTCGAACTCTCCGGGCCCTATAGCATAATAATTTTCATACACGACATGCTACTCCTAAAACTCTTTCAATTGCCTATGGGTCCCTGAAAAGTGCGGGGCCCATAGACATTTGCCTACTCCACCTAATGAGTAATTCGGCAATGCTTGTAAGTATGTTTTACAAAAAGGTTGAAGTGAGCGATGACATCTCTGTGTGTGCATTGTACAAATTTTAACATTATTACAAATTCTATAACATGAAAGTTAAGCATTTAGACTAATACTATAGAAGAAAATACTGTAAACAGCTCTTCCTTTTATGTGTATGATGCAGGCCTCTTTTCAAGGTTCCCTAGTAGACGACAGCATTTAGCTATAATTAAAGCCAAAATCGGTAAAATTAGTACGAAATGGTTTTTACTTTAATTTCCATAGGTATTTAATCTTTGTCAATATTTCCACATCTGCTAATTGAGTGATCTTATTAGAGCTATGATAAAAATTATTGAAACATAAGCGTAATCGTAAATTTTTTACAAAGGTATACAGATTTTTTCGACCTAAAAGAACCAATTTTGTTTGGGTTTTTTTTCCTTTAAAACTGAGTTATAATGTTTCAAAATTCCAACTATTAAAGCAGAAATTCGTAAAAAAGCAAATGCCAGAAAGAGAGATGCGAATTTCTTAATTTTAGTTTCTTCTTCACACACACACAACTTAAAGGATTCTCCAGATAAACACACAAAAATTCTTTTCTATTAGAAATAAATTAACATTGGCAGATTAATAAATAAATTAGATTTGTCAATCATTGAAAAACAACTTTTATTTCGCTGAAGATCCGCTATGTAGAAGGCTGAACCTCAAAGTAGATGTTTGAAGTAGATGATACTATATGTTGCTGTTGGAGGAAATTTTGGGAGATTGCGGTTCCAGCTTGATTTCGTCCTCGTCACTTGATCGAAGTTCGAAATGACGAGGTCGGCGATAGTCCCAGTGAAGCTTCAAAGCTTGACGTTAATCAAATAATCATTCGATAATATATAGGTTTCATTTCCTAACCTATATCAATCATTTTCTGTTTTTTGCTTCTACTAGATTCCTCTACATATAACGGCTCCCTCAAAGGCATATTTTGTGGTGCTCTTCCATCAAGAATTTCAGGAAGAACACATTTAAAATAAAACTTTAATAAATATTAAAATAAAAATTAGATTGATTTAAGTTTTCTAGTGGATAGATTCAATATCTCCCCCCCCCCCGAAAAAAGGTATAAATTGCTCTTAACTGATTATGATATTTCCTGAGAAAATGAATAGAAAAAATAAGAAACGTAAAATTTTTTAACATTTGAAAATCGAGCAATTTGATTCCCAATTACGAGATAAAAAAAAGCAAACATTATTAATTATAACAATTATATTTTTCCTTCGTTTATAAAATAAATCATTCATTTTAAAAGTCTTCCAAAATTAAAAATTATGAATATTTGGGTTTAAAAAATGAAAACACCGTTTAATTATTTAGAAAATTAAATTTTAATTTTTTAAAAATTAGTGTTTTTAAAAGTTTATTCAGCAGATATATCTTTTTCTGAATGCTTTACTTTCTAATTCAAAAATGAACTAGTAATAAAAATCAATATTTTAATTATAGTAATAAAATAAAAACTCCAATGAGCAATAAATATATGTTCATATCGTAATGCCCAACATATTTCTTTTTCCATAAAGAATTCATAATAAAATTTTACTACTTAAAAATTTTTATCATATATTTAACTAAAATGGATAAAATTTGAATTAACATTAATTCTAAATTTTATATGTGTAAAATGTAATGCGCAAAGAAAAATCCCAACTTCTATTATGTTAAAAATTTAGTCAAGAACTTGATCACAAGTTATTGAAAATGTTCAATGATAGAAAATACTCAAAAATTTAAAGATAGAGAGACTTTAAAATCGCGATATTGCCATATTTATTCGAATCTAAGCCGCACTTTTTTCCCGATACTTAGGCTACAAAAATTCTGGTGCAGCTTAGATTCGAAGACTGAAAAAAGTTTTTAATGCTGGTAAAGTAAATTAATTATTCACTTTTTATTATATATATATATAATTCACCTTTATTATTTTTTTTAGTTAGTGATTGAATATAAACGTCATATTGATCAGCTACACGAGGGCTTTTGTGTGTGGTGACGGACCTCGTAACTTTGAACCATAGTCAAGTGACGAGGACGACACCTGAGCTTGCACCTCCCATCTCCTAACTACCACACCAATGAGAGGACGTTTGAGCTCTCAGATTTAACGTTCATCGCTCCCCTACACGACAGAACTTCAGCGGTACTAGGCTCGAACTCATGACACGCCAGCCACGAGTACGTTACCTTGACCACTAGGGTATCGCAGCCACTTTTCATTCCGTAAATATATCATATATCGATAATATATTTTGCACTATTTTTTTTCACAAAAATGTGCTGAGAATTTGGGGTGCGGCTTAGAATCTGAACATAATTAATTGAAAAAATAAGTTTCTGTTAATTAAATTAGAAAACAATATTTTGTGTTAATAATTGTTCCAATGGTTTATGGTAAAGTTTTACGTCAAATATAAAATCGATGGGAAAAAAATTTTTGTTAGTTAAAAAGAAAATAATAATATAATAATAATAATTGCATTACAATATTTAGATTAAAATTTTAATTTGTGAGTAAGGAGTAGTAATTTGTGTTCTTTAGAGTTAATTCACAACTTTCGATCAAGTATAAAGTAAGTATACTTTCATTCTTCGTTAAGTCATTTCGCAGAATTTAAATATTCTTATAGACATTCCTTCAATAGCAGACAAAAAAAATCTAAGCAGTATAATTATAAACGATTTTTTTAAAGCACACATGCAGAAAATATTTAAAACTTTCCTAAATCGGAAAGTTCGTCAGATTTGAGATGTTAAATCTCTGTACATCATAAACCTTTTCCATTGTCCACTATTTGTCACAATTTGCAAGTTACCATAATTTCAGCTGGCGACTATATTCCAGAAAGATATCGCCAAAAATAAGTATTCGTAGCCAAGAATAAATTCGCTTTTCAAACGATGGCGGTGCCATCTGTTTGAGATAGTCCTAACTACGCCAAAAATAATTCAGAATGAACTTAAAATTTTAAAAAAGTTAATTAAGAAAAACATAAAACTAAATTCTGGCTACACTAGTCCAAAGAGGGAAGCTTGCTTTCTTATATACTATTTAATTCTACTCAAAAAAAAATGTTTTTTTCTGTTAAAATGTCTTTTGCGTTTCCACCTCCTATACTTTAACATAGAAAAGTCAAATTTCATTTTGCAAAAATGCTGAAAACTGTGTAATTTTCCAAAAAATCAAAATTCAAAAAACACTATCCTTTAAACAATTATTTTCTTTATATCCATAATAATTTTTATTATTATTGGAGCTTTTTCCTGCCCACAAATGTCTTTGCCGTTTCATCCCTATCCTTTAACATTGACCGAAAACAGCCTTAAAGATACTGTCAACTTTTAACAAATCTAATTTGGAGTGAATCAGTTTCAGCCTACTCTAAATATTTATAACGAAAAATTACTTATCTCTCAGTAAATTCAGATACTTAGCTGAATTCCTTAAACTCTTAATCTCTTTTTCCGGATAATACACTACGGACTCAAATTTAAACTCTTCTTTAATTAAATAACAGCATGTCCTATTCCCTTATATTCTCTTTCTCCCGAACTCAATTCACTTAATTTTAAATAGTATCCTTCATTTGAAAAGATTGATATTCCTTTACTGCAGTGTTCTTCAAACTGTGTTCCACGGAACCCTGGGGTTCTATGAAACATACCCAGGGGTTCCAAGAGTTAAAATAAAAAATTTTAAAGAATAATATAAGTATGCAAACAAAATAGATTCACGTTCACTATGGAGTTTGTATGACCACAAGTAATTTCCCAAAGCGCGTTCCATTGGGAGAACTTCATAAATGAATTCGATGCCGAGCAAACCTCTCTTTTTAGTAATTTCCGGCAACTTTTATTACAGTATAATAAAAGAATATTAAAAAAAATTCTTTACATGTATACTACCTAGATTATGAATATTCTGTTGTTTATGATCCTGGGTTCCGCAAAATAATTTTATACTCGTTAGTGTAATGCTTTGCAAAACTAAGTGAAATGAAATGGAATGAGTTGGATTTAGATTTTCACTTTAAAAAATTATACAATAAAGCTTTCCTCACTTTCAAAAAAAATAATAATAACAAAAAGGCGCCTGTTATAGAATATTTAAGGGAAAATGCTTTCTTTCCCAGAGGAGAAAACCAAGCATGAATGCGTAAATCAGAAGGCTTGCCAATGAAAGAGAAGGAACAATTTATCGACATACCAATAGATTCGACATAAAATCTGAATTTAAGTTAAAACAACTCCTACATTTTAAGTTGATAATTTGAAGAATACACAGTTATAAATATTTTAATGCCCTTCTGAGCAATGTATTTAAGTTAAAAGTATTTCTGAGCGTATGTCGCAACTAAAACAAAATATAGAATCAAATTAGGGCTGAACATGAAATGCGCGACAACAGTAACTTCAATAAACCTAACTTCGAAATTTTGTGTAAGAAAATGCAAACACATATCCCAGTTACTAAATATAATGCAAGGGTAGATGACGCATGGAGCCCGAATAAATGCTATTAATGAGTAAATTATATTTATATTATGGTAAAAACTTAAAAAAAAACAGCATTTTTCATAAATTGCCTTTACCGACTACGTTCGGAACCGTGATTTTGCAAAAGCGTATAAATGGATAATATTTATGATATTTAGTGTCACTTAGATTAGAAAATGTATATAAAATTGTTTTATGAATAGTATTACAATAAAAAATTATTTAAGTACAATATTTTGACAAAAAATGAACATAGAATGACAAATTTTCAAAATATTCTCCTTTTGTCAAAAATGCTTCTATTATAATAATATTTTGCCTATATATAGCTCAGACCTCTGTTCAGAGGCTCAACTAGAATTTTTGAAATATATAACTGAGAAGTGGGTTTATCCATGTTTTACGACAACAGAGGGGAAAAATTTTAAGAAAAAAAACGCCGATAATTATTTCAATGGGTTGTAACTCTGAAAATAATGTGAATTTTTCAAACATCATAGTTGAGCCTCTGTACAGAAGTCTGAGCTATATGCAGACAAAATATTATTGTAATAGAAGCATTTTTCAAAAAAGGAGAACATTTTGAAAAAAAGGTTATTCTAAGTTAATTTTTTGCAGAAATAATGTATTTAAATAATTCTTTTTGTCAAAATGTCCTTAAGACAATTTTATACATGTATTCTAATCTAAGTGACACTAAATATCATGAAAATTATCCATTTATGTGCTTTTTTAAAATCACGGTTCCGAACTTAGTCGGATACCTTAAAGCACTTGGAACACGTTGCTTCACCTTGAATATTATTTTAAGAGATATTTTCTTTTAAGGCCTTTTTTATGGTCGTTCAGGAAATCTCTTATAGTTTCAAGGGTTCCGTGAGTTAATAGTTTGTAGACCACTGCTTTTCTGAAGATGCTCTCCAATCAAACAATGTATGAGAAGTATTTCCCCTTTAGGATTAGTGTAGAGATCCTGCTAAGAGATCCAGTTGTAATTTTTTTTATCTCTTTTGAATGTCATCAATCTTTATTTATAAAATAAATTTGCTAAAAAATAGCCATTTACGTATCGCAAATCAAGAATTCATACAGTCAAATTTTCTAATAACTTTCACCTATGGTATTGCTATTTTTCTCGAGGATTTAGTTTCAAATAAATACTCATCCTCAAAAAACCAGGACAATATTGAGTTTAACATATTTTATATTCAGGTTTTACTGATAAGCCTTATGCGTATGCGTATTCATATCGAGTATTCTTGTATTTCCTTCATCTAAGTTACTCTTAATCTTTTATATGATAAGATAAAAAAAAGTTGGTGCACACACAAATAATTTAATCAGTATTGCGGTTTCTATGTGAGCATGCGTTTTCTTTAAGTTTTTCATACATATTGACATAATTTTTTCAAAAATGTAAGGAATATCGCATCCAAACTAAAAAAAAACATCAATATATAAATTATTTATATTTCTTTCCTCGGAATTGTTCTCCATTTCTACCATAATTTTTTTTTTTCGAATCATTGAAAGAATATAGCGGGACTTTGATAAGCAATAATCACATTTAAATGGTAATAAAACTTAAGATAACTATGAAAACGTAAGCTATAAGATTCAGTAGACTTACTGTAAGCTGATAAAAAATAAATAGGAAAAAAAGTTAAGGTATATCTGACTAAAAGGAACCATGATTTTGTGAAAGCGTATAAAGGAATATTTTTTTTTTATTTAGTGTCACCTGAATTAGAATAAACGTATAAAATTGTCTTAAAAATAATATTAGAATAAAGCACTTTTTTTTTTCTAAATTATATATTTCTAAAATCCTAGTTCAGGCTCTGGATAGAAATTTTGTAGCTATATTTAGGAGGAATATTATTATTATTATGAAGCATGCTCCATAAAAAAAGATTATTTTGAATATTTTTTCATCATTTTTTTCTTTTTTTCCTTGCACATAAAAACATCTGCATTGTATTTAAATAATTTCATATTCTAATAATATTCTTAAAATATAATTTTATATGCATAATCTAATCTAGGTGATACTAAAAATAAAAAAGTACTTATTTAAACGCTTTTTCTAAATCTTGGTTTCGAAAGTAGTCGGATACCTTAAAAAGGTAAATTCTCCGCAGAGTTCTACATGTTTTTCCAAATGATTTGTAATGAAGATCTGAATGAATGTTTATATCATTTAGCTAAATTTTGTTATACTATAGTTAACAATTAAAACTGTGCTCAAAATTCTTAATCTGATGTAAATAGTTGTAATTGTGTCCATTATTTCTTTATTCATCTGCTTCAACTATAAGTGAACAAAAAACTTGATATGTTATTTTTAATGTTGAAGTACAATATATTGCAAAAATAAATTGAAACTTTGCTCGATTTTGTGCAAAAGATAAATGAATAATTCCCATTAAGTTATTATTCATCCAGTCCCAAAGTTATAGAGGTTCGGATATGCATATACTATCACATAATATTTTTTTAAGGTGAGAAAAAAATTCTATAGTTCAAGTCAACCAGTGTGTCTTTTGAAATAAATCAAAATGCCCACTCCTCAAAAAATGACATATTTATAATAATTTTTTCAATCCTTATCTTATCAGGAAGAATTAAATGTATTTAGTTATATTTTTCAGATATGCCAAAACGCATTTGCCTATGTTAACAGTCATTTGTAAAGTTATTCATTTAAATTAAAAGCTGTACCTAAAGAAAAATCTTGAAACTGTATTTCACGATACTTCACATTTTTTTAAAGTAATAAACTCATCAGTAATCATAATTTTACAGTATAATTTTAGAATTCTGTCCGATTGTTTTTCTCACCATAAATCATAGGAAATTGTTTACACGTTACCTTTTTTAGTCTTTCATAACAACACATTAAATTTTGTGTTAAAAATAATTAAAAATAAAAAATATAAGCTAAACCCTGTTGGCGTTATGTGACAGAGACCCTTTTAAGGCTGTCTTCACGTAACGTTAAAGAATAGGACCAAATTCGGGATATTTTTGCAGATACTAAAGAGCTTCAACCCTAAAATTTTATTTTGGCTTCTCTGCGGACAGCAGATTTCATCATTGTAACCATTTTAATTTCAGTTTATCTATTTTTTTTCCTGACATAAAATGTGTTTAACATTTTTTTCTTTGAAACCGTATCATTTTACGCGTTAAAATTAAAATTACATTTTTATGGAACATTTCGAAACTTTAAAAACAACAGTTTTTTAAACAGATGCGTGAATTAAAACGTTGTAAATTTTCTTGCGACATTTTGCAGCCTACTGGTAAGGCGAGTCAAACAATTTTAATCAAACATTGAAACTAACAGGAATACTATTTTCTCCCCACCCCCTTTTGACAGCCTTTTTATCCTAAAACGCACAAATCCATGAGAGAGAGAGAAATCTTCTTCATTTTCCTTCAAACCATATTTCATAAAGCGTTGGTGGTCTGCAAGTAATAATCATCCGAAGCACGCGATTCCTCTTTTTACATCATCGACCTCCAAGGATGCATTCATTTTCTTCGCTGAAACACAACTTTCCTGTTTTAAAGATATCGAAACACTATATTTGCTGTTTAAAAAGTGGAACCGCATCCTGTGACAGTATAACAAGTCCTACAGATAAATTGTTATAGATGAAGAAACTAATGCTTAGATTTCCAAATACCCTTAAGCTGTCTATGAGTTCTAATTTATAGATTAGCAAGAATCATTGAAGGAAAAACTATATATATGAAATCAGTCATCCAAAGGTGTTATTTTGCTTCTCTACCGGAGATGAAAATTGCTCACGCTTCAAATTATATCATAGCGATAAGCGTTGAAGACTACTTTTATCTTATCAACTTACTACCTTTTTAAACAGATTTGGCATATGTGTACCTTTCCATTTTCTCGGTAAAGATTAAAAACAAAGGAAAAAATAACTTTTAGTAAAGAAAGGGAATGATAGCTCATACATTGTGTTTTATTCCTTGTTAAAAAGAATACAGCTTTGTCAAAATCCATCTCACTTTCTCATCATTTAATATTCATTTATGTGCCAAAAAATTAGTTTAAAAATAATTCTATATTTCTTAAATGTTAGATTTCATATGTCAGTTATGTGTATTGTTTATTACCAATGTGTTGAAGATGCGTACTTAATCTATATGAACTATTTTTTTTTTTCATAATCATTCCTTTTGTTATTTTGTCCTAAGCTGTTTGAATAAGTATTTTACATTCTATTCCGATATTAATTATAGTACTGTAATTTGCTTTTTAAATTTTTACGTAACAGTATACATCGTACAGTTTAAATTTAAAAAGAAATGTCTGTTAATAATTATATTAAGCTTGAGATTTCACTAAATTTTAATGAATAAAAAATTGTAATTTTTTAAAGTTGAGGTTCTTAAAATACGTATTTTAGTTAAATATTAATATACATAAATGACTTATTTAGAACTCAATTTATTATTTTCTGTCTTTTATATTTAGCTTTAATATCATCTACATTAATTGATATATTAATTATCAATTTATATTTAAAATTTCTCATTTATTAATAATCTTTATTTCTAACATCTCATTTATTTAGTTTGAAAGATTATTGTATCTGTTGTAAGACACAGATAAAAAAAAATATTTCTCTTATGATTGAACTTTCTGTTGCGCTAGAGCAGCTAAATTGAAAGCATTTGTGCTCTGTGGCGTAGTGGGGGGTGCAGAGGGGGCCATGGCCCGGGCGGCATACGAAAAGGGGCGGCTGCAAGCACCACGATACTTAAATTCAATAAATATTTCAAATTCCAAATCGCACCCGCGCAACGAAACTGACGGAAATACCGAAAGCCTTAATACACGCACAGATGCAGGAATTTTATTAGTCGCTGTGCAATCGCATTCGTTTTTCAATTTCTACTATTAGCTCACACTCTCTATATATTTATATATTTATTTATCTTGTTGGAATTTTCAATCGTTAATAAAATAATTTCTATTCATCCTATCAAGTTCAAATAAATTTTTAAACTTGTAGTGGATGACACTTGATGTTAATACAGTTTTTTCAAGCATTAATTCATTAATTAAATTTTATTTTTTAATTTTAAATTTATTCTGCTTTATTTCCCTTGTAGTTACACTTAACTGTAACAGATGGCACCAGTACGTTTTTTATAACAAAGTTGGAACTGACGTTAAAAAAAATTATATTACTTGTTATGATAATTAGGCTTCTGGCAACCGGTACTGTGTGAAGTCAATGAAGCTCACAAAATTATTTGTAAACAGAAGGACTAAATATTAACCAATGTGCTCAAAAAATACGTGCTTTACAGACCGTATTAGAAGCAAAACGAAAGTAATTCGTGGATGACGCTTTAATGCATACTAAAAGTTTAGGTGAAGAGCTTGAAATTTCTTTTGAACCCCCTAGACGAATCAGGAGGAAACATATATTTGGCGACGGAAGTAAATTTAAAGTTATCGAAGTACCGGTTATCCTACGAAGATGGCTTGAGGCGAACAATGTTTTCTTCAATAGACAGAGCAACTGATGAAATTCGAGAAAGATTCCAACAGTTGCAGAATCTAGCGCAAAAATATGCTTTTTTAAAGCCTGAAGTGATTTTGAGCAAGGACAAACTTAACTTATAGATCAGGCTCCTCAAGATATTAATAAAGAATTCCAACTTGAGCGCGTACGTCTACAAGCTTTTGTAGCTGTAACAGACCCAGACTGTACAAAATAACTCCTTAGGTCCGGATCTCTGGGTTTATTAAAATATATTATTGAGTCCAAACTTGAAGATGGCTTACCAAACATTGTCATAATGTTGATAATAATTTTTTTAACATCTGCCATCAGTAATGCCAGTTGCTAGAGAAGCTTCTCAAAGCTAAAATTAATCAGAATTATCTCAGATCGACTATGTTCATGTTAAGGCTAACAAATTTAGCTACTCTGGCAATTGAACATGACATACATATTGATATTGACAATTGTATAAAAGATTTTGTTATGAAAAAAACACGAAAAGGGCATTTTTAATCAATAAAAAAATTTAAAGCTGCTTTTTTTTACTTTAACTAATTTTCTTGACTAATAATTAAAATAGAGAGGCAACAAATTCCCGGTCAGCCCATGCTATGTCACTGTTTGTGCTTAAAACTACAATAGAGACCTGCAAACAATGCTACAGATTGACTCTCTTGCGTTTAGTGCTGATTCAAGTTCATTTCGGGCGCTGGGCGCAGATCTACGGGCCCTCTTGGCACCAGCGGAGCGAAATTTTTAACTCTAAAATCTGGCTAAGTCGAGCCTATCCGGGCTTCTGGTCGCCCGCCCCGAGCATCCAATGAATAAACCGGCGCTGTCTGGAGAATGTCCTGGTCAGCACATTCAATTCATATATATATAGTATTGTCTTCGAATCATTTCTGAACTACCTTTGAGCCTTAATATGGATCATTATTGTCCTGAAGAATCCGTGGCTGATCTCCAAAAAGATCTCCTGCTGTTAAAAGCTATTTATTTTTTGTATTATTTTCCATTATTTCCCCATTTTCCCTGTTCTTCTCACGTTGTGAAGTCTTTCAACGACACGAGAAGACATGCATCCTCCATATTATTACTTTCGTCGGATGCTTCCTTGTGGGCTTCAGCCACTGAGGGCTGAATTCTTTATAAGTGTGTCGTCTTACATAGGCACTATTTTTGTTATCTGAAAAACAAAACTGTGTGACTTTCATCACCAATTATTAGCTTTTCTAAGTCTTATAGTCCATAGTGAATGATCCCTTATCCAAGCCAATCAGTCAGTAATGGTTTGGGGCTAACTTTGGAGACTCGTAATCCAATTTCCAGCTGTGTTCCTCTCATAATTCATGGGCACACATTCACATTCGATGTCAAAATCCGTTATTTCAAAATTTGTGGTAGAGTAAGCCATTCATTTAAAGTAAAATCGTGTACAATACCCTATTTTCCCGTAAAACTTTTGTCTTTCTTGGGTCGTCCAGATCGCTTCCTGTTCACAATGGAATTTGTTTCAAAACGTTTTTTCAGTGTTCTCAGAGAAAAGAGCACATGGTACTTCAGTACTAATTAGATATATAATAATTCCCTTTAATTTCCTCCTGAATAACTTTTTAATTTTGATGGTCTTCTCTTTAAGAACACGGGCTTAAATATTTAATTCGCTCACTCGCATAACCACGATTTAAACGTAATCTTATCTTGAAAGTTAACAGCTTGCATCCTTTAAAAGTAAGATTACATCAGAAACTATCGAGCGAAGCTTTCAACCAATCATAGCCTCCGTATGAAGAAGTCACAGAATTTGCTGCCTCATATAAAAAGCCAGAACTCAAAAAGTCTTTGTCTTTGTCTTCGTCTTGTGATAGTTTGTTGCTGCTTTTTGTACAGCGCTATGTGACTGTTTTAATCGTCGTAATTATGTGTCTGTTCCTCATAGTATCAATGTCTTAAAGGAAAAAAAAATGTCCTGAAACCAATCATGCATCCTTCCTTCAACAGCTGAAATTAGATCACCACAACATGTACAAATTATTACGAAAAATCACCCCAATTCGACCATTTCCTGTCATATATATATATATATATATATATATATATATATATATATATATATATCTTTGTATGTTATTTGTTATATAGAAGTCAAAGCATCATAACAATGATTTTTTTAACAAAATTCAAATTGCCGTAATGATACCCTACATGAAAATCCTTTTTTTTTCTACAGGTTTCTGACCAAGACGTAAAGCGTCCAGAATTGCACATCATGGGCTACTTGCTGATCTATTTGAGTGCATGCATCAATCCTGTCATCTACGGGATCACCAACAAGCAATACCGGCAGGCTTACAAGACAGTACTTCTGTGTCGCCGGCCTCGGGCCCTTAGTTTCAGTGGTGGAAATCCTCCCCAGCAGCAACATGATGACTCTACGGGGGTGCGTACTACTATCTCTCTGGTCACTTCCCTCCCTAGTGTGTCGTGTGGTCCAGACTCTGTGTTTGTTGAAGAAAAATCTGTGTAAATGTGACTCTTTGAGGGTTGCAAAGAGCTTTTATTTTCCAGAAAGGAACTCATTAATCCGATAGGAAGAGAAAAAGATCTGTAAAAGGAATCTCTGCTTACACAGACATTCATATGAATGTATATTTTGATCAAAATTTATGATTACTATTTAATTTGATTTTTGTTATTTTTTTTTCCTCTTCTTGTTTTGTGTTCGTGCGAAATATTCCAACTTAAATAATTGCTCAAAATTTTATCATGAAATGTAAAAGTATTTGTCATTATTTGTCGCATGTCGTTTTTTTATTTTCATTTTTTGCAACTAAAGTGTTAGACTTGTGGGTAGTGTAGTTAATAAGATATCCAGTAAACGAAATTGGTAACCGATTGTCTTATCTCAATCACGCCATTATCAAACTTTTTTTTTATCAAACCCATTTTCAAATTGTATATTATTAGAGAGAAATATGATCACATTATAAGAAATAATAAATTAATTTATATACTCACTTTCAAATCTATGTCCAAAATTGTGATAAAGTTATTTTTTTAAAAAAATAATCTTTTACATACTTAACTTTTGTGTACTTCAAAAAGTTGGAATCCCCACATTCAAAATATGAGTAGGCATAAAACTGAAAGAAAAAAAAGAAAGGAAAATAAAATAGGATTTTTTTTAAAATTACTCCCCCACACACACAAAAACCTTAATAATATATACATGATGTAATTTCTGATTGGATGCTTGTGTGATTGAGGAACAAATTTAAAATGTTAGGAACGCTGAAGGTCTATTTTAAGATAAAAATACTGAGTTTCATTTTTCCGTTTTTGAAGGGCAATCGCTTCAATTTTTAGACTATTTAAGTTTATGGGGGGCTATTACCAGCGCTGGTTTATCCATTAGGCACTTGGGGCGGGCGCCCAGGGCCCGGATAAGCTGGACTTAAACAGATTTTTTGGTTATAAATTTCAATTCCCCAGTGCCAAGGGGCCTGTATATCCTCCACGCCCAAGACCTGAAATGAACTTAAATAGAAACTGGCTATTGCTGATTTAATATAACACAATTTTGAAAATTAACAGACTGAAATTGAGATACTAGAATCATAGTTTTTCCTTATTTTGGTTGTGAAGACTTTAAAGCAGTGATTCCCAAAGTGGTCCATATAGACCCCCAAGGGTCTATGGTGACCTGTAAGGGGTCCACGTCAGTGAAAAAATAATATGGGAGTCCATGAAGTGTAAATGGGGGTCTACGATAGTGACTCTCAATAAACCAGATCGTGACTTTAATTTTAACAAAAACTTTAATCAAATGGAAACCAGGTTTTACCAATTCAATAGATAGATTTACTAAATTTAATGAGGTTACTTTTCAATTATAAGGTAATAGCATAAATTTTATTTAAATAAAGTCAATTTCAGCGTTTTTTTTTCCAGAATTAAGTTAAAGAAGTATAATATTGGACGTCGCGAATTTTCTCAATTTGTCGCAGATAATCTGTCAGGATATTTTAATCTACGTTCAACATTTAAATGCCTTTATTCAGATTTTGAAACTAGATTTGAGAATACTTTGACTATATTTTAATAGCACAGTAGAGAGGGAATGTACTCACATATGGTCACATTGAAAAAAAATGTCATATTACAAGGGAACTGATCGGAGTAGGCCGTAACAAAGATCTTAAAGTAAAGTTTAGAAACAGATGTCAGCAATTTCGGGTTTAAAAAGACATACCTGTTATTTGTTACAAATTACGAAATATCGGGAAAAAGTTTTTAATTGCTTTTCCTAGTGAGAAGGAGCTTCAGTGAGTTTGCCAATCTCACGGGCACAATACGTAACAAAGGAGATTTAGGGTTAAACTTGATTATAGATTGATATTAAATGTTGAAAATATTTGATTCATCCAGATTTATCCCTCCTATTCAAAGTTTTTGTTTGTTGTTCAGTTATTTTATATAACAGTTATTTTATGTAATATTAAATTTTAATTTAATTAACACATGTACTTCTTAAATTTTAAACACTCTACTTCACTACAGTTAGAAATTTAATGCTTCTAAAGTCGCTAGTAGTACCAACTGTCAAAAAGACATTTAAGTTGATAAATTGGCAAATATTTAATACTAGGTAGCAAGGGTCTACTCAAAACCGAAAAACATAGCAAGGGGTCTATGAGACAAAATAGTTTGGGAATCTCTGCTTTAAACCTTTCCATCAACCAGATATACTGAGCAGTGATATCTTAATCTTGTATAAACTTTGGCCCAAAGGTACAAAGGAGATTCGAAAAATGTATAAGATTTAGGTCTGATGGGGAAAATGAAATCTATAAGAACTAAATTAGGTTTGGTTTAACGATATGAATGATATAAAAAAATTAGATTGTACTTGACAAATGATATATTCCAGATCCCAGAATTGAGTTATAGATCTGGCAAAAGAAGTTAATAAATTCCAAAATCAAATTAGTTTAATTTGATGATGTGAGTTCATTCCTGGTTTAATGGTGCGAATGAGATATCAGAATTCAATTATGTGTGTAACACAATAATGTCTAAACGGTGGAATAACGGAGAATATTAGGGCCCCTCTGCAAAGTCAGGTTTGGGGCCCTAAGCTGGGTCTTACAAAGTATTGCAAAACTATAACAGCAGGCTTTGGGCCCACTAGAATCCTGCCCTCCCTCTCGATGCGGGGGTGCAAGTTACACCACTATGTCTGAATGGTACAAAGGAATCCTAAAATAAGATGTTGGTAATCTTCTAAAGAATTTTTTATTCATAAAGAATATAAATACATCACTGAGGAGGAATTTAAATGTCACAAAAAAGGCAAAAATTGAAAGACAAACTTTCACATCACACATTTAGCTATTATTGAAAATCATTTAAAAAGACAATTTAATAAATCTTATACAGTTTGTTTCACAAACTCTTTTTTAAACTTGAATTATTATAATTGTTTCCTTATACTATACTTCGAAACAGTTTTTAAATATATGAAAGGGTTTTTTTTCCCTTACTGAATCGTTGATAGACTTCAAATTCATCTGTTCATATTAAATGATTTACCTGAGTCCTGCAGGATTCCAAAACGCAACATTCGAGACTGTTTTATATGAAAGATCTCTTATCATTTAAACATGTATATGTGTATGTGTATATTCCCCCAAAATGTTCTTTTTTTTTCTCTTTCGCAAAAAAATACAATATAAGAAAGTTTCATTACAGAAATTACTCACAAGGTTATGAAGATAAGTTTTGACGCTTCCTTGGAGCATAAAGGTAAGAATTAAGTATTAGAGGGGGAAAATATTATTGATATAAAAAAAACATGAAAATCTAACATTTGGGAAAGACATATTTGGAGATTATTGATAGGCCTGTTACATTATATTTCCTTATTATATAAGCTTTCATATTGTATTTCTATTTATAGATTGAATTTCTAGTATAAAAATACTATATCAGTGGCGCACACATGGGGGGCCTGGGGTCCAGACCCCCCCCCCAAAGCCCTTGATTTTTTTCCGATTGATTATAATTCTAAGTACATAGTACGTAAAATCTAATTAATTACTTGTTATTAATGACTAATTTTATTAATTAATGCTAATTATTTATTCAAAAATTAGTTTTTTACTGTCGTTTGTTCCCGAAAATCGACAAAATCAAAAGGAGCATGATACAAGAATGGTGAACTTTCGACCCCGGCCTCCCCCTTGAAAAATTCCTGTGTGCGCTACTGTACTACATTATACATTTTATTGAAGGAAAATGTTCCATTTCACTATTATAATTTTATAGAGCAAAATACTCAGAAAGATTTTTAAAGTTACTTTTCGACATAGTTAACTATTTAATTCTATTTTAGCTCTTACTTACTTTGGTATTAGTAGCTATTTCACTTAAATTAATCAAAAGGAATCTGAAACCTTCACAGATCTTATCAGTAGCGTAACGGTGAATATTAGCCCCCCACCCCTGAAAACACGTTTAGGACCCCCAAGCCCAAATACGTACTTACTCTTGGTCCCTTAGAGCAGTGCTCCGCAATCTTTTTATCGCTGCGGACCGGTCAACGTTTGATAATTTTACGGCGGCCTGCTGAGGGTGGGACACGTTGATTGTTTATATTTTAGATTGTTTTGATTTAACAATTGAAATTTAGTTACACTTAAATATGCCTTCAGAATAAAATATAGTTACACCAAAAATGAATAAAAATGATTTAACATGAATATAAAGTGATTTCCGTGGAAAGATGCGCAAATCCGAGAGAAATGCACCACTTTAAATAAAATGGCAATAGTTAAGTGTTCTTTAGGCGGCCCGACACCATTTGATCCACGGACCGGTACCGGCCCGCGAACCGGGAGTTGCGGATCATTGCCCTAGAGCAGTGCTCCGCAACCTTTTTATCGCCGCGGACCGGTCAATGTTTGTTCATTTTACCGCGGCCCCCTGAGGGGAAGGATATTGATTGTTTATATTTTAGACTGTTTTGATTTAATAATTTTAATTTTATTGTATTTAATCGTGACATCTGAATAAAATACAGATACACTAAAAAAATGAAAATAAAGTGATTTAACAAGGAATATTAAGTGATTTTCATAAAAAGTAGCCCAAACCTAAGAAAAATATACCACAGTAAATAAAAGAGAACTAATTTAATGCTCCTTGTGTGGACCGGTAGTAATTGATCCACGGACCGGGGGTTGCGGAACATTGCCCTAGAGCAGTGGTCTCCAATTCCCGGTCCGTGGATCAAATACTACCGGTCCGCGCAAGAAACATTAAATTATTTCCGTGTTATTGACTGCGGCATAATTTGCTTGGGTTTGGGCTACTTTTTATGAAAATCACTTTATATTCCTTGTTAAATCGCTTTATATTCATTTGTGTAGCTCTATTTTATTTTGAAGGCACGTTTAAATACAATTAAAATAAAATTATTAAAATAAAATTATTAAAATAAAACAATCTAAAATAGAAACAATTAACATCCTTCCCCTTCAGCGGGCAGCGGTAAAATTATCCAACGTTCGCCAGTCCGCGGCGATAAAAAGGTTGGGGAACACTGCCATAGAGTCTCCGCGGGTGTGTACGTTACACACACCACTGGATCTTATATTCTTATAAATTTTTTTTGATAAAATGTAATTAAAAATTCGTTGATTGAATAAGTTGACTTCACTGATTGAACTAAGAATTTTTTATTATAAAGTTAAAATATTTAAAGCAAAAATCCTATTTTTGATTTATTTTTTACGAGAAGCGTTTTTATTGAAAAATAATTAATGGAAAATGAAAAGTTATCAATAAAAACATTAACATTTCGTAATATCCATTATTTCTCAAATATATCAGTACAATTTATTGTTTCAAATTAATGAAAAACAAAGAAAACTCTGTATTTGATTTGTTGTTAACTAAATTAAGTTAGGAAGGTATGTCTATCAATTATAAATGGGCCTCATAAGTTACATTCATAAATAAAGAAATGTAGAAAATCCAACTAAAAATCCAAAAATAGGGATTTTATAATACCAAGAGAGAATGAGCATGCAATTCTTTTTTGTATGAGACATTTTATTAATCGTAATTTTGATATTAATACATTTTATATTCACATCCCACAGGAGAATGCATTTCTTATTTTTTTTTATCTGATTTACATAAAACCGATTTTGCAACAGTACGGTTTATTTTTTTCTTTAAAAAAAACTTAGAAAGAGGTATTAAAAATATTGTTATAGCAAAAATCTTTTACAAAAGGATTCAATGTACACAAGTGGGTATGTTAAAAATATTTAGCTGTAATGCACAGATCAACTTCAAATTTTATTTCGCATTTAACCCTAAAATTAAAAATTGAATGGTATGGAATTCAAATTCATATTAATATAATTATTTACAGTTGCTGAGGGGTATAAGTGAAATATTTACTGTAATATCTTTCTTAGAAAGTAATGAAATGTAAGAAATTTTTTTTAAAAAAGTTTTAAAATATCTGTTGGAAATCTCAGCAAAATTCAAATCAAAATATTTCTTAGCAAAAAAAGTTTGTTCAAAAGAATTTTTTAAATGGTAATGAGTTTTAAATAATAGTAGCACAAAAGTTTAACATTTCACTTACTAAGCAATGTTTAGTTGCGATATCAGGTAAAAATTTGTATGAGAATTAAAAATTGTGAATTTGATTCTTAAAAAAAATGTTTGGGCAATTTTTCCCCGTAATTCAAAAAAAAAAAAAAAAATTTTTTAGTTTTTTTCATTACTTTATCTACCACTAGATGGCTGTACAAGTCACTCCATAAAAAGAAAGTTGAGCTATTTCATCAGAAAACGCGCGGGGTCTATTATTTTTTTAAAAAAATTGTTAGTATATTTCATGTTGACTTTCACTTCCTTGATATTGTAAAACCAAGTACTTGGTCATTTTTAAAGAGGGGAATTTCTTTTAATAGAATAATTGAAACAATTCTCTAATGTTAAATGTTACCACAATGGCGTACCAAAGGACTGAGTTTGGAGGTAAACCCCTCACACATACACAGACTAAAAGATTTTTAATTTTTCTACGTAGAGATTACATCTCGGTGCTTTCGTCTACGTCATGAGTGGCCAACCCGCGGCACGCGTGCCACAGTGTGGCACGATGAAGTTGTATCAGTGGCACGGGAAGACTTACTAAAAACTAAAAAATTTCGAAAAAATAATAAAAATAACTATCTTTTACAATTTTATTGAAATGGGGTTGTCTCAGACAAAAGAAAATTTGTATCAAAATATGCTTGTGAATAAATTTTTTCTGCACTGAGCATAATAAAATAAATATCACTCAAAGCTAGATAATGTGCACCAGCGGCGCACACAAGGGGGGTCCAGACCTCCCCCCACACACACACAAAAGCCCTCGATTTTTTCGCGATGGATTATAATTCTAAGTATATAGTACGTAAAATTTAATTAAGTATTTGTTATTAATGATTAATTTTGTTAATTAATGCTAATTATTTATTCAATAATTAGTTTTGTTGCCGAAAATCGACAAAATCAAAAGGAGCATGATACAAGAATGGTGAACTTTCGACCCCGGACCCCCTACCTTGAAAAATTCCTGTGTGCGCTACTGATGTGCATCTATAACAACCTAATTTTGTTAGCATTTGAATCCTAATATAGATAGCTTGGTAAAAAAAGTAGTAATTCAAAAGACGCATTATAAATTGAGTGCTTAGTTATTATTTTGAATTAAATGATTCAAGTTACTGACTTTTAGTTCATACCTAACCTAATTGATTGAACTGGCAAGAAGTTTATCAAATATTTATAAAACCAAAGTTTATACTTTCGTCTTATTATATTATTTTTAAATTTCGACTACATAGACTAGCATTAAAAAATGTGCTATTTGCATAAAAATCCCATGATAGGCTTATAAGTAACATTTTCAATTTTCCATATTTGTTTGTTGAAAAAGTTGAAAGAAGCACGCATAGTTATTTTTTTATCAAATAGTGGCACTCTTCCCAAAAGTTGGCCACCCCTGGTCCCCTCCCATGTAAGTAATGTGTGTACATATGTTTCCATAATAAATATATTTCAAAATAATAAATTTGTACTCGAATGTGTTCATTACCTAATTGAACATAAATTGAGTAATTCAGATTATTTTATTTCTCTCAGGAATCTGTCGAATTTAGGATCGAATAGACAAGAGGAATAGGGGCTACCGATAAAAATGTTTCCTTCTACCAGATACTGTTTCAGAAAAATTCATATTCATTATTATTATTTCTAAATTTTAAAAACCATAAGAAATTAAATAGCTGATTATTCATTAAAAACGCTTACTTTAGTTAGGTATTGAGTTTATCATTTTCATCTTTTTTATCAAAGATTTTTCATTTTAATAAATATTTTTATTAGTCTTGAATTGCATTGCCATAATGCATGATAATGAGAAATCGCTTACTCTATATGAAACTATAAGAATCTACAAGCACAAAATTAACCTTTTTATTTGGAGAAATATATAATGGTTTGCAAAATTAATAATAAATACTAATCGAACGTGAAAAGGTATTTGAAAATCCATGCCTGAGAAAACTTATCTTTGGTAACAGTCCAAATGAGAAAAATAATTTGTGCAGAAAATTCCAGTGGAGAATATAAATTGAGCGCAGAGAAAGGGACGTTTTCTCTCTCCATATGTTTTCAAATAATAAATACAGGGATGTCTTAAGGTCTGAGCCAACCAGGTCCAGGGCCTCTGCCACAACGGGGGCCTCCTCATCTCGTCTTAGTCTCAGCCTTAATAAGATTATGATTCAAATAATGTCAACGGTCAAGTGTTATTTCCGGTCGTATTATCCGAAAAACTCGGAACTGCGGACAATATGTCAACTGGCTACATGTGTTGACAGTAATGATGGTGCATGGTGGTAGGCCACATGTGTTGACAGTCATCCATATGTGGCCTACCACCATGCATCATCATTACTTATTCAGCCAAAAGGCAGCAGTCGGACAAGCTGATTTGTGCGATTGTAAGTCATGCATATTTATTTTCTTCGGGTTATTATTTGCACGAGCATTTGACAACTCATTCTATGTACTGTCTCCTTTAAAAGATCATAGGAGGGGCCTACATTTGTGTAAAGGGACAGTGCCTTTTTTTGCGTAGGAGCCCAAAAAGTCTTAAGACTTCCCTGATTAAATGTATTAATAATAAACTTTTACAGTCTTTATAATGAAATTTGTTACTAAAGAAAGTATTTATGTTCCCTTTTATGCTCAAATTCAAACATCAGTACTTGAAATTGTAATGAAATTACATTTTTCAATTTCGATAAGGACTCGAATTCTTATGAGTCATTCTTTACTTTTTAAATCCTTTTACATCCCATTTACAAGTTCTGAGCTACGCTTTAAATATGTTTTCTTATGGGTGTTGTATTTTATAATTCCTTTCAGGGACGTCTTGAGGCCCTGGGCCCATAACAAATGAAGGCCCTCCTATGACCCTAAAAAGTGAACGGTACATAGCATACGTTGCCAAATACTCGTACAAACAATAATCCGAAACAAATAAATGTGCATGAAATAATCGTACAAACCGGCTCGACCGCGACTCCCTCCTTTTGACTGAATGAGTAATGAGGGTGTATAATAGTTGGACTAGGCCTATACATGGACGACGGTCATCACATGTAGCCAGTTGCCAAATGGTCCGAAACTCTCAGTTTTTTGGAAAATAAAACCGGAAAAAACAATTGGCCACTAAAATTATTTCAATCCTGATCTTATTAAGTTTGAGTCGAGAACGAGTAAGGCCCCCCATTGTGGCCGAGGCCCTGGACCCGAGCCCAGTTGGCCCATGCCATAAGACGTCCCTGGTTCCTTTCACTTTCATAGCCAGGCCTGAGTGGGCCCCTTATTAAATATTTTGGGGGGGGCCCTTTTTCGGGAAATAAAAATGATCGCATTAATAAAACATTCTCAGGTTTCAAAACTACATAGACTTATATATTTAAAAAAAAAGCTTTATTACTTAAGAATTAGCTGAGTTAAATATATGCTTTTCTCGATTTTTTTTTTTCTGCAAACGCTGTTATAATAATATCCATTGCAAGCGATTTTAGTTTTTCAAGTTCATCTGTTTCTATTGACAATATTGATAAGCCAGAAGAACGATTTTGGCCTATGAAAGTTCTAAAATGATTTTAAACGATTTTTAGCTTAGAAAACTTTCAGCTGTTGTAGTTGTGTGGGACAGGAAGGGTAAAAAATAGTAGGCATGTTTTTATAACATCCGGAAAATTAGAGGTGAGACGACTGAAACTAATTAATAATTCTGCGAGCTCTTTGATGTTATAGAATGGAGTTTCTCAATTTCGGATTTTAAACAGCTTTTTAAAGCAATTAATAGTTCATAGATATTGTGAAGTACTTATTATATTCAGTAGCTAATTTTGCGGCCTTTTTTTATTTATTTTTTTCTTAGTATGGAAAGGATAAATGTTTATAAGGTTGTAAGATTTCGAAACTATTGCTTGGACCAAGGAAACGGAAATCTTTGTTGGGCCTGGGATATTAACACATCTACACAGTAATAATACACATTGGCTTTGAAAAACGATTTCGGATCTAAAATTCTCTCATCTTCTGATAACTCATCGAAAAAAGCGTTATTTTCTCTTTCATTTCTGAAAGCGTGACATTACACCCCATTCATTTACAAGATGTCCTGACTCGTTCAGCAAACAGCAGAATTCATTTTAATTTCTCATCAGTGCCTGTCTGCTCAGAAGAGTATTCAACAGAATACCAGTTTTCTGTAGGTCATTTTTATGCTGTAAGATTATAGAAATAGGGTATATCATTTCATGCAACTAAAAAAAAATGGCAACAAGCATTTTATAAAATTATACCTCTCACAGAAAGTAATTATATCTTTATATTCTTCGCGTTTATCCTTTTTAGTTAAAATTAAATTTTTACAAAATGCATTCGTTTTTAAAAACTAAATTAAACTCAGTTGCACAACAGCCCATGAAGGTCAAGGCCTACTGTGCTCGTCTCAGTTTTCATGACCTTGGGAATTGAGGTGCATGAGCAGATACTCCGGTCAGATAGTCAGTCTGACGTGAACCCCTCAGTGTTTAGTTCCCAAGCAAGCTTGGTACTCATTTATCGACCCAATGAATGAACAGAGTTATAACCCTGGACCTGTGACGGGGAATAGTGGGCTTGCTTTCGTTATTACTGAGTAATTTTCTCGAATTACGAATAAGGAGTCATTTCATGGTAACCATCCATTTTGTACAAATCTAGCAAATGATTTTTCAACAATTAAATGTGGCACCCCCGTTTGAGAGAGTGCAACTATGTGTGGCACTAAAATCGAGTGATGAAGAGTATTGTCATCAGCCACGGAGCAAATGTCACTGCTAAAGTATTGGATCAAAAAGATCGGTTTATTTTATAAAATTGCTGAATTTATTACTAATACTTATTTATTTGGTTAATAAACTCAAACTCAGTGGCGCAACAGCCCATGAGGGTCAGGGTCTACTGTGCCCATCCCAGTATACGTGACCATTGAGCGCTGAGGTTCATGAGCAGATGTCCCGATCATGAGATCAGTCTAAAGTGAGACTCCCAGTGTCTTAGGTTCCCAAGCAAGCTTGGTACTCATTTATCGACCCACTGCAATAGGGGTGAAAGGCTGAGTTAACCTTACCCAGCCCGGGAGTAGAACCCGAACCTACGGCGTGGAAGCGCGATGCACTACTACTCGACCACTGGGCCTTTTTTTATTTGGTTAATATAAACATACATTGGTGTGCAAAAATTAAGGACGAAGTCGAAAAATTAGCATATCAGCTGAACGAAGAGGCAGAGCGGACCGAAAGACCAATCAGGAGATTAAGTAAGGTGATGTATGGTAGCACATGCGCAGATATGCAGGTAGACGTAATGGGGGAGTGTCTGAGTAGTATAAAGCATGTTGTCGGTGTAAGATCAGTATTTCTGGCAAAGAGATTGCACGCCGTATAGCAGTTAAAATCACACCGAGTTGCTGCCTCAGCGAGAAATGGTGAATAATCAATCTGTTAGACGACATCTGGATGCTTTTACCCGAGGTCGAATCATTGGGAAGTTGGAGGAAGGCCGCAGTGTGACAAGTGTGGCTGCAGAGTTCGGAATTGCTCACAGCATCGTTTCATGACTTTGGAGACAATTTCAAACTACAGGAACAGCTATCCGGGGGTTCAGTAGTGGTCGTTCACGAGGAACCACACCCGCAGATGACCGGTACATTGTCTTACAGGCCAGAAGAAACAGGCGGCAGACAGCGGGAGAAATCGCTAGACACACGACACAGGCGACTGGACGACCGATATCGCGTTTTACCGTGGTCAGAAGACTGCATGGTGGTGGTCTGTTTGCACGACGCCCTGTACGGTGTATACCTTTAACGCCTGCCCATCGGAGAAGGCGTTCTCTGTGGTGCCGGGAACACCAGAATTGGAGAGACAATGAATGGGGACGAGTACTCTTTACAGATGAGAGCAGATTCAGTTTGAGTAGCGATTCTCATCGCATACTCATCTGGAGAGAGCGGGAAGCCGCAATCATCCCTCGAACATCATTGAAAGGGACAGGTATGGAGGTCACGGTGTTCTCGTTTGGGGAGGCATCATGCTTGGTAGTCGTACAGACCTTCACATCTTCGACACAGGTTCAGTCAACGGACCCGTTATTGTAACGAGATTCTTCTTCCATATGTGCGTCTTTTTAGAGGCGCTATGGGTCTGCAGTTCCTTTTCATGGACGACAATGCACCATGTCATCGCACAGTAGCTGCCGAACAGCTCTTAGAGAGTGAGGATATTGAACGTATGGATTGGCCGGCACGATCTCCGGATCTCAATCCCATCGAGCATGTATGGGATTTTCTAGGCAGACGCTTGGCAGCTCGTACCTTACCACCAGTAACGATTCGGGAGCTTCGACTGGCGTTGCAAGACGAATGGGCAGCAATGCCTCAACAACTCATTGGCACCCTCATTCTCAGCATGGGCAGACGCTGTGAAACCTGCCTAGCAGTCAGGGGAGATCATATCCCCTACTAAAGACCGGATGTTTCTTGCTGGACACCCATCACAGGGATGTTTCGGCCTTCAGTCACATTGCGCTCCATGCTACTTTTTCAATCAAGCTTCTTTTTATCCCTCTGATTTCTCTTTTAGTAAGTGTTGCTTACATATTACACATGTCCTTACGTATTGGGGATCTTACGGTATTAAATGTGTTGATTTGGAAAGCTTTTGTTCAAAGTTATATTGAAAAAACCGTCTCGTCCTTAATTTTTGCACACCAGTGTATATTACATACATATTGCTCGAAAAATGCAAGAAAAATTAAAGATATATAAAGGTATGAATTTAAATTTCCCTGTGGAGTGGTATTTATTGAAAACGAGGGCTGAAAAGACATCTAAAAAACAGTAACATCGTACATAAATAAATTCGTTATGCGAACTTATATGCTGTTTCAGACGGTGCATGTGGGAAAGCATGAGTTTATCTTAAATTTTCATATTTTTTTAATTTTTTTGTTTTAATCCAGCCTAGCTTCAATATTCTAAACATCTTGAAAGTTGAGAATTTGTTTTGATTATCTCAAAAATTACAATTTAAATAGCCAATGGTCATTATTTTTTACACATGACGAGTATACTCGTCATGACACAAAATCCTTCAACTTTTCCATGCCGAGAATACTCGTGAATCACAGTTAACTATTGATCAAAGACGTGGATTAAAACTTGAAATTATCAATTAATATGAATAATTGTTTAGTTTAGTATTTAAAAATTATAAATGAAGATTTTGCAAAATCAAAACAATTATAAAAATAAAAAAGTTTCTATATTTTAAAAAAGTTACAATATTAATTTATTTCTGAAAGCAGTTCAGTTTCTAAAAATGTTGAGAGAACCTTTATTGGATTTCAGTATAGCAGTATAACATAGACATTCATGGCGGGTTTTTTTTATATATATGTATATGTATCACAGTATTAAGGAATCCGTTACGTACAAGTGGCGGAAAATAATTTAATATTATTATTTCAAATATGATTAATTTATTGTCCTAAGTTTTGAGACAGTATGTATGCCTTCCTCATTTTATTTTATTTTTTACTGAAACATTTATAAGTTTAAGATTCATGATAATTGTATGCAATTTTTAAACTACATTCTTAAATTCATAATGCATGATTTAGAAGAACATGGGATGTAACTCCTTTTTTACTATACAAATACATGCATGATCTATTTCGGAGGGTTTTTCACGGTGTTTCATGTAACGTATCAGCCGTGTAAAAATAAAATCATATGTAATATGAACTTCATTATACAGTATACGGAAAACGAAAAAAAATATATTCCCACTACAATCCAAATAAATCGGACTTGTTGACTGTAGGGTAAAAAAGGTGCAATTTTCGGAAAAATTTTTTTGCAATACTTTTTTTAATTTAACGGTTAAAAGCGCCACTACGTTAGGTGTGTGTGTGTGTGTGTGTGTGTGTGTGTGTGTGTGTGTGTGTGTGTGTGTGTGTGTGTGTGTGTGTGTGTGTGTGTGTGTGTGTGTGTGTGTGTGTGTGTGTGTGTGTGTGTGTGTGTGTGTGTGTGTGTGTGTGTGTGTGTGTGTGTGTGTGTGTGTGTGTGATCTACTATTTTCTTTCATATTTTCAACACCCCGCAATGAATCAGAATGTAATCAAAAAAATTAATAGAGTGAAATGAGACAAACTTTAAAATTTCCTATCGTAACACTGTTAGAATGACATCTTATAGAAAGCGAACTCTGGACAAAAAATTGCGCGCCACAAGGGAGCTGTTATTCAAGGCAATTAACTAGCGATTGGGAGGGTGACAATGGTCAGTGGCGTAGCATGGGCTTTCGCCGCCTGGGGTCGACCAGAAATTTTCCACCCTCTATTTTAATTATTAATCAAGAAAATTAGTAAAAGTAAAAAAACCAGCTTTAAATTTTTTTTATTGACTAAAAATGCACTTTTCGTGTTTTTTTCATAGCAAAATCTTTTATACAAATGTCAATATCAATATGTATGTCATGTTTAATTGCCAGAATAGCTAAATTTGTTAGCCTTAACATGAACATAGTCGATCTGAGATAATTTTTTATTGATTTTAGCTTATATATATATATATATAGAGAGAGAGAGAGAGAGAGAGAGAGAGAAGCTTCTCTCGCAACTGGCATTTATTATCATTTATTATCTCGCAATTATTATCAACCTTATGACAATGTTTAGTAAGCCATCTTCAAGTTTGGACTCAATAATATATTTTAATAAACCCAGAGATCCGGACCTAAGGAGTTATTTTGTACAGCCTGGGTCTGTTACAGCTACGAAAGCTTGTAGACGTACGCGCTCACAAGTTGGAATTCTTCTTTATTAATGTCTTGATGAGCTTGATCTAAGTTCGTCCATGCTCAATATCACTTCAGTCCTCAAAAAAGCATATTTTTGCGCTAGATTCTGCAACTGTTGGAATCTTTCTCAAATTTCAGCAGTTACTTTGTCTATTGAAAAGAAAACATTGTTCGCCTCAAATCATCTTCGTACGATATCTGAACATCTTCACTTCCGTCGCCAAATATATGCTTTCTCCTGATTCGTCTTGGGGGTTCAAAAGAAATTTCAAGCTATTCACATAAACTTTTAGCATATATTAAAGCACCATCTACGAATTCCTATCGTTTTGTTTCTAATACGGTCTGTGTGGCTTCGGTAGCCGAGTGGTATAGGTATCGGACCGTGGCTTGCCTTGTCACGAGTTCGAGCCAAGTACCACTTAAGACCCCCATGTAGGGCAGCGATGCACGTTAAATCTGTCGAGAGCTGAAACGTCCTCCCGTTGGTGTGGTGTGGTAGTTAGGAGAGGGGGTGCCAGCTCAGGTGTTGTCCACGTCACTTGACTATGGTTTAAAATTACGTGGTCCTTCGCCAAAAGCCCTCGTGTAGCTGAACAGTGTGACGTTAATATTCAATCAATCAATCTAATACGGTCTGTAAAACACGTATTTTTTTAGCACATTGATGGATATTTAGTCCATCTGTTTGCAAATAATTTTGTGAGCCTCATGGACTTCACCCAGTACCAGTTGCTAGAAGTCTAAGTAACATAAAATTAATGTGATTGCATAGTGACTAATAAACTTTCGGCATCTGTGCGTGTATTAAAGCTTTCACACGTTTCCGTCAGTTTCGTCGGGCGGGCGCGATTTAGAGTTTGAAATATTTTTTTAATTTAAATATCGTCGTACTTGCCACCACCGCCTTTTTTCGTATACCCCCCGGGGTCATGGCCCCCTCGGCACCCCCCACGCTACGCCACTGACAAAGGTCAAATCTTTACTGGTCATGAATGAACGTTCGGCCTTTCAGATGTTACAGAAAGAAGATTTAAAATATCGTATAAAAGAAAGATACATGAAATCTATTATCCTTTTTCATTGGAACATCTCAAGATAAACTTCTGACAAGGGACAAAACTTCTTGTAGATCCTAAGTGCGACGTCTATTTACAGTCAAACATTCAACAGACCAAGCGATGTTGTCATTTACAAGCAAATAACATCTCGAATAGATTTTCCTTATTGTAAATGTGATCTGTATTGTACTCCAAACGATCTTTCTGTCTAGCCGCTTTGAATAGGAATTTCTTAGAAGCCTTTCCGAGTCCATACCACTCCATGCCTTCTCATTATTTTGAGTAAAAGATACCAGATTTTAAAAGTTTCTAACTGAGGGAAGTGATATGTAGAATTCATGGAAAAATTTTACCCGTTTGAAACCAACGACAGACGATTTTATAAACGTAAAAGTGAACTAACAAGGAGAGGGCATCACTAAGGAAATTCATTTCTGGTCGAGACTTGGTGTAATAGTAGAATTCCTTTAGGGTGCTCATCCCTCAATGTAATTCCGCCGAATGTCCAGTCAATTCGGAGAAAAAAGCCTTCGAAATTCATGCTTAGCTTTTATGCAATTAAATTTCATTTCCCTCCAACGATTTCGTAGCTTGGTTGATATATAGTCTGCATACTATGCGTGAGGTCTAGGTTCGATTCATGGGTCAATTTTTTTTCATTTCATTTAATTATTTTTAAAATTAAATAAATTTATTTATGAAAGGTTTATTAAATATTAAATATTTTATGTAATTATTTTGTATTTTATAAAGTAAAAACAATTAAATAAATTTATTATTTAAATTACTTATTATTAAAATTATTTATTAATAAAATTATTTAAAATTATTATTAATAAAAATATTTAAAATAACTATTAATTAAAATTATTATTAATAAAAATATTTAAAATAATTATTATTTATATTATTTAAAATAATTTTAATTAAAATTGTTAATAATTAAAATTAATTAATAAGAACTATTATTAATTTATTATTAAAATTATTAATTTATTATTAAAATTATTAATTTATTATTAAAATTATTAATTTATTGTTAAAATTATTAATTTATTATTAAAACTATTAATTTATTATTAAAATTATCAATTTATTTTTAAAACTATTATTTTATTTTTAAAACTATTAATATATTATTGAATATATTAATTTATTTTTAAAATTATTAATTTATTTTTAAAATTATTAATTTATTTTTAAAATAATTAATTTATTTTTAAAATTATTAATTTATTATTGAAATGATTATTAATTTATTATTAAAATTATTATTAATTTATTGTTAAGTTTATTATTTATTATTGATATAATTATTAATTTTTTAAAAATTATTTTGAAAAAAACTTTTTAAAAATATTAAATTTACTTAAAAAGGACTTATTAAATGTTTTATAAAAATTATAAAATAATTAAATTAATAAGATATAAAAGATACATTTTTTTATTACATTAATTATAAAATTAGTTTAATAATAATATACTTTATAAATTATTTTATATTATATATAATATTTTATTTATAGCATATTGTATTTCACATTATAAAACTATTTGTAACTAATTTTTATGTGTAATATCATTTAATATTTATTATATATTTTATAAATATTATTTATTAATATAAAAATATATTCATAAAATTTAATATAAATATTTATATAATTATACATTATTTTTTTACTTTATAAAATACAAAATAATTACATAAAATATCATTTAATATCAAATAAACCTTTCATAAATAAATTTATTTAATTTAAAAAATAATTAAATGAAACGAAAAAAAAAGTTGATCGATGAATCGAATTCTAACCTCGCGCATAGTATGCAGACGATATACTAACCAGGATACGGAATCGTTGGAGGAAACTGAAACTTAATTGTATAAAAGCTAAGCATAAATTTCAAAGGTTATTTTCTACGAATTCAATGGACATTCGGCGGAATTACATTGAGGATTGAACACCCTAAAGGAGTACTACTATTACACCAAGTCTCGACCCGAAATGTATTTCCTTAGTCGTGCCCTCTCCTTGTAAGACTATTTTCCGACATTTCGCTTACGCATGCCCGGGGCCCTTGTAACTTGAGGACCTCACAGTGGTGCACACAAGGGAGAGTCTTGATTTTTTTTCCGATTGATTATAATTCTAAGTATATAGTACGTAAAATTTAATTATTTACTTGCTATTAATGATTAATTTTATTAATTAATGCTAATTATTTATTCAAAAACTAGTTTTTTACTGTGTTTTGTTACCGAAAATCGACAAAATCAAAAGGAGCATGATACACGAATGGTGAACTTTCGACCCCGGAACCCCCCTTAAAAAATTCCTGTGTGTGCCACTGGGACCTCGTATCATTGATACGGTGGTAGCTACGCCCCTGGCTCCTTTCTTAAGTTATCCTCTTTCCCTTTCTTCTTTTTTGAATCTTTTTAAGCATTCATAGGAATTTGAATCGAAAAATAAATTCGAATTTCAAGAGGGCCATCTGAATTTTTCTATTTCACTCTACACAAATAAAACTCATTTAAATTGCATGCTTTTCTAAAATAAATATTCTTTGTACACTACTTTAAAAATTTTAGCATTAATAAATTTCAGTATCCCGACGCATCTCTTACTAATTATTGTATTCCTTTACACTAGATTTCAGCAGTTTTTGAAGAAGGATTAAAAAATAAGAATTCAAACCTGCTTTCTTTTAGTTTGTTTAATAATATAATTTAATATTAAATTTCAAAACTGAAGTTGAGAAAGAATACAGTGATTTAAAAATGTTTCCTTCGAAGTACAAATAAATAGTTGCATGTAAATGTCTAAACTTTTCTACTAATTGTTTAAGATATGGAGATAAAATTACTTTTGAATAGCGATCAGAACCAGAGTGTTTTTCCAGCTTTATGTTTTATTACGCTATCCTATAAAAACAATCTAAATGGCAGCTTCCCAAGGGCGTCATCATATTTTGAAAACACCGGGGGTCTATATTTTTTAAGAAAAAAAGTTTATTTTGAAATAAGAGTGAGATGAGCAGATACAATTTTTAATGTTATATTATTAAAGTTTATTTAAGTGTTTATTAATATTTATATATATTACGTTGGGAAAGTTAAATTACATTTAACCTCTCACATGACTCCCCTTTTGCACTAATCAGTACCACTTGAAAAAAGCGATAGATATAAATAAATATATAATATCATAAAAGGATATATCATTGTATATCCTCAATAGCTATTTTTAAGCATACTCGTATGAGAATAGCTACAGCTATACTGCAATTTGAAACAATTTTTTTAAAAATTGCATCCTAAGGTTTAGCATAACAGAATTTACTACTAACCAGATATATATGTTACAGCATTTTTCATGTAAGAATGTTAAGCGGCTTAGTATTAATGCAGTAAGAAATAAAAGTCCATTAATAAATTCCAAATTTATATATAGATAATAATTGAAAATAAAAAATCCCCATCAATATTATTCTTAGTCTGGGCATTTTGACACCCGCCCCCATCAAATATTTTTTTCCGTCTCATTCTACTTGGAACATTTTTTATCTAAGAAGCCATTTTTAACCTCATTGTTATGTATATATATGTAGTCAAAATTCTCTACTATAGAGAGATGAATAATCAATAATCATCAAAACTGAAAAAAATCGAAGTTGTAAGATAAACCAGACATAAGATTTTAGAAAAGATGCATTAGTAAAAAATAATAGAATTTAAAAATTTATAAATATATGGTGCTACTGTATTATAAACATTGCTGACTTAGGACAGTTCTTATATTTAAAATAATTTATATAAAAGTTGGGTTGAACATCTTTTTGGGCCAGCCAACCTCCCCCCCTTCTGTTAATAATACTGAGCAAAGACCTATCGAAAATAATGGATAGAATATCTAAATCCATTACAAGAAAAAGGTAACTTACCTAAAAATTGCATTCAAAAACGCATAACCCGCGCTAAATCTGAGTACAATACAAGTTATTGCCAGATTCTGGACCCAAATACAAATTTAAAGCATATATATATATACAGTACAAGTCAAAAATAAGTTAGCAACAGTAGAACAATATCAAACTCTTTGTCTTAGAAACTAAGGCTGTAAGCTTAAACATCGTTTTCAGATCAGCCAATAAAACGAGTTTTCCGTAAATGATGACATTTATATATATACTACTACATTTTATATACTAGAAAATACATTTTATACATGACACCAATTAAACAACTAAGTCTATGTGATGCGAAGGGGGGGGGAGGAATGAATCTAAACTAATATATATAAACAAATCTTTTTTTTTTTTCTTCGCCACTTCTACAAACCAAAGTTTAGGGCATTAAATCAATAACAAAAGCTCTATATATTTTCATTTAATTTCAATTTAATTTTCCAGTTAATTTTAAACTGCTTAGTTCTTTTTGCAACCAGTATTCTGAATACCCAGATATTTTTTTAAATTTTCAAAAGTATAATTATTTTATTAAAATAAAAAACCAAGTTTTTTTCTTATACCATTTGTTGAAATGTACAACATTAACTATACATTTTCTCAAAAATATGAAAAATCTCAAGCTATTTTTGCCTTTCGATTATTACTTAGACTCATTTATTTACCATATATCATTACAATGGAAATATATGTAATTTTCTTTCCAATAATATATTGAATGTGTAAACAAGACTCTTAAAATAATTTTCAAAATAAATTCTCTCTTTTTTTTTCTATGTCTTTATTAAAATATTCTCCAAATTAAGAATCTTAATTAATTATCTCGGATTCGAAAAGTATCCAACATGCAAATAAATTAAAAAGGAATCAATCAGATATTTCGAAATTCTTCAAGATTCTTTCCATGTGAAAGTTTCGTTTTACATGCTCTTCAAAGGGGAAATTTTATAGATCCAAAGCAGATAATAACCGAAACATGAAAGAAAAGGGGGGGAAAGTGATCACTCTTGTCCAGACCGGACAGGTCTATGTCCGGTAAGGAAGAACAGAGGGTTCAAAATCCATTCAGGGGTTAACAAAGGGAAATCAAGATTTATGGATTAGAAAATCCCACTAGTCTGTAATTTTCCACTGGCCTTCCTAACAAGTGCGGAGTGCACGGTGTCACTTTTCTATGGTACCCTGGTTTTCTCCAGTCCCCAGTTTCTTTAAATGTTCCCCCGAAAAACGCCCCTTTTGGGGTTTCCTCTTCCAAGTCAAGATTCAATGAATACCATTCATCTTCAAGGTCATGTAGCAAGGTTAAGCTAATGATGCCCCCCGTGGAAAGGGAGTCAAAATGTCGATCCCTGTGAAGATAAAACGTTAAGCATGGCACACAGAGATATTTTAACAGGTCCTATTTACAATAAATAATGACTAATGCTAAACAACTTCATCAACCGAACGGAAGCAGAGATCAAGTTTATTATTGCCTTATCATGTGTGTGTGTGTGTGTGTAACTCAGATTAACATAATCTCAGAAATAGTTTGCCACATCTGTGAGTCATTTGAAGTGCTCAAAGCAAAGAAGCAAAAGATGTAGAATAACATTAAAGCTTGTGTTTATTTAAATTTGTAATTCATGCTTAACGTGACCATCTATTTATTTCCCTAAAAAAAGGACATCAATTAATTTTTAAATGATAAAATGCATTTTCATGTAAAAAATTCAACGCATATCTCTTCACAGTTTTTCCTTTTGATGAAAAGAGTAGGAATGAATGCGGGAAAATAGATCATTTGGCTATATTTTTCTGAAAAACAAATTTGCTGAAGTATATTTTTTCAAATGAGAATAAATTTCTTATCAGAAGATGCATTAAAATTTACTTTGAGCTCTTTTGTAAAATTTTCTAGCGGTTTCTGACCAATTTGCATGCGTGATAGACACATTACATACGCCTGCTTGCCATAATCGGAGCGGTACTGGACACTGAAATCGATTTTTTCCCTTTTATTTTTGTATTTGTCGCAGTGAATTTCTCCCTTTCTAAAAATAGGATATTTCAAACTTTATTAAGCGTACGCTAATTTTCATATATAAATTATTTTCACTATTAATACAGATAGCGTTCCACAAATACTCCCGTAATTGCTTATTTGCATGCATGTGTGTGTGTGTTTATATCTTTGGTGATTTCAACTGAATTCAAACAAATGGATTCGGTAACATAGATTCGAAAATACATTATTAATATTATTAATACGGAGAGATAAGAAATGGAAGAATTTAGTTGCTTCATTTCCATAAAGGTTCATAAAACATTATTATTACCACTCACCACTTAAATTTGTTATTATAATTAATATAGAGGCAAGCAAAAGAGAACGATAATAAACCATATTTCAATTACCAGTAACCTGTAAAAATAGAATTATATTTTACAAATGTGATGATTGTACGATGAAGTTGTCCACATAAATTTGTAGTACAATATATTTAATAAGTACAACATGCCTAATAAAATTAAAAGTACGATAGTAATTTTAAGAAGTTGTTAGTTTTTAAGGAATATAATATATTAGATTTAACGCGGGAGTAATAATAATTTATAATTTAATGCTATATATTTTTGGCCAGTGGCACACACAAAGGGGGGGAGGTCCCCCCCCCAAAAGCCCTTGATTTTTTCCCCAATTGATTATAATTCTAAGTGTATATATAGTACGTAAAATTAGTACGTAATATAGTACGTAAATATAGTACGTGTAAATATAGTACGTAAAATTTAATTAAGTATTTGTTATTAATGATTAATTTTATTAATTAATGCTAATTATTTATTCAATAATTAGTTTTTTATTGTGTTTTGTTCCCGAAAATCGACAAAATTAAAAGGAGCATGATACAAGAATGTTAAACTTTCGACCCCGGACCCCCCTCCCCCCCTTGAAAAATTCCTGTGTGCGCTACTGGTTTCGACAATCATCTTTAGTAGCATGTCCAAGTAGCGATACACTTTATTGTTACCTCAGAGGAAAATATGATGGAATATAAGTATTGCGCGTTTTCCCTATAAAATGCCATAGTATTTTTTAAAACATTACAGGAGAGGTGACCGTGCGCGTTTGTGTGTTATAGAAGCATCATTACTTTTTTTTTGTTACACCACCGCACATAAAGTCAGTGAAAAATAATTCTGAAATGTATTAAGTTATAGAGATGAAAAACAAAATTCACCAGTTTAAAAATAAAGAAACATTTTTGGGGGGAGGGGAGAGAACGAAGGCTCCTTTTTTGTTTTTTTTTGTTTTTTGTTTTTTTTTTTTTTGCACTTGCTCTTTTCCTTGTTTTTTTTTTTTTTTTTCCTTCTTCGTAAAAAACGTGATTATCCATTCCGATTGACCTCCCAATCTCGATCGAAAATCTCTGTTCAAGTGACCATCTGTTACAGTTCGACAGATGGTTGATAGCGACCGAATTTGAGGGTATTGGAAGCTTAAGATAGATCCAACTTGTACCGTGCATAGTTATGATGGTTAAATAGTATCGATTCGATCTGTATCTCCAACCTAGAAGGTTTAAGATAAAGATCGCCTCGTTCTTTTATTAAGATACCGGGGTTTTGTTGTGGTCAACCGTACTGAACATACATTGTTAAAAGCAAGGAAGACGAGACTGGGTTGGGAATAGTTTTGCTCATTGTCACGAACTGTATGAGAATCTGGGGAGTGAGTTATCAGGAAAATCTTCAGCAGTGGGATGAGGTTGAATAGAAGCGGTGCTGTAGGTCAAGGGCTTTCTACAGAAACTACAAATGATGTTTTTTGTATCTTCATGGAGAATACCCTTATTTTATTCTTTAGAATTCGGAGGAATACCAGATGTTCTAACTCAAATGCATAAATTTTCCTGCAGAATGTTTAGGATTCTTCCTGGGTGGATTTTAATGAACAATTCAAAATATAACAACTCAATATATATGAGAAATCAAAAATCAATCAATTCTAACATTAATTGGCTTAAAGCAGCCTCATTTAATGCGTGAACTTACTATAATTATGATAAAATAAATAGAAACAAAATTAATTATCTTACAAAACTTCGAATGAAAAAAATATACAATATTCATTCTTTTTAGTTTAATTATTTATTAGAGCAATGTAAGTTTACATGTGCAAAAGCTAGGCTTAGGTCTTATTTCACGCTTGTCTTTTTTTATATATATAATTTTTCTTGCACTGTTATGTATAAATTTTCCGCTGAAGAGGAAGGTTGGAGCCCCATAAAGAAAACTTAATCCTAAGTCAGTGACAGCTTTGAAAACATAGTTTTCCAGTTTGGTCAATTGACTTATATATATATATATATATATATATATATATATATATATATATATATATATATATATATATATATATATATTCTTATGTATTGGTTTTCAATTTTATACGTTTGTGCGTTTTGTAGGATAATTTATTATGTCTATATCGATATTATTATAATTTTATATGAGTATATGTATGTGCTGAAAAAATTTAGAAAGCAAATTAAGGAGCAATGATTTACATTATTTGTAATAAAGAGCTTCTTTGAGCAAATAAAAAACTCATTCAACAAAAAAGTACATCCAGCATATACACTTAAATTTTTTCTCACTTCACAAAAGATATCCGTACAGTTTTATACATCGATAAAGTGAATGCCACAGTGTGGATTTTAATGTGGAAAGCGTGTGACTTCACTCCACATGTAGCTTATCTTTTACGACTCAAACACTTCGTTTTCAAAGCGCTTATCTATGCGACCGACTCAGTGTTTTTTTTCTTTGAATGATAAGCAACATTTTCTATCGAAGTCTGTAATTCCAATTACTCATAGCTAACTTACTGTACTGCATCGGGTAGCCGGGATGATTAGAATAATATGCGAAGTGTACAAGTCCGCATTCCAGTGTCAAGTCTTAAACCATTTAAACGTGATGGAACCCAGAACAAGGCAGGAATGAGTGCTTTTCTGTGAAGACATATTGAAATTGCTCGTGTGTTTATGCGATCTAGTTATCAGATGTCTGTTGTCGAGAGATTCATAGTATGGTTCTCAGTTTCATTTTCAGAGGAACCGCATTTTCGAAAATTTCTCCCTCATATATCTTTAGCGCTTCAGTATTTTATCTCACAGCTGAAAATGCGCAGCAAAATTACTTCAGTAAATAACTCCTACTTGTGTTTGGGTTAGTAATGCCGTTTGTGTTTACAAAGATTAGGGAAATAGTAGATAGCTTTTATTGTTCATGTCGATCCTGTCATTCGAAATCGTGAAACCTTTCATTTTTCATGGAACTAAATGTTGAAAAAATTAAGTAAAAATGTATCATTTCAAATAAATGAAATTATAGTGCACTTTTGTTAACTCACCTTCATTGTTTTATTATTTTTCAATACGTATTAAATCCTACATTTTAAAAAAATTGTATTACTTTTTTTTTTACTCAATTAATATTTGTTACTACAGATACTAGTTGAGAATATTTTTATTTATTTGTTTTGGTAATGTGCTTGAAATTCTGAAATTTATTCTTAAATCAGTTGAGAAAATTTAATTACCATTTAATCCTATGTATAATGCGTTCTTTTAAAACAAAAATTAAGATAAAAATTTACGGGTTCGCGTTATATGCCGTATGTAAAAAGGATAGCTCTAAAAAATGATCATAAAAAAATTATATTTCTGCATGCATTTAAATACCATTTATTTAAAAGAAAAGACGCACCTTATGAACTTTCATTATTAGATAACATGAAAAAATTGTCATATTCGTGTTCCGTTATATCTTCAAGCATATCATCGAACTCTGTGTTTTATCATTATCATTATTTTTATTCTGATCCATGAATAAATAATCTTCTTACGTTCTATCTAGATTGTTATGCTGAAAAAAATTTTAATGATTTCCTAATTATGTCAGGTTTAATTTAATTCCATGCTCTAATTATCCACTAACAGACTATTTCCAGTCTTCAAAAGATAAGAGCATTGGACATGAACATTCCAGGTGTCCTTGTAGAAATACATACTCACTGTACGGTGAATATACCTAAAACTTAAAAAAGCAGTTTGAAAGCGTATGTGTGCCTTATACGCCGTCATATGCGATGTTGTCTTCTTAATAATAAATATGTTATCCTCATCTCACACATAATCAATTCCACATATTAAATACAACAAATATATACTTTCAGATTATTATGTATGTTATGTATCTTATTGTTATGATTACACAATTTATCTTGGAATTTTTTATAGAAGAATTAAAGAGAGATTCTATGTTGATCTAAGTAAGGTGACCAATTTTTTGCAATGAAAAGGAGGACGCGCGCGAAAAATTTACAATGTAAATATCTGAAAAATTTTAATTCAAATAAAAATACGCTAATTGTGCTTGCATTCCTTTTAATTATTTACTTAAACGAGTATTTTCTCCCATTAAATATTTTTTTCTCAATCTCTCATTTTCTAATACATCGGAAATTTCGGAGCAAAAAAATATCCTTTATAATGAGCTTTACAGTTAATGAGCTACAGCTGAAGTATCAAAATTGCATCTTGATTTCTCACTTTACCAAAGATCATTGCCAACCGAAAAAACTCTTTCAATTTCTACATTAGTTCCAGGTCAGCACAACGCAAATTCAACAAGAATAACTAAATCATCATATAGAAGTGTTCATTTTTTAAATGGTTAAGTATTTGCAGTAAATATAGCAATATCAGCATGCTAATTTACCAATTGCTCCTATTTATTAGAATTTAAATATGCATTCAGTCTTCTAACTTATTCAAACATACAATTGTCATCGATTTTAGTACTAAGCATTTCTTTCAATAAAAATTCGACACAATTTTCTATATCTGGCCCATTTACTTAGTACGATGAAGTCAAAAAACACCATTGAAAACTATTTGTTCCTGTAATATTTGTTTCAGACCATTCTTCGACATATTGGATACATTTTGGTTCATCTCTGAATAGAGATTAACAGATCAGTGTCAAAGTATTGAAAAGGAGGACAAGTAGGAGGACACTTTTCGAGGAAGGACAGAACTTATAGAAAGAGAACTGCCTTCCCTAAAAGAGGATGGTTGATCATCTTAATATAAGGAAACTGAAGAGTCTTCCCAACCTACGATCGCTTGACTAATAGATCATAAATCAAAATTCTCTCTGGCATAGATCTGAGCTATATTTTTAAACATTATTATTATCATTAAAATTGATCTTAAAAATTGTACGTTAGACACACAAAATTTCAATATGTGCAGATATAATTATTTACATATATGAAAAATATATAATATGTGCTTTATTGTGTAGTATGTTGACCAAATGTAACCTGAAATTACGTAATTAAAAATAAAATTACAAATTTCTTTTCTTGGGGTCACAAATGCAAATGGTTGTTAGTCGCAAAGGTCGTAGCACGAAGAGAAAGCATAAATATTTAAGATTTTGTAAATTATTAGACTCTGAAAACTGAAAATTTAAACTAAATAAATATTAATTCAGGGTACACTTTAAACGAAAAATATAACTGTATCTCTTTGAGTTTTTGAATAAATAATTAGCATTAATTAATAAAATCAATCATTAATAGCAAGTAATTAATTAAATTTTACGTACTATGTACTTAGAATTATAATCAATCGGGAAAAAAATCAAGGGCTTTGGGGGGGGTCCGGACCCCCAGGCCCCCTCCCCCCCTTGTGTGCGCCACTGCATCATCCATTTCTGGACCAGATGGTTGAGTTAAAATAACATTAGAGACTGCACAATTGGAGGTTGTTGAGAGCTTTCAATCATTTTCGAAGACATTGGACTTCCTTTTTAAACATGAATTCCACTTGGGTGGGCTTTGCAAGCCCTATCCCCTTTAAATTAATCTTCCGTGAAAAGTTCATGTCTCAACAGATTTTAACATTTTTGTTAAAAACCTTCCCCACTTCCTCTTTTTGAAATATGCTCTTTGGCTTATTCACCCATCGGCATTCTTGTCATCCTTTTCACAGGAGATTTATCGAAGCGGAAATTTTCACTGAAACATTTTCAGATTTTCTGTTTTACTATATTTAGTTTTTACCATTAACTCGTTCACTTTTTCCCAGATCTTTCAAACAATTATTGAAATACATTTAATTATTTCCAATGATATAATAATCTTAGAGGTTGCTGTCAATGTGAGAACCTACTATGTATAGTTTTAAAGTTTAATATTAATCTTACTTGTATAAAAGTATTTTCATTCAAATAACTTTATATAGTTCAGCCTATTATTTTTTCTTATTACTGTGATTATTCCGACTGAATTTATTTGTGTTAAGGATAAAGTAAGATGATAAGATGATTAATCCGATGTATTAAGGATAAAATATTAACTGTTTTGACTTTTAAACTATTAGTTTAAAAGATATCTTTCATTTTTTTATTACTATGATAAAAAAAATAAGTATAATTTATTCCACCTGCAGATATGTAATGAATGACACTGTGAAAATACGTAAACGAAAATATCTATATACATATCGAGGGACGTCTTAAAGCAGGGGTGACCGACTTAAATGACCCCCCGGGTCACTTCAGAAAAACATTATGATCCTACGGACCGCATATAAAAAGATATATATTTATATTAGGTTTGGACCCATTCTAAACATTTATTGCAGTGAAAATTTAAAACAAATTGACATATTATTAATGTTTTCATTGGTTTTCATGTTTACAAATATAGATACGAAAATAATATTTCAATGATCAAATAATGTTTAATTTATTTAATTAGTGAGATATTTTTTTCTGAACTCTTTCACTTAGTATTTGCAAGTCAATCTCAATGCGTGTATTTACACATTGTAATTGATGTTCAAGTTTTCGTTAAGTTTGAGTGCGATTTAAGTTTGATAAATTTCAATTTCGAAAAAAAATTCGCAGTAACGATACTACGTGATAAAAAAAAAGAAGTTATGGGGTTTATTTGTTAAAAAAACCTTTTAAATCACAAAAAATATTGCACAAAATAGTAGTATAATAGTATTTTGTAATATTATAATGAATCTCCCGGGCCTCATAATCATTCAAAGCGGGTCACATGTGGCTCCTGGACCGCGGGTTGACCACCCCTATCTTAAGGGATGAGCCCGGGTTCAGGGCCTAGGTGGGTGCTCATCTTGTTCTCAACTCCTCCCCAATAAGATTATGATAGGAGTAATTTTAATAATAGAATATTATTCCGGATATATATTCTCCGAAAAACTAGAAATTTCAAACTATATACGAACGGATAATAATGGAAAGTCTTCAATACTAAATCATATTCGTGTCCAGACCTAGGCCTACCACCATACGCCATCATTAATTATTTAGTCGAAAAGTAGTAGTTGGTGGAGCCGATTGGAGCCTAGGCTTCTATAATCGTAATTCCTGCACATTTATTTGTTTCAGATTAACATTTGTATGAATATTTGGCCACATATGCTATATATATTATCTACTCTTAAGGGTCACAAACGATGCCTACTTTTTATAGGAGCCCAGGGTCTCAAGAAATTTTAAGACAACCCCTTGTACATAACCATATTTTACTTAAAACAGTTACTGTTATGACAACGGAATCTTCGTGGTCTGGGTACCACCACCCCTCCAGATTTTCCGAAATATTTTTTAGGCTTTAATGAATAATGAATTCAGTTCATTCGTCAAAATTATCGGTTGATCTTTGAACTTAAAATATTCAAAAGCATTGTAATCTTCAAAACAAATTCTGAAATTTAAATTTCTCTATTTCTATTTCTTTTTTTTTTCAACATATTTTTTCCTGAAAAAATACATAAATTTCTAAAAAAAATATAATTTTTTATATTACAAATAAAATTATTCATAGATTTCATGGATTTTAATTACCCACGATAATAATTATTAATAAATCTCTTAGTGAATCCATTTAATTTTACAAGAAAATTCACTTTCATATACAAAATATTTCGTCAAATGATGTAAATTAATGAATACAACTAATTAACAATTGAATGTGTATAAGTAATTTATACATAAATGTAACATTTTTATCAATTATTATTACTAGAAATTGAGATTAAATAACGCTCCACTAAAATAACGTTTTAGCAACAGCACTGAAATAACAATACTTCATTCATAAAGCGCATTTCAGTCTCTAAAAACGTAACTGATGGATTATTTTTACAAAATGTTATATATCTATAACATTAAATGAGGTGCATTTAAAAATTCAGTAAAACTTATTTACTTCCACTGACAGGTCTTTTTATGCTATTCTAAATGAGGATAAAGTAATCCGAGGCGAAGATCAGATGACACATTTTTTAAAAACTGTTTTTCTTTTTTCTTTTTTAGAAAAATAAAACTGTTGACCGAAACATCTTTAAGGAATAAATTGCTTCTCTAAACCTCGATCAGTGACAAAACAGTGTCAAGTGAATAATCAATGACCCTTCAAAGTTGATACTTAGTCTGTAGAAGCCACCAAATGGTGGGGGTGTCGGGGAAAAGGAACTGGCAATCGGATATCCAAATAAACAACAGACTGGAAGCGGGGTACTCCTAAAGGTACCCCTCTGCGCAACAGGTGATTAAAGGTCAGCCTGGCTCCAAATTGCGCCCCCGAGCAATTTTGTTACAAAGTACTGCGAACACTTCATCAGCCTCCTTTGGGTAAATAAATGGATAGCGGTTTATTACGAAAAACGACACTTTGTGAAAAATGATGGTGAGCTTTCTGGCTTGTCCCTAATATTATGCCTCAACATGTGGTAGATTTCATCAGGGCTTGTCTTTGGGGATGATAATAAAGAATTTCTGTTGGAGAGATGAGAAATTAGATATTGTTCTAGACAGCACCTGTGCGACGGTATACAGTTTCAAAAATGGTTTTTTTTTCACCGCATTTGCTATTCTACGTTAAGAAATGAGGCATTAAATACAAGAATTAATTTCCCTTCAAAATAGTATCGTATGTCACATCCGCGAGTCACAATTTGTCAGGGATTGAATCTTTCAATTCAAGAAATTGTTTAAATATATAATAAAGTTATTAAAAATCCAGTATTAAATTGGAATTTCTTTAGTATAACTTTTAATTGAAGACACGCAGTTTTCACGAACATCAATTAATTTGCAGTTTTAAAGAAGTTTCATTTAATACAATCAAAAGATCTATTTAGTTGCTACAGGTATAAGATATTGATGAAATTCTATAAGCAGTGTAATAAATTTTAAATGGTAGATATTTACTACAAGAGGGAAAAAATTAAATAATAATTTGTAAACATAAATTTTTATATTTTAGTTATAGTTATCCAAAACGCTTCTTCAAATACTTTCAAAAAATTAGTTTCAAACTGTGTTATAAGTTCATATTTTACTTCTCTTCATCTCGAACGATTCTGAATACTCATACAGAATGTTAAATGATTGTTACCAAATTTCAACGCTTAACTAGTAGAGCTCTAAAGGGACACTATAGAAGATATCTTCTCCCTATTTGAATCAAAAAAGATGTATTTATTTTTAGATAATAGTACGTATTAGCAAGAAAACATATATTTCTTCATAATTATTATTTATCAATGGAAGGAACAGGATAACCCCGTGTGGAGGGGGGAATGGTTTGCTTTGGTTGTTTGCAATTTGAGCTGAAATGTTTGCACCCATGAGCATTGAAGATTTTAGCTTCTGTGAGAAAGGATGAAAATGAATCCTAAAGTCTGCAGGAGCAAATCTATTTGGACCATTAATTCTTTAGAACTTTCAATGCATATCATTAGTGTTAAAAAAGAAGATGAAAAAGGAAATTCACAAAGGTCAATGTCATTAGGATGTCATCATTAAACTTTTTGCATTATACGTATAAAGTTCAATAGAGTCCTTTTTAAATCAAATGTTCGCGCGTATTAAAGACCAGAAACCTGGATAATCCTAATGCATCCATCCTGCGCATATGATACACAATTATAATTGTAATTATGGATTCACTAATTATATAATTTGATATTACAGCCAGTTCACACACAATTAAAACTGTAATTCTGTATTCATTAGTTATCAGTAACACACACAAGGGAGTGTCCTAGAGGTCCGCTCCCCCCAAAGACCTTGATTTTTTCCAGATTGATTATAATTTTAAGTATATAATACGTAGGGTTTAATTAAATATTTGTTTTAATATGATTAATTTTATTAATTAATACTAATTATTTATTTAATAATTACTTTTTTACTGTTTTTTGTTCCCCAAAATCGACAAAATCAAAAGGAGCATGGTACAAGAATGGTGGACTTTCGACCCTGGACCCCCCTCCCCTTTGGAAAAGTTCTGTGTGCACTACTGTTAGTTACATAAATTGCGATTTCCTCTGTTGATTCATAATTTATGGTTCTAATCCTTGTATGTAAAAGGTTCAGGTAATTTTTTATTTACGTTGCAATCCATAAAGTAGAAATCAAAATTTTGGTTGCGTACAGTAACATAATAAGGCCAAGAGACCTTAGGAATTTTAAACAATATCTGTACTTTAGGATACCTCTGTACAATTATTTTTCCTTTTGCTCTTTCTCAGGAAAAATATTTTATCATATCATAATGAAATCTCTAATTCTTATTCGATTTCCAATACTTATATTCACGAACACTGCAAAAAATTTCAACACAAAAATGAGAGTTATGTAATCTTAATTTCCAAAATATATTCAATATTAAAAAAATTGTTTTAAATATTTCAATAATCTATATATTGATAATAACTAGCGAAAAAAAGTTATAAAAAACAGTAAATTAAATTAGACTGTGACAATGCACTAAGCAGCAAATATAATGCTTACAGGAAATCTCAAAAGACCAGTTGAAATATCGAAAAAATTAAAGATGGCAAGGCAGGAAGGGGAGGGAATATTAAGGCCACACAAAATGCAAAGCATTTTTCGATCCTTATTGATGTTATCTGTGCGTCGTTTCCATTTGAAAATACTAGCCTCCACAGGTATCAGGGTAGGAAAGAATACAGAGCCTGTGAATGGCATTTACATTCTTTACACTAAAAAAGGAGACAGGTACCACTTAACTCAGCTTCCATTAATATCTGTCGCACGCAGCGCCACGTAAAAATGTCTTTTTCTCCGAAAATAACGTCTCCTGGTTGCCTTTATACAATGTTACACATCATGCGTAAAAGTTTTCGTGGGAAAAATAAACAATATATGTGCAGATTTGTGAACTGCTCCTAAATTCTTTACTTAGCAAAGACAAAAATTTATTTCAACAGAAAAAAAATGTGAAGCAATTTTATAAGGATAGATTATTTCAAATCACATGATAATCAATAAAAGAATTTCAAAATCATCTTTCTGTCGTACATTCTCAGATACATTTATTTCAAAGCATGTGATATCGAGTCATTAAAACGCATATAGAAAAAAAATATATACAGTTGGATCTCTGTAACGAAGTTGCTAAATCCCGAAAAAAGTTCGTTTGGCGGAAAATTCGTTAAATGAAGATTCATCTTTTAATATACTTTAAAAACCACACAAAACAAATTTTCAATTCATAAGCACTATATATTATTTAAAAAATAATTGCATTCACATTTTTTTTTTTTTTTTTTTTTTGTAAATTAATATCTTTTTCAATGGCTCGACAGCCCTGGGTGGGCCCTGGTCTTCTCCAGAAATTTTCTCCAAACATCTCTACTTTTGGCAACTCTTTTCTAATTTTTGGCCTTTAAAATATTTAAGTCTTTTTCAACACATCAGTCCATCTTAACGGGGTCTGTCCCGAGGTCTATTTCCCATGAACTTTGCCAGAAAGATTTTCTTGCAACAACGATCTTTCATTCTAGCCAGATGACCAGCCCATTTAAGTCTCTGTAATTTGACAAATTTTACAATATCAGGTTGTTTGTAAATTTTGTAGAGTTCTAAGTTAAATCTTCTCCATGATCCATTCATTTGGATCCCACCAAGAATGCAGCGTATGAGACCTTTCTCTAGAAAATTACCAAAGCTTCCTCATCACGTTAAGTCAATGGCCAAGTCTCTGATGCATAAGTCAGGACAGATCTTATAAGACTTTTATAAAGAAGCAATTTAGTTCTAAAATTTTGAGAAAACTGGATTTTAAATAACTCTTCAAGGCATAAAAACCTCTATTTGCAACAATGATTCTTTTATAAATTTCTAGGGCTGGCTCATTTTTATTATTTATCTATGTTCCTAATTAACTAACACTGTTAAATTTTTCAAATTTATAATTGCTAATTTCTATGTGACTAACTTATAAGTCGGAATTTAAAGGTAAATATTTAGTTTTATTCTCATTTACAGATAAGTTAATTTTTTAGCACTTTGTTCTAATACCATAAATACTTGTTTAAGAGCAGGTGCTGTTCGGGCAATAATGCCAATGTTATCAGCATAAACCAGTATTACACAACTAACTTATTAATTAATATATATTCATTTGTATATTTTACCCATCAAAAAGAAATCTGCAAGCAAAACAAGAGGGAAAAAAACATTATCCAGGAATACACTGCATTTTCAACTAAAAATAATAATTTTATATTAACACTAATGAAATTTTTTAACGAAATTTTCTAATTTTAAGCCTACGAGTAATTTTAAACGCTCATTATTTATAACCAGTAATTTTAAGCAAACACTATGACATGCATCCTTAAATTTAATTACTGATAAAGTTTGTTAGTTTTATTTGAGTTTTTGTTTGAAAAATAATGGCCATTTCATTGTTCTAGATAGGTTAGGCACCTGGTAAAAGGTCAAAGATCATTATAAAATGTGATAAAAGAGAGAATAATTTGAAAAATGTCCGGAAATATTTTAAAAATAGGGAGAAAAAAATTGAATCACACACAAGAGGAAAAGTTCATTAAATAGAAAATGCATTTATTTTACAAAGAAAATAGTAAAATGTTCATGGTTCCAGGAAAAATTTTGCAAAATAGAGAAATTCGTAAAATAGAAGATCGAATGTGTGTAGTAGCACACACAAGATGGGTGGCCCCCGGGTCCGGACCCCCTCCCCCTTCATAGCCCTTGAGTTTTTGTTCAATTAATTATTATTCTATGACATAGAGTAATGAATGAAATTTTACGTACTATACACTTAGAATTTATGTGTATAGTACGTAAAATTTAATTAAGTATTTGTTATAATTAATTTATTTTATTACTTAATGTTAATTATTCATTTAATAATTATTTACTGTTTTGTGTTCTCAACGCTTGACAAGATAAAAAAAAATATGTTTGGCTGCGTATTGGGGTATACTACGAGAATGGTGGACTTTCAACCCTGGACCCCCTCCCCTCTTGAAAAATTCCTGTTTTCGCCCCAGACTGTATATATATAACTTCATAGACCAAAGTTTAATAATTAGAACAATTTCAAAAACTAAAAAAAATCTATTTAGAATTTCTCAACTAATTTATTTGAATTGAATTTTTGTACTAAATGCAATGGTATGAAGCACTTTGGTTTACATCTGCAAACAATACTGGGAAGCTAAAAGCATCTTAATTTTTTAAACAAGTTAAAATTTTTAAGCTTGAAAAGTTGTTTTTTTAATTACCTTAAAGAGAATCAAGCATAATTTTTTTACTAATGAAATTCTAAATTTTTATTAAAAATGATACAACTTCTTTTGTTACTTTAGTGAGAATATTTTCATGCTTTGAAATTTTAAACTTTAATAAAATTCATTTATTTTTCCGCCAAAAAAAAACAGTTTCCCCACATTAATGTTTAGAATAATAATATAAGTCAGTAACGTTTTTAAATCGGAATTTTGGCATAAAAGTAAAAAGTTAGGAAGATAGATAGGCAAAACGAATGAATGAAAATATAGGTTCATATGAAAATAAAGTAGCTTTTGAATAGTCCTATTTGCCGTCAACATAGTTAGTGTTTTTCTAAGTAATAGTTCATTATATTCAGAATTTAATTAATGATATGGGCCCTATAAAAAAAGAGAGAGAGTTTTGACAAGTTTCAGAATTTTGTAACTATTAAGTAAAAAAATCGTCTTCCATTGAATGATCCAGTCAAATTCCTGTTAACATTTACATTTAAGTAACTAAAATGTTGAAGAAGCCACAATTTTTTAAAGAGAGAATTTAAAATTTTAAATTTCATGAAAATAAATTTTGTCTTTAGTTCTTGTATCTATATTTATGTATATGTATACATAATTAAATTTATACAGCAATATGAATTTTGCACAAACTATTTTGAATATGAAAAGATTTATACTATATAAAAGGTTGAAAACCTAGAAGCCCTGTAAAGATTGCGGTATATTAATTATTTTTTACAGAAATTTTCTTTTGCAAATTGATTAAAACATTTTGAATGGGATCAGAAATACTTTTAAGTCTAGAGGTAGGTCTAGCGTACGATCCTCTTTATCAAAACTATAGATCAATTATTATGCTACAGTTACTTTGGCATATTACTTACGCTATTATGATTCTAACACATTATAAAATAGATTTTTTAACACTATTCTGTAATTTTTTCTATACTAAACTGTTCTATCATTCTTCTAGTCATAGTGAATAATTTTTTATTTAATTTCAGGAATGATAATCCCTTACGTGAGTACCAATAGAATTAGAGTATTGTGCCTAAATCGATGCAGTGTCGTAAGCTTTTTAATCAAGAAAGCTTCTAAAGAATTGTGAAAGAAGAAAATCCTTAATATCAAAGAAAGTATCTACAGAAAAATTCTGTAATCTTGGACATAAACTTTGTAAAATGTAAGTGAAGGAGTTGGATTTCTTCATATAGGTATTATAGATCTGATGTGTGTTAGCAAATAGATATTTAATAAATAGATAATGTAGAAAAATTTCTTACCACTTTTCATTATTAACTTAAATAGCCTCAAGGTCATTTATTTGTAATTAATTTATATGTAAATTTGATTCATTACTAAGAAAATCATTTTCCAGAGATTATTTATTTGTAAGATGCTGAGTACTTAAAATGAATGAGAAAAAATGTTACAATTATTGTTATTCTTTTTGTTTTGAAAAGTTATTTATGTATGTTTGTTATATGTACGAAGTTATATTTTGATCCATGTCATATGTTCATATTTAATTATGAAATAAAAAATATAAGCAAGTGCAAAATTATGCAAATGATTTTTTATTTACATATTGCAGATGGAATTTTTCCCTGCATTTTTTTCTGTTATACAAGTTATACATATATATGATATAATAAATTCAGGAATTTCTGGAACGAACGAGAGTTGACTCAATAGCAATTGAAAAAAAACTAAATGGCGATATTCAAATGCTGCAGAAATTACTCCCCTAAAACACCCCCAGTAAGTTAATGATGATTTTAAATTTATATTGGTTTTATTATTTAATTTATTAACTTAAATTTTTTTTAATTTATAAAGAATTTTATAAATTAGAAATATAAATTTAATAAAAATAATTTAATAAAAATAATTTAATTAAAATAATTAAATTAAATTAAATAATAATTAAATTTAAAAAGATTTTTAAATTTATATTGGCTTACGATGCACTGTACATGATAATTTTTTGTTTAATCTGCCATTCCGCTCTTCAGTTTGTTCGATGACATAAAATTTGAAAATGTTTTGAAATGTCAAAAAAATAAAAATATTAATCTGCAAGAACAAAACAATTAAGAAAAACAAGTAATACATCTCTGTTATCAACATGATTTCATAGCCAGTGGAGAAGTTAAGAAAATTATTATTTAAAATTTACTTTATTTTTAAAAGTCAGTGTTTTAATAAAATAATTCATATTGAAAACAAACAAAAATTTATAATTTATTATCAAGCTTTTAATCATTTAACTTTTAGTATGTTATAAGAAAGCTTCTTTTTTATATACACTCTTGCCCCATAAATTTCCAAATTCACTCACTCACTCGCTTTTTTCTTTTATTCCGTTGTAATTTGTTTCCTTCAGTTTGTTCGTACGTTGAATGGAAAGAAGACAATTGATAATCAAATGTTTTTATAATTCAAGTTACAAGTAAAACATTTTAAAAAAACCGGACATTAGTAATAAAAAAAAATTGGAATGTTATTAAAAAAAATGATGTGGGAAGAACTAAAGATGAGCTCAAATTTTGGTGTATTGAGCTATCAATTATTTGATTGAATATAATTGTGTGTGTGTGTGTGTGTATGTGTGTGTGTACATTTTTAGTACTTCACTTTAAACCATGCATTAATTGAACGTAATTGTATATTCAAATTTTTTGAACAATATTTATACAAATTCACACAATATTTGCGATACAATGTTTATACATTTATACAATACAATGTTTACTCATTTATACAGTATTTACACATTTATACAATATTTACACAATTATACAATACAATGTTTACTCATTTATACAATATTTACACATTTATACAATACAATGTTTACACACATTTATACAATATTTGCAATACAATGTTTACACACATTTATATACAATATTTGCTATACAATGTTTACACATTTACACAATATTTTCAATACAATATGCTTACACATTTATACAATATTTATATTTATCACAAAAAGAATGATGTATTACATGTCTAACCCACTATGTATTTTTTCTATCATTTTCACGAAGTTTAGAACGTGAAAATAGTGCTAAACGTCCTACATTTTATGTTCATGACCATCTACTGATTTTTTTGTTTTAAAAATAAAAGGTACCTAAGCACTTTTTTTTAAGGAGGGGGAACTAGAATTGTTAAGGAGGGTGTGGTCATTATTCACGGTCTTATGGTTAACTTAAAGAGACCTATCCCCAGAATATGTCGACAAAAGATGAGGCGTCTGTCATCTTAACTCCCCTATGATCTGTATTCGCTTGAAAGACATGTTATCGAAGATGACTGCAAATGACCATCAGGATTGTAGATTACGTTAACCATAATGTTCTTAAAACGGATATGGGCTGCAATAAAATGGTTTTTGAAGAACAGTGCACAGATCTTGATTGCGAGGCGACTCAAAAAACTGGTAGCACTACCTTTGGGTAATGCGCTCATCTGTTTATTAATGCATACCCTAGTGTAACAAGTGAGACTATTTATTCTAGCCTATTCTTAATGTAACATATTTCTATTTTATTTGATACAGCATAGTAATTATATTATAGCTAAGAAAAGAAGTTTGCAAAAACACCTTATTATCGCCTAATTTAATGTGTTGTCAGAGGAGAGAATGTATGTTTATTGCGCCGTTTTAAGAAATGTTATAAGTAAAAATTCGGGAGAAAAAACCGTGATATGAAAAATAGAATGAAACATAGCAAAAAAAAAGGAAATCAGATAATTCTTTAGCTTTTAGAATCCACTTACCCGTGATTCCTTTTTCTTGAAATTTGATTATCAGAATGTAGAATATAATGAAATATTAATGCAGATGAAGTACAACAACAGTATTGTAGTTAATATTTTAATAATACAAGACAGTGTTTCTCAAACTGTGGGGCTCGCCCCCTAGGGGGGCGTGATAATCCTAAGAGGGGGGCGCGAGCATATCGAAAAGTCGAAAATAAAAGATTATTTTAAAAAAATATTAATTTGCTAAAAGGAAATAAAAGGAAATACATTTTGACATAATAAATAAAAATACATATTTACACTGCTATAACATACTTATAAATATATCTGTACTGCACAATATATTTCATCATTAATTCATCAATACTAAGTTAATAGGCTAAGTTAATATAAGCTAATTTACCACATGCGCTTGTCATATACAAAATTATATTCAAAATTTAATACTTATCTTGATAACTTGTACGATTTATAATTAAAAGTCGTATTGTAGCTTTAGCGTCAAAGTACGTTATTATTAAATTCAATACATTGTCATTGTAAAGTGGGGGGGCGATAAAAATTATGATTGAAAATTGGGTCGCAAACACTGAAAGTTTGAGAAGCACTGACGTAAGAACTTTATCATAATAAACAAGAATATTTGGTTTTAGGAGAATGTAGCATAGGAAAATGTATGAATTTTTGCATAATGCCCATTCATCTTTTATTTCTGTATATTTTTTTCTTACACGTCGATTTATTTCTTTAGATAAACATTTACATAGGCTCTGTCGTCGAGTGGTTGCGTATCGCGCTTCCACACCGCAGGTACGGGTTCTATTCCCGGGCTAGGCATGGTCGATTCAATTTTTCATCCCTACTGCAGTGGGTCGACAAATGAGTACCAAGCTTGTTTGGGGACTTAAAAACTGGAAGTCTCGCTTCAGATTGACCACCTGATCGGAACATCTGTTCATGCACCTCAGCACCCAACGGTCACGTATACTGGGATGGGCACGGTAGGTCATGGCCCTCATGGGCTGTTGCACCACTGAGTTTGATTTTAAACATTTATATGCATTTTAAAAAAGTCAAATGGAAAATAGAATGAAACATTACAAAGGAACGAAAATTAAATAATTATTTAGCTATTTGAATCCATTTACATAAGATTTTTTTTCTTGAAATTTGATTAAAGAATGTGGAAAAGTTAAATATGCAAATGCAGATGGAACACAATAGCATTATTGATAGTGTAATGACTTCACACAGCTCTGGGATAAACTATTTATTTCAGTAAGAAATTCATCAAAATATATTCTATTACAATTAATTCGCAAAAGGGTACACAAATTTCGAGTCTCTTTCGCTGCAATGTCTCATCTCTCTCGCATAAAATAATGACGTGAATGGCACTGTAGAGGAAAGTCCTATACCTAGGATACGTAAAAAGAGAGGGTTCACTCTCGATAACTCCACACTGAGTCTGGGTGAGTTCGCTGGCTCCAAATCCACCGTGCAGTTGCTCCTTCGCAATTTCCACGGTTCCAAAATCCGCCTTACTTCGCGGATTAAGGTATAGCTGTATCACAATACTTTAGCGGGAGGGACCTCCAAATCGATTCCCTCACGTAAAGTTTCTCCGGTTCAGAATCCACCTTAATTCGTGGACTCAGTATCGCTTTCCTATCGCTGATCGGGACTCAGACCGTTCCCGGATCTCCACAGTTCGGATTCCGCGTACTTCGCGGTCTCCCTATCGTTTTTCCTCTATCACTGAACTGACCTCACAACGGCTACCTCAAAAATCCAGTCTCTTTCTCGGACTCTCTCGCTCCCCTTATATCCTCTCTCTCATACCATCCCTCGCCTAATCATCATTATGTGATCTCTTGTTCTTCTGCCGCCCCTGTCGGTCTCAGCCCACTTGATCTCTAGCCCAATGGGCACCGATGTCAGGTGCACATTGTAAGTTTTCAGACGCACTGTTGTCACCGAATCGTGGGAAAACGCAAGCACAATCTTACGGTGTCTCTTTTGAATGGCCAAGACAACCTGGGAAAGAGGGTCCAAATCTTTGACCACCCAGTTCCGAAATTCTTTCCCAGCAATTAGGAAAATATTTGCAATTTTCCCACCGTCTGTCGGCATCAATCTTAACAATTAGGGGAAAGCGTCCGACTTCGTCACAGTATTTTCATAAACTTTATCATAATATTTAGGAATACTTGAATTTAGGAGAATGTAGGTTAGGAAATGTAAGAACATTAGCATGATGCTCACTAGTGTAACTAGTCCTGAGTGGGCCCTGTACCAAAAATTCTTGGGGACCCTTTTTTGGAAAATAAATGAAAATGATGGCATTAATAAAACTTCCCAATGCATACCTTAATAATGCATAATATCGATGCATAAATATCGTAATTAATATTTCTACTCTTAAATTGTTTTCCCGTGAGACAATTGACACCGTAAGAGGATTCATATGCAAATAGCAAACATAGAAAATACTTGCATGCTTTTAAAGAAAACTAAGCATAAAAGTTTTAATATAAGAGAGAGAGAGCATCCTTATACAACATAAATATACTATGACATAAAAAGTTATACACAATTATGTCATAAATTTTCTTCTACTATTTGTCTTAGGGACTCAATCAAAATATTTGAGCACAGTTACCAATCATAAAAATTTCATTTATTTAGATTCTCCCTATGAGAATTTTCAGTTATTAGGAAAAAATTAGACTAGATCTAAGTTTAAGAAATGTTGGAGCTTCTTTTAAATTATATGATACTTATTTTCTAAGAGAAATTGTTAAAACACTACACAACATCTCCATCACTCGCTGTCTTATTCATAATCTTATGATAATAAATAAAAGGTTTTGAGCAATAAAATGCAAAAATACACCAACTTTTTTTCACACGGTTCTTTATTATAGTTTTAAAATAACACGATAGTTTTCCTTTTCGATTAAGTTAATTTAACATAGTTCAGAGTCATTGATTGTTCCTGAAAAATGAGAACGGAATTCAGATATTTATATTAACAGTTCAACTTCTGAGGTCAATTTTATACAAATCTTGGAAATATAATTTTTAGAATATTGATCAAAACGGGGACTGAAACTTAAAATTATCACAAAATAGGAACATTTGTTTAGTTTGGTACTTAAAATAAAATGAACTTTAAAAAAAAAGTCTCTCTGATTGAAAAAAAAGTTTAAGCCGCAATATATTTCTGTGTGAAGGCAATTCAACTTTTCAAAACCTAATTACTGGGTGAGAACGTTTATTGGACTTCAGCATACCAGGTATGATAGGTCTTTACATTAAAAATAGGGATTTCTACTTTATCTCACACAGCATAACAAATGTGTTATATACAAGCAGTGGGGTGAATAACTTAATATTATTATTTCAAATATTAATTTATTACACCTTGTTGAGGCAATATGTATACGTTCCTCATATTATTTTAATTATTTTGTGAAACCTGTATAAATTTAAGATTTAGGATCGATAAATGTATGCAATTTTTCATATAAAGCCATGCTATATGAAAAATTGCATACATTTATCAAGAGCGTGTGTGGAACATAATCTCTTTTCACAATAAAAATATTGCATCTGTTTTGTGAGTGTGCCTGATTTTATAATGTGTTTTACGGTAACATATCAATCGTGCAAAAATAAAAATTCGGATGTATTATGAACTCTATTTCATAATATAAAGAAAATAATGGATAAAAATTCTTCCCACTGCAATCCAAATGAGTCAGACTGGTTGATTGCAGAAAAAAAAGATGACATTTTTGGCAATTTCTTTGCAATATTTTCTTTATATTTCTTTATTCTAAAAATCACAAACCTATCGTTTTTTTATTTTCATTTAATCTTATTCTTTGCATTATTATCTTTCGATTGATATATCACTTGTGCATGTCGGAAAGTTAGAAGTTGAATAAAACTTCATTTGAAAACAAATTAGGCAATTCAGCCACACCCCCTTTTTAGAAAAAAAAAGCTAAAAAATGCGTTATGATAAAAAAAAATCTATTTTATAAATAGAAATAATAACTATAAAAAAGAATGTGTAGTATTAAAAGCAGAATATTTCCGAGGCAATACAATAATGTAATTTTTCTTCCTTGTGAAATGTGTGCATGTAAAATTTTTAAATTAAGGCATTTTATATTAATAATTTTATAATTTCAGTTCTTATTTCTGATATATTTTTCATACAAATGTAATACTTTAATATTATAAGAAGAAAAACAGCTAAAATTTCTGTCGTGACAGAAAAATATTTTTTAAAGTTTTTCTTGAGTTTTCTTGTGCAATTAGTACTCTCTAAAAGTTGATCATTTATAAAAATGTGTGGGTTGAAAACATATGAAAATGCAATTATTTTAAAGAAAAACGTATAAGTAATATCTTAAAGTGGTATTTTAAGTTTAATTAAGCTTATAATAATTATTTTTTCAGAATTATAAACTTTAAAGTGGTTTTTCTCAGTTTGTGTTTTTCGAAACCTTAGTGCATTCAAAATGCTACTCCTTCGACAATTATTTACCAATCACTTCAATTTTTTTCCTGCGTGTTAAAAATAAAGCATGTAATAAAATTAGGGATCCGTTTTGCTATAAACTGAATACTTTTTCTAAAAAAATAAAATGTAAGACATGTTGGCTTTTTCGTTGATTTTTAGCCTGTATATCAACATTTTATTTTTTTTTCGAAAACGAATGAAGTTATTCTAAAATCGATCCCTAAAGTTGTTAAGAACATCCATAAGAATATTATAAAAAAATTTCAGGACAAAAAATTAATTTTTACAAAAGGAGTAGGATTTTAAAATTTTCCCAATTTTCTTCAAAAAAATTTTAATTTTTAAAATTGTGTGAATAGTGTAGGAAAATTTTCATCCGGTAACATTTTCTTGAATAGAAACATTGTATAACATGTTAAAATATAATTTTTAAATACGTAAATAAAGAAGTTTGCTCAAAGGGTGCCAAGTCCCTTTAATAACTTCTACTGGCAGATTGCTAGAATGATTACTTATGAAAGGCATCGTATTTTGGATTAAGAATTGGACACCATAGGGTAGCTATTATACTGGGCAAATAATCAGTGACTGGTAAAGTGACAAGGGTTTCTGGTGTTTATCTTTCTCAGAAGGGAACAGCTTTCAAACCCTTGCTGAAAATAAATGCACGTTCGGTCTTTTGGATGTTATACAAATAAAAAAAGAGCCAACAAATAAAGCTTACAATTCTCTTTCATTGGATTACCTCTGGACAAACTGACTAATGGCCAAGCCTTCGCGTAGCTTCTAAGCGAGACGTTTGTCGACAGAGGACTTCTGGTGTTAATCTTTCTCAGAAGAGAAAGGCTTTCGAACCCTTGCTGACCATAAATGCACGTTCGGTCTTTTGAATGTTATACAAATAAGAAAGAGCCGACAAATAAAGCTTACAATTCTCTTTCATTGGATTACCTCTGGACAAACCTTTGACTAAGGGACAAGCCTTCCTGCAGCTTCTAAGCGTGACGTTTGTCCACAGTCAATCAATCCTCCGGCGATTAAGTGTTGTCATTTACAAGCAAATAACATTTTGAATACATTTTTTTCATTCTAAATGTTATTCATATTTAGCTTCAAAGATTAGTCTAATGAGCCACTTTGAATAGGAATTTTTCGGACTTCTTTCCTTATCTATGTTACTTCTTGTCTTCTCATTATTTTGAGTATAACGATACCTGCTTTTGAAGGATTTTAAACATGTAAATACAGATGAAGTGTTCACAGGAAAATGTTAACCGTTTGAAATAAGGGACGTAAATAGGAGCTTTGTTAATAAGTCTGATAATAACATTTCACAGTTTTTTCTTGTAAGTGCTGGGGCCCCGTATCGTTGATACGGCATTAGCTACGCCCCTGATAATGTGCATATTTATCTTTTATTTCTTTAACTAAACATTTATATGTATTTAAATTATATGTGCATATATCATGCATATGTGATTCATTGTAAAATAAATTGCAATTTACAGTTACCTCCAAAATCACATAATTAGGTTTTATAATTTACTGAATACAGCAAATATATATATATATATATATATATATATATATATATATATATATATATATATATATATATGAATATATATATATATATATATATATCTTCCGGAAATATTTTTAAAATGGACAGAAATGATGATAACGGTTGTATGAATGAAGCAAATAAAGAAACTCAAAATATATAATTTACGCGTTGTATAAATAAATTATATATTTTACCTACTTCAAGACAACCCCCAATGATGGATTTAGGCTTAGGCCGACGAAGCCTAGGCCTAGGGTGGCAAAATTTTCGAGGTGGCAAAAATTTGAAATCGATTTTGTTTTTATCAACTGTATGACTGAATTTTAATGCTTCTTTTCTTATTTTGACAACCTCAAGATGTCAGTATTAAAAGGGCAGAATTATTTTTTAAAATAGTTAATTATCGTGTAAGGAGTAAAATTTAAAATATCTAACAAATAGGTGCTAAAAAATTTTTTCGTTAAATATAGCATTTATCTATTGGCGTTGGATTTTTCAAAAATTTTATATATAAATAATTCATGCCCTTTTTTTACCTTTATTTTTTAATTCATGCCTAAATTTAATACCTAAACTTAATTCGAATCCAATATTACTATTGGTATTATTAGTATTACTATATATAAGGACGTCAAATTAACTTGGGCCTTGGGCACCATCAAACTTAAATCCGTCACTGACAACCACTCTTAAAAATTCCCTTGACTTTGGCAAAGAAATTGTTAATCCTCTTTTAATAAATATTACCTTCTCGAGTATTATTATTGTAGTGTCAATAGGGGATAGTAATATTTTCAACAAACAGCCAATGCTTTCTCTCACGAGAAGGGTTATTTCTTATCTTCTTCTATATTCATTAAAATTAAGCATGAGTTACGTATACTGAGTCATAATGGTATTTTTTTATTAAATACGTTAAACGTAGCACGAATAATATAATAATTTCTTTTTTCCATTAATAGACAAATTTCCATAGAAATAACTAAAATGTGTTATTTTATTGTCATATATTTCTATTATAAGACTTGCACTTTATTGATTCCCTTTTATGAAACTTAGTCATCTAAAGAGGGTTCCTTAATGTAGTATATCACAAATGATGCTTTACCATAGGCGGTAAAGCACCTTCCAAGCAATTAGGTAAATTTTGTCTTCCAAAGTTATTATAAGAGAGGCCTTTAGCATTGTTCTTTTTATGATCTAATAATATATTCTACGATACAGTTACACGCTACGGGGGTGTAGTGTGTAGCTAGTGAGAAGCTGAAAGTCCGTCACACACATGGACAATTTTCAATGTAAAGGACTTTTTGTTCTAAAACTTCTTACGCTTTGTTAGTTTATTTTTCCAACAGAGACTTCAATTTTGTGGAAAAAATAATCATAAAGAAAAGCAATATTCTACCAAAGATATGAAAAAATGCTCTGACAGTGAAACAACGATATTCTTTATTTATATTTTTTGTGAATGTAAGAGCTCTGGTTTGGGTATGGAATATGTATTCCACAATACATTATTTATGAATCTTGCTCATAAACTGCCCAATAATGGAAACTGAGAGCTGTGAATGAAGAAAGAAACATCATTAAGCTTCCAAAATGCATGTAAGCTTCATGAATATGAATGTGTTATCCAACTGAGCTTATAAAAATGTATAGCTTCTTTTTCATAAGATAATAACATTCACAGCAGGAGATGCACCATAAGCGGAAGCATGCTTAAAATTTCCAAAGAAAATTGATATATTAAAATGCCTGCTCCAAAAAAAAATCTTTCATACTGACTGTAAACTGCCCAGTAACAGTGATTCCTTAAAGTATATTTTATTTTTCTCTTTGGCATTTTTTCTTCTCCATCTTCGATAAGATTTCCCTAAGCTTCAAGCGTTACTTCAACTGATACCAAGACGTATGTTTAGTTACTGTTAAAAAATAGCATTCTTTAGAGACGCGAGTAAAAGTTCTCAAAATTTATTTTTAAAAAATTATATTCTGTGCTCAGATTTAAGTATTTAGGATTCATATTTGAAGGATATTTATATGAACTCTTATATCTGTGAATATTATTATAATGTTGTAAATTTTTACCACCATTATATACACTATGGAAAGGTAAGAATAGCTTGAGTTTTGTTTTTGAATACTTGACTATCCTCGTATACGTTTTCTAATATTTAATTCTGAAAGAAATGAAAACAATACTGAATTTAAAAAGTTGGTTAGTTAAAAGTAATTTTATCTCTTATCTAAACTTAAATAAATTTTGAGTAAAAGTTAAATAATGGCTTCCTTCTGACCTCGTAAATCAGTTGCTAAAGCTCAGAGGTCTTTCTTTCTCTCTTAAATAAGTTATATATTTTCAGTAGAAAAAACGAATGTTTCAGTTTATATTTTATTCTTATTGACATAAAAGTCATATAAGCCAAAAATCATACTAACCAAAGTAAAATAGTTAGCGTTTGTTTTTAATCTTTCTTTTCTTCCTGGTATTATACTGTTTTATATTGAAAAGTATACTGATTTTGAACTAAAATGTGATCAAGAACAAAACTTGCTTTAATTTAACCAACCTTTTCTAACATGAAAAAAAAAAGAGGATAAGAGATGAAAATTGAGACGGAGCGAACGTCCAGTCAGAAAAAGCTAAGTATAGTATTTTTTGTTGCTATCTGTTATTGTCACATGGTGGGGGTTGTATTCTCCCCTTTTGAACAAGCCTCCCAAGTTATTCACCATTAAACCTCTTTCAGGGCGATATCGTAGGGGTTATTGTTCCCTCCAAACATTTCCTAAGCTCTGTACCGGAGGATCATTTCACAGTATGATGGTTTTGAATAAAACCTGAGCAGGTTTGTCGAAACCGTAACTTGGCGAGAAAATTGAAGGGAGAGAATGAGCACCTAGGAATGGATCTAGCCAATGAATTAAAAATGTTTTTTTTATAGTTATAGGATAAAATTCCTTTATTTGAATTTAAAATTTTTTTATTCCACAATTTTCCGTTCAACATTTGATTCCTTTTAATCGCTATTTTATCACGGAGAAAGGAATGCCTTCGTTATTCCTTGGGTTTTATATGTGTATTGATATTTAATGATAATATATTCATGCCATTACAGTAAAAAACGACGACACTCGTAAATTTTATAAAGCATGAATTTTTAAATTTTGTAATGATTTCGAAAGTTTTAATAGAACAGAAGAATCACTAACATTTTTTATATATCATGAGAAATTTCTCAGGATCATAGTTAAATAGTGGTTATAATACGCTCAAATTATGCGTTCTTAAAAATATTTCTGTGACCAAGTTTAATACAAGGACTTTATAATTGAATGGATGAAATTGATTGATCAAATTTCCTGTAAAATAAAGGCTTTTATTGTATTTAAGAGATTATTTTTCGATTAAGCAGCTGATCATGCATAAGTACCGGCTTATTAAGTGAAAATAATAGCAAATTTGTCAAAAAAAAATCGAAATTTAAAAAAATGTTAAATTTCTAATAGCTAAGCATCTACCAAAAATATTAAATCTTTCAGGAAAAAATAATAACAAAACTATCAATTTTCGATTCCATAATAAAAATAAAGAAAAACTATTGTAAACATTATTTTTTAAGAGAATATTTAAACTTTTTTAATAAAACCCTTCATTGATATTCTTAAAACTCAAAAAATATTAAAGTGTCTCTAAAAATATTCAAAAGATAATTATTCTCTAGTCAAGATAACTGTGTCATCTACAGATGTATTCTCTGAACACAGTAAAAAGTAACATCATCAGAAGAATGCGTTTCTAAAGTCAATTTCAGAATTGCTTACAACTGGAATTCCTTCTTTGGATTACTAAATAAATTTCTGTTTCCCTTTCTAGCAATTTATCAAAATCTTATGTTCATGCGTATTTCTGTAACTAAGAGATAACTGTTGATAAAATTGAATGTAATTGAATTGTATGTAAAGGTCTATACATATTTAATTAATTGTATCGCACTTAATCTCCTTTTACTATTGCTTTGAAACATAAAAATGTAAACTATTTCAAAAATTCAATGAACTGATGGAACTATCGAGTATAGTATTAGGCGTGATTATTTTAAAACCATTTTCCATTTCAATATTTGTTTGCTGAAGCAACATAATTATTTTCCACCTGAAGTATTTTTAAAAAATTTTAAAACTTAAATGTGATGAATTTTTTTTTGTTGTGTTGATTTAACAAGAACATTGAAATCCGTTCTTAGAATCATTCATTTAAATTTGTCCGTGTGTGCTTTTAAGGAATTATCACCTTTTACATCAAGAATGGTCAAGTAAGCTTTTGAGTTTTTAACCAATATCATTGCAACAAAAGGTTAACGACATGAGACTGCTATATGGGGCTTTGTTGTTTCTTGAGAGTTATACCTAACTTGGAAGACCTTAATGACGGACAAATAACTTCAGGTGAAAAAGTACAAAAATATAAAGTTGATGGATTCGCAAACATTTTTGGAACAAATTTGAAGCCTCTATTTTATACACAAAATTTTTATTCCCAAATTTATTTGAGACATGTTTTCTGCGAGAGCCTACAAGATGCTCCGACGTATTTCGAAAATAAATAGAAATGATTTCTTTAAAAATCAAGAAGTTAATGAAAGTAATGGTTATACCAGGATTTCATATTGGAGGCTTATGTTTAAAAAAAAAAGGTGTCGGAGTATTATTTTATTAATATTCTAGATTTACACGTTACAGTATTAAAATTAATATACGCAAATGAAACCACTACATATCATATAATTGCGTTTATATTATTGTGGCAAACTAAAAAACCGAATATATATATATATATATCCCACCCATAAAATAATTTTCTATATATTCCTTTGACCCTCCTGCAGCCGAATAGGGCGATAGAAGGCCTCTACATCTAATTGTTGGCAAGACGGGTCCGTTCAGCAAACCATCTGGTGGGCGCGTTTTTCATTCAGGTAAGCACCAGAAAGGCGAACTGCCCCTTTTGTATGCACAGCTTCCATTCCTTTGTGTAAGTGAGCCGAGCAACATCACAATATTCCCACCGAGGAAAGAAGGGGGAGAATTGTTTGTGAGATATTTATTCCTCCTTTCAAAAGGATTTCAATGCATAAAATGGGTGACAGCTTTACGTGTAAATTTGTTCCAGTGCGGCCGATTTCTTTTCCTTTCGATTTTATTATAAAATTGTGGTTACCGATATGAAATTTTACCATACATAACAGACACGAATCTCGAACACTAGTGTAATGGAAGTTAGGTATTGCTACATAATATTGAACTTTTTTTTTTTATGTTAGGAAGTTTACGTAACATAATACACGATGTCATATAATCATAACATTTCAATTTCAGTTAGTGAAGTTTTTTGCTTTTTAAGGCGAAATAATCCAAACCTATTTCTGGATTTAATTTTAAAAATTTGTATTTTTATTATTTTTTATCATTTTATTTCATTTGCAAAATCGTCTTAAAGTGTTCATTGGAATGCTTACAGTAAATATATAATATATATCATGTTTTTATGTTGTTATTTCTGTTGGAAAAGAAGAAAATAGCATACTCTATATATACTTCTTTAAACCAAGGGAAAACAAAATAGATTTCTAGGGAATCGGATAAAGTTATTTTAACTCTTACTACCGCGTGGAAGTTGAAAAATATTATATAATTGATATAGGTTATCCATTAATATAATCTCACGGCTGATTCTATATACTACTGCAATTATACTCTGATTAAAGTACGGATAATGACTTTTATTTATTAGCTAACGTGTTGTAGCCACTAACAATTCATATTTTAAGGCATTTTTGTCCTTGGAAAGGGTATTAAAACATTTGGAAAAAAATTAGTCTATTTTTAGATTTATTAAGTTACGTAATTTATGCTATTTACTTTTTTCTTCCTTAAATAATTATATTTCGCTTTTAAGGGTTTATTAAATTTATTTTTATTTTTTATACTACAAATTCCGCTTTAGATGCGTATAGATCACACCTACCTATGTAAATTTATATCACCATATTTATTCAAATCTAATTTTCTACCCAAAATTTTCCACAAGTTTTTGTGAAAAATGAAAGACAGCGTAAAATGGTTTATCAATAATCAATTTTACAAAATTTAAACAAATTTAAAATGAGAATTAATAAAATGAATAATTAGTTATTTTACCAGTATTATAAAAGTTTAAGTACATTCATAAATCTGTAACTACTCTAATTGCCCCATCCAACGAATGTTTTTTTTCTTCGATTGTATAAGCCACACCCAATTTTCAATAACATTAACATTGGAAAAAAAGTGCAACTTATATTAGAGTAAATATACGGTACATCTATAATATTATTAAAACGGATATTGTCTATGATAATGAATTCCTTAAGAATTGAATAAAATTTTTAAACAAAGATATTGTTATCATTCCTCCATATATATATATATTAAGAATTAATAATACTATGCAATAATGCTACGGACCAGGGTTCGGAAACCTTGTAGCTGTGGTATGCCAATCCAATCTAGCGATGTGATTCAATGTGTTACACAGGAAATATTTGAAACAATTCGATTCCGAGGTATTGTACATAGAGTTTTAAGGAATAGAGGTGTCAAGAATACAGAGAGAGAGAGAGAGAGTTTTATTATGTATTAGTTGTGCGTCTTTTAAAGATATTTATTTAAAAAAAACATAACTATTCTTTCAACAAAACTAAAAAATTAAAATTGTGCTTATATTATCCATTATCTATCATATAAACATATTTATATACACTGCTGGACAATTGCTAAGGACGGATCACAAATTGCTATGTAGCATAACATTAAGCGAGACATGAGGCCTAGTAGGATAAAATATAGTAGCCACACTGTTCAGACATTAGAATAAAGAATATTTATTGTTCTGGAAAGTACAAAAGCTGTGAAACATCTGAAAGAAAAAAATGTTCATTTGATCTGCGTACGGAGAAATGGAACAATGCATCTAAAAGTCAGCAGGCACCTTAAAGAAAGGTATCAGTACGGGATATGTCCACCGTGGAGTGTGATGCAACATTCCACACGTCGTACCATACTTTGCACAACATTATCCAGCAGCTGTTGAGGCAATTTATACCATTCCTCTGTGAGTGCACGGATGAGGGTGTTCTTGTTTGTCGGAGGATAGTTTCGACCAGCAACTTGCCTCCCCAAAGCATCCCACACATTTTCAAAGGGGTTTAGATCTGGAGAACGCACTGGCCATACGAGACGTTGAATACCCTCGCTGTCTAGACAATCCTAAACAGCGAGTGTTCGATGACATGTTGCGTTGTCATCCATAAAAACAAATTTATCACCGACAGCACCACGGAAAAGACGAACATGAGGAAGTAGAACTTCATCAATGTATCGTTGGCCCGTCATAGTCCCATTCGCAACCACATGTAGGCGCGTGCGGCCATTGATCATGATACCGGCCCACACCATGATACTGCATGTCGGATATCGGTCCTTTTCCTGGATATTTTCTGGACGATAAGCAGTACCACTCTCGCGCCAGATCAGTTGGCGTCTACAATCCGATGACAGACTGAACCTACTCTCATCTGAGAATAGTACGCATGCCCAGTCCTGTTCAGTCCAATTGTGATGCTCACGACACCATTGCAAACGGGCAGTACGGTGCTGTCTGGTCAATGGGACACACACAACAGGTCTGCGTGCGTATAGTCCTCCTCCCCTCAAACGTCTGGCAACAGTTTTTCGGGAGATCTGCTTTCCTGAGGCAGCAAGAAACTGATTTGCCACCTGCTGAGCTGTGGTGCGTCTGTTCCTTTTTGCTGATAGGACGATATATCTGTCTTCTGCAGGCGTCGTACTTCTAACTCGACCTCCCCCGTGCCGTCTACTACACATTCCAGTAGTTTTAAATTACTTCCACAGCCGTGAAACAACGCTGTGAGCGATGTCGAACTCCCTGGCAACATCTGTTATTTTTCGCCCTTCTTCGATCTTTCCAATAATTCGGTCACGCATAAAATCATCTATGTGATGTCAGGAAGACATGCCAAAAATTTTAGTTCGTCTATTAAATCTTTCCTGTAAAACTTTGACTTGAAACAACAACTGTCCACACGCGTCAAAACCTTTAAAGCTCTTATGAACGCTATCACGTGATGAACAGACGTGGAAAAAAAATTTGCATACTCATACTTCTTCTTACTAATATCCCGCACTTATTCTAATTTTCCACATTTTGCTTCCTTTCATTTTGTGGTTGCTATGGATGATAGTGTTATCCGTCCTTAGCAATTGTCCAGCGTGTGTATATATATATATATATATATATATATGTAAGCATAATAATTAGCCTAAATAACTGAGAAAGGAAAAACTCTGAAATCTAAAACCAAGAACACACCAATATATATATATGTAAGATCAAAATCGAAATTTTTAACTTTTCTAAAGCTGTCATTGACATATACATATATAGTTACAGCAATAAATTGTTCCACTTAAAGTATCCGACTACGTTCGTTACCGTGATTTTCAAAAGCGCATAATTTTCATGATATTTAGTGTCACTTAGATTAGAATATATGCATAAAATTGTTTTAAGGACATTTTGACAAAAAAAAAATGTATTTAAATACAATATTTTGGCAAAAAATTAACTTAGAATAATCTTTTTTCCAAATGTTCTCCTTTTGTGAAAAATGCTTCTATTAAAATAATATTTTGCCTGTATATAGCTCAGACCTCTGTTCAGAGGTTCAACTAGAATTTTTGAAATACATAACTTAGAAGTGTGTTTATTCATATTTTACGACAACAGAGGGGAGCAATTTTAAGGGGGGAAAACGCGAAAAATTATTTCAATTGGTGGTAACTCTGAAAATAATGTGAATTTTTCAAAAATTCTAGCTGAGCCTCTGTAGAGAGGTTTGAGCTATATATATACACAAAATATTATTATAATAGAACCATTTTTCACAAAAGGAGAACATTTGGAAAAAAGATTATTCTAAGTTATTTTTTTGTCAAAATGTCCTTAAAACAATTTTATGCATGTATTCTAATCTGAATGACACTAAATATCATGAAAATTATCCATTTATGCGCTTTTTTAAAATCACGGTTCTGAACGTAGTCGGAAACCTTAAAGTTCATTTTCTAATATGATTTATAACATGAACACCAATCTAAGATTGGTAACCCTTTGGTATACTAGAAAGTACAGCAGATCAAATAGTGTCAAGTTAAATATAAACACATGTCTATCATACATAAGAATGTATATTTTTAAAATTCTGTTTTAAAATGTTTTGAATTTCTTTTTTTAATACAACTTTACTAACATAAATGCTATGGACATCATCATCATATCCGGTAAGACAGCCCCTTGTGGGCCAGTGCCTTCCTTTGAAGTTTCCTCCACAGTGATCTCTCATTCAAGTTCGTTCTCCAGGTTTTCTCATTTATAATCTTAAAGTCTGATTCCTCTGAGTTTGTCTCTCTCAGCATTGGTCTTCCACGCTTTCGAATCCCAGTGACTTTGAACAGTATCTTTTTTGACAACACTATCATCTGGCATTCAAATTATACGTGCCATCCAATTCATTCTATTTATTTTTATGTGTTTAATGATGTCAGGTTCCTTATAAATTCTATATAATTAAAAATAAATACTATGGACATAACCAATAATAAATATTATTTTTATCCTTCTTGTCCTCCATTTCGAAAATGTAGCCTTTTATTTCGAGAACTATTTTAACTAAAATTTTAAGTTAGACATTGGAGGAACCGCAAACATAAATTCTCAAATTTATGAAAATCCTGACCCCAAATACGGGCCCAGCTAAAAATGCATAATAACACAGGAACAGCTTTTCCCTACACACACAACAGTTTTCAATTTTTTAAGATTCGTCGGCACTCAATTTCAACTTCTACACTTTGTTTGAGTTTGCAAAGGATAGCATTTAGCCAGACAATGGACCTCAGACCACGAAGCCATCGTTTGAATGATTACGGCACACCGCTTTCTACTAAATGCCTCAAAAAGAATCTTTAGGGGAATCAGAACATCTACACCCCCAAAGTGAAGGTCTAAAAAGAAGAATGGAAAAGGGGATTGGTCTTTATTCAGTATTGGAGTTTCCTCCAGCGAACGCAGAATTTCAAAGAAGGGAAGAAAATAGAGGGATCTCTGTACCTGTATGTTGCAGTTATTTTAGATACCGTGAATATTTATGAGGGGGTTCCGAGTACAATCAGTGGTGACCGTAAAAATGTTTGAAGGCAGTGGGTTTTTTTCCCAAGCACATTATGCTAAACGTACTCAGTAAACGGTGGTGAATCTTTTCAAAGTATTCAAAGTAGGCTTTAAAACCTTTGGAAGTGTTTTTGGCTTGAACATTTCATTGGGAAAAATACTATTTAGAGGAAGCGCTCTTAAGCAACCTATCGTTATAGGACGGAATTATATATTCAGTAAAAAAACTGTTTTTAAAATTCGAATTGACTCGTTCATACGAAAAACATTGCAAAGGTGAATCTGCACAGATAGAGGATTAATAAGGTTTTTAGGATATATATTTTAGAATTACTTATAATATTTTCTTCTAATTAAGAAGCAATGGAAGAAAAAGCATGGTTTTTAATGGGTACTTTAAACTCCTCATATTTATAAAAGTGACGTCTCTGTATATTTTTCGAAAAAGTTAATTTATCGCATGAAAGCTATAAGTATAAGCGTAGAACAATTCTTGTGATTGAAATATATGGCTTAAATAAGAAAATGATAGTTTGATTTTAGATATTTAATAAGAACACTTTATAAACGAGAATATTGTAAATAAATATGTAAATGAAACAAATCAGATAAAATATCGTATCTTAACAACAACAACAAAAAACATTATGTCATCATTTTCAAATGATCAAAGAAATATTTATACACATTGTTGATTTATTTAGAATTTGAATCAACATTATAACTGAAGCAATTCCTGTTTTATTGTAACAATAATTTAAATAATAAAAATCAGGTAAATTTTTAAAAATAACTATAACAAAGAGGATAACTATTAAGAAAGAAATTATTTTGGTCTTTCTAGTTTCCAAAAATATAAATGCTTTTGAAATGTTCCATACCCTTACAGACACTGTGTTTTATTATAACCTAATATCTAGAATAATACATAAATGGATGCGTGCGTGTGTGTGTGATATTTTGTACAAATTAATTATTAGAAACTGAATTTGCAAGATTACTTTTTTTTTAATTTTATTTTTAAGGCATTCTTGTCATCTATTTCGGAAATTTGTATACAAAATCATTCTGACTTTTTAAACTCATCACCATAACTTTCAAAGAGGAACAGGGGCGTAGCTATCACCGTATCAATGATACGGGGTCTCCAAGCTACAGGGGCACCAATGTATGTGAGCAAAAAATGCTATCAATAATCCTAATTAACAGAGTTCTCATTTTCAAAAAAGTTCCCCCAAAGAATTTTGATACAGGACCCCACTCAAGACTATCTACGCCAGTGAAGGGGAAATTAACTTTTTAACATTTAATTCTGAAAATCCCACGTTTATTTGTTTTTCACTTGAAATGAATTTCTCATTTTTAACGCGTTGAATCCTCCTCATTCTAATTCCTTACAAAATTTAAATCCAACCCCAATTGAAGAAAGAAATGTGAATCAAAACTGCGATAAGATGTAACAACTTAATTAGAAGTACAAATTGTAAATTTTTATACAGAGAATAATCACGATATTATATTGTTTTTGTTTTTAAAAACTTCCTTGGTTTTGAAATGTAAGTTCGTTTTTTATTCTGTTAGTAATAGGGCATAACAATTAATTGCAGTAGCAATCAAATGTAGAAAATTATGTAGAAAATGATGTATTTTATTTTATTTTTGTTGGAACAAAAATACTTTAATTTTAATAAATATAATGCTAGTTTATTTTTAGAAAACTACATTTCCTGAGTGTCAACTATAATTCGTTCTTTAAAATATAAAAATTACTAACTTTTTTATTTATATCTAGACAATTCCTATGTTCACGGAGTTTATTTTTATAAATTGAGATTAAGTTATATTTCATCTAACTGGTCCAATACTGCGGTCTATAATTGAAAAATTTAAAAAATATTGAAATTAGTATGTATATGTGTACATGTTATATATAAGAGTAAATGAAGTAGTTTAATATTTACCTAAAATTTTTATCTATTATTTTTCTTTAAATCATAATTCCAAATACCCTATTTCTAAACACGTCTCATTTCATCTCGCATTAAAAGATTAAAATCTATATTTTGACAGATTTATTAGTAATACTTCATTAAAAGGATCAAATCTTGAATTTTAGACGGATTTATTAGCGATTCCTAATGAAAAAAAAATCATAATAGCGTTCATATCATTTACTGAGCGCGCGTTTGAAACTTTCTCTGAACTCTAAAGTAATTTCTAAAAATGCTTATATTTCCCTTCACTTGAATACGTGATTATATATTTATGTTACATTTTTTACTGTTTTTTCTTGGATATTTAAATAAAGAAATTGAATAATTCTTGCTCTTGAGCAAAGCACAAAGCCAAAGAAAATTTCTTGAAGTTAAAATTAAATAAACGATGATGTGATGAATACCAAAAAGCTTTTAACAGCCCTGACTACAATTCACAAAATTAATACTATTTCATCGTTACATTACATACATATAATAAGAATTTACCAAAATGATCGATATTTTTGTTTATATCACTGAAATTTCTTATTTACTTGGGCCATATCAGTGATACAGGGCCGCCAAACTACAGGCACCCCAACATGTATAGCTTCCAGTCTCACAAACAGGACTCCCATATCTACAAAATGGCCCCGAAGGAATTTTGACACAGGGTTCACTCAGAACTAGCGAAGACAGTGCTTATCTACGAGCTTTTTTGATTGAAGATCACAAGTGTAGGAGTGGGAAGGCCCATTGACACCAGCTAAGGGGAATGGGTAGTTTCCCCTCCCCCTTGGAATGTGGAATGGCAAGTGGCAGGGATTCGGTCTTTGGGTACGACGGAGTGAAGTCATGTCCGAGTGTTGCTAACTGTATAATAACTGTTTTCTTTAAATGTTTTTTTTAATAAACCTTAATTTTTAAAATTTAAATGCCAGGTTTTTTTTTAATTTGTTTCCGTGCCCATTGATTAGAATCAAACTTTACTGGCGCAGCCGGTAGGATCGAGTCTTAGTGGAAAACCCCACAGGAAGAACGTTCCAGAAATTTCGAGTTTTCTGGATTCCCGCGTGGAAATGAATCAGGTAAGAGTTTTTGCTTGCAACTCCCTGTAATGTAAGACGAGAGAAATTTATAAAATTATACTGTTTAATATCCATTATTAAGAGAGAATTTTGATTTTATTTTTTGTATACGTCAGTGTACGTTTTTTTTGCTCTGCATATCCATGCAGTTGTAACTTGTTGAACGCCAGTTCAATTTTTGAATTAATTATATACATCAGTATATATATTTTATTATTCTTGTTCCATATCAATGGAAAGTAAGTTTTAGAACATCCGTTCTAAAAATTAAGAAGCTTCAAAATCATTAATTCTCTCAGTATATTATTTTATTGCATATCCATGCAGTTATTTATAAAATTTTGAACGCCAGTTCAAATTTCAGTTATTATATATCAGTATATTTTTTTATTATTTCTTGTTCCATATCAATGGAAAGTAAGTTTTAGAACATCAGTTCTATGAATTAAGGAAAACTTCAAAATCATTAATTCTCTCAGTATATTATTTTATTGCATATCCACATGCAGTTATAAAATTTTTGAACGCCAGTTCAATTGGGAATTATTATATACATCAGTATATATATTTTTTTTTTTATTATTGTTCCATATAAATGGAAAGTGTTTTAGAACATCAGTTCTATAAATTAAGGAAAGATTGTATGTTTTTTTTTTTTTTTATTGTATTTATTTATTTTTGTAATGCACAATAATAAGTTCACGTCAGTGAATAGCAATTGAGTTTATTGAAAAATTAATGCTAAAGAATAATACTTATCTCATGTCAATGAAATTATTTTGTGCTTATGTACGCATAGTATTTTTCGATTAATGTGAAAAAAATATATTATCAGTTTAAATTGGAGAAAAACTACCGAATATATATTTTTGTAGTGTTCTATTATTCCAGCCAGGAATAGATTAAGTGGTGCATGTCGGTTATATTTTAAGTGATTATATTGTGTATATCAGAAATAGGTTAGGAGATTATTGTGTGTCAATAATATTTTAAGTGATTATTGTGTGTCAGTAATATTTTAGGTGATTATTGTATATCGGTAATATTTTAAGTGATTCTTGTGTATCAGTAATATTTTAAGTGATAATTGTGTATCAGTAATATATTAAGTTTTATTTATTAGTTATTTAAGTACACTTGGTATATTGCGAAATATATAATACATTATTCTGGAATTCCTCCTAATTCATTGAGTGTTGTGTTAGTGTAGCGGATGCTTATTGTTGTGTGTTTTAAACAAAGATATATTTGTGGTGTTTAATTTTTGGCAATCCCTTCTGGGTGTTATTTCATTTGATTATTTGTTTAGTTGCGGTATATTGGAAAAAGAAAATTTTCAAATGGCATTTTTGGAGAAAGCTAAAAAGCAGGATTTAGTTTTGTTGGCTGAGGAGTTAGGTCAAAAGGTATCAGATAAAATGACGAATATAGAGCTAAGGAATATCATAATCGGTAGCAAAGATTACGAAGAAGAGTTCGTTAGAGATCAGTTATCTGTTATTTTAGAGGAACGCTTTGAAAGGGAAAGTGAGGAAAAAAATCGCCAGGCAGCTCGCAATCGAGGAGGAAAAAATCGCCAGGCAGCACGCAATCCAGCAGCTGCGCTGGGAATCAGAATTGAATGAACTGCGGTTAGAGATCGAAAGTATTCGGTCGAATGTCAAGCGGACGAGTTGTGCAGAAGATCGTAAGAAGACATCTTCAAATTACCGAATTAGTATCGGGAGGGCCGAGGAACATGTGAGGGAAACGTCTCCTGCTGTGTTGATGGCTGAAGCTACGATACCAGTAACTACTCCTATCAAGGAAGAAAAGGGAATGGACGATTTAAGGGTTGTTTACGTCAAGGTCAAGGGTGAGCAAGAAATGGTGAATGCTGTCATAGACACAGGTGCCCAGATGCCCGTGGTAAGACCAGATGTTGTCGAAGGACAAAGCATTAATAATAGAGGGTCAATTCAAATAACGTCTGCATTTGGGGAGCATGAAATGGGTGAAGTAAAAGATTCCAACATGGAATTGAATGACTTTAGGCACGGTGTTGTGCCTGTCTCTAAAAATTTGGTTAACGACATGTTAATCTGTTCCTCTGATTATGAAGTATTAATAGAAAACTCGCAAATGATTCGCAATCCTGCGAAACTTCGAGAACCTTCAAAGAAAGAAGGAATTATTAGTTCAACAGATTCAAAATCAGTTTGCAGCCAAGAAGTGGTCACCGATCTACTTCCTGAGACACAGTCTTTATTGAATGTTCCAAACGGAGATTTGGTTGCAGTAAAAAATAATGGATCGAATGTCCAAACAAATGGACAAGGTATAAAAGAAAGCAAGGGTGAGGTTGTCTTAACTTGTGAATTTAAAAAGGAATCTTGTATAGTACTAGGCGTGGTTGCCCCCGTAAGGAATGTATTCCTAATTTTATTGACTCAACCCAGGTGCAATGTTGTCGTGATCCAATAACAGGAATTGTTAATTTGGAGTTGAAGGCAGGATTGAAAATACTTAAGGTTCGCGAGGATATTTTATGGACAATAACATGCGTTGATTGTTTTTTGTCACTCTTGGGACTGAAAAGGATTTTTCTTGCTTTCATTTTACATAGAAATTGGAAGAAAAAGAGAAAGAGAATTTTTTAAAATGTTTAAACCTGGTACAATAAAAGAATTAACGTTTGGCTGAAGGTTTAAGCATGTAAAAGTAATGAATTATTCAGGTTGCCTGCTCCTGTTAAATAGATAAGATTTATGCCAATGATTATATATGTACTTAACGTTTTTCAGTACCATAATTTCTGGAAATTTCTAAAGATTAAAACTTTGGCTTCTAAATATGCTTTGCTAGTACATGTCGTATAATTATTTTAGATTTTATGATATATTTTTGGTAACTTCTTTTTATATTTTAATATTTTTTTTTGAGTATTTTTTGTGTTAAAACTTGTACGGATATTAATTTTCTAGCATATTAATGTGATTTGTAAATCTATTTCTTGGGAGTTGTATTAGCAAAAGCTCTTTTTACATGATACCTGAAAAAAAAATTTCTCTCGTTATCTTGTTTCTTGCCATGTATGTGTGCATGTGTTTTTTTTTCATAGTTTCTTTTCAGCTTCATCGTCCTGGAATGACGGATGAGCTTTTTAAGGGGGGAGGTGTAGGAGTGGGAAGGCCCATTGACACCAGCTAAGGGGAATGGGTAGTTTCCCCTCCCCCTTGGAATGTGGAATGGCAAGTGGCAGGGATTCGGTCTTTGGGTACGACGGAGTGAAGTCATGTCCGAGTGTTGCTAACTGTATAATAACTGTTTTCTTTAAATGTTTTTTTTAATAAACCTTAATTTTTAAAATTTAAATGCCAGGTTTTTTTTTTAATTTGTTTCCGTGCCCATTGATTAGAATCAAACTTTACTACAAGTATTAGAGTTTATTAAAAAAATATATCCATCCCCTTGGTAGCATAGAAAAAATTCCCTTCCAGGGCAGTCATGCACACTGCTTAGTTCCTTTAAATGAATTTAAATAATTCCGAGTCAATATTCTTATGGCAATTGAATGTGTCTGGACTGTTTACTCTTAAGTAAATAGTTCTAACTTTTGGTTATTTCCGGTCTCTTCTTGTCTTCAGAGAAATTGTGGTTGAGCTTGTATATGGATCTTCCTTAAGGAAGGTGTGGATCTCCCTGATCTTGCCTTGGGGGGCTTTCATGACCCCCTTTCCCCTCGCTGTCAACGTCAAAAGCAAAAATGGATGGCTTACAGGGTTGCAGCTATTCTTTATAGAGTAAAAAAGCCAATCTGCGTTTCCCCCACAATACCAACCAATAAGTTGCTTTCCTTGAAATCCTCGCCAAATTTCAAAGTCGCCAGTCTTCAGATAGGCATCAGTTACAGATAAGCAAATTTTTCAAATTTCTCACTGATACTTGCATTTTAAGCGAATCACCTCTTTTCAGGATTGAGAAGCCATAAAACAAGATTATAGCCCCAAAACAGTTGTTTGGTGTGCTGTTTAAAACAAATAAAAGCTAGAGAATTTTTATTAAAGAAAATAATGAGTTCAGTTGAGAAACTCAGTTTTCCCTCAAAAAAAAAAAAAAAATGCAGAAGAGTGTAAAAACTATTTTTGCGAGAATTTTGAACTAAGTAAATTTATCTCAAAACATTTTTTAAAAAAAAAAAAAACGGATGAAAGCATTAAAAAAAAGAAGAAAGAGTAAAATCTTAGGCTATCTAACTACCGCACTTTGAATACAAAAATACATAAATAAATAAATAAGATTGAAGTTTACGGGTGCACGCTATACGCCGGATATAAAAATGATAACTTTAAAAATAAAGAAAAAATGAGCGTAAAAAAAGTAAATTTCCACTTATATCTAAAAATACTGTTTATTTAAAAGGAATGACATACTTTAGTAGCTTTGATTATTTTACATAATGAAAAATTCGTCATATTCATCTTCCGTTATACTTTCAAGCCATTATCGAATTATGTTACATCTTTTTTCGCCATCACCGTTACTCTGATCTCTACAAAAAGAATCATCTTTTGCTCCATTTAGATTGTTGATTTTCAAATGACTTTTAAATTATGTCAGGTTAAATTTCATATCATGCTTTTATTATCCACTCACACACTATATCACGATTTTAAAAGATAAGAGTATTGCGGTATATACACATTTCGGGTTTCTTCGAAGAAATAGGTGCGCGTTATACGGCGAAGATACCTAAAACTTGAAAAAGTTTCACAGAAAAGGTGCACATTATGCGCCTGAATTTGCAGTATATTAATAAAAATTCGCAGAAAGTGTTTAGTGTAAATACCTTTTAGAAAAACTGACAGCATTTTACTGCATTAGAACGTCCGTAGGTGTCAATTGGACTTCGGAGGCTGTTTAGTTTGTTCTCCTTTCCGCATTTTTGCAGGGTTTTTGAAAATTTTTCGTGAATTTTAATCATTCTCCATAGTGATTACACAGAAAAAGTTTCGCAGTTCTAAGTTAATTGGGAGATATTTTACAACTAAATATACCTAGAACGTCCGCTAGTGTCGTTTCAACACCAGGGCAATTTATCATTATAAATTAGCTGTCATTCAAAGTAGTTCACTATATAAGTACATAGCAGTAGTATAAAACAAACTTCCGGAAATAATACCGCACATTTATTTGACCTTGAATGCAGTGTTATTGGGTTCTGAGCGGAAATGAGTGTTATACTAAAATTATTGTGTCTAAGTGCTTCGTTACATAGCATTTGTTTATCTGCTATTACGTTCAAATTACGTTAGTGCAAGAAATTTGAAAAATCAGATAAATACTGAATTTAAAAGAATTACACAAATTCACAAAAAAAGCAAAAAGTGCAAAATTAAAGAGTGTAAGGGAAATGAAACTATGTGTGTCTCGTGCATGAAAATGGTGTGTGGACAGTGGCGCACAGAAGGGGGGGTTCTGGGGGTCCGGACCCCCCCAAAGCCCTTGATTTTTTTCCCGATTGATTATAATTCTAAGTACATAGTACATAAAATTTAATTATTTGTTATTAATGATTAATTTTATTAATTAATGCTAATTATTTATTCAATAATTAGTTTTTTACTGTGTTTTGTTCTCGAAAATCGACAAAATCAAAAGGAGCATGATACAAGAATGGTGAACTTTTGACCCCGGACCCCCCACCCCTTGAAAATTTCTGTGTGCGCCACTGTGTGTGGATAACGTACAGGAAAAATTGAATAACACTATATTCATTACAAATGAGGTATATACAAAACATTATGCATACAAACGATAAATAATGGTGAAAAAACTCGTATTCTCACAGAAATTATGATTTTGCTTATTATACTAATATTTATGAATATTATTGTTGTATTCCATTTTCCAAGATTAAGTAATTTGTTTTGCTGCAGTTTTTATGATATAAAGGGTTATAATATACGATAATTACATGAAATAATATTAAAAACTCTTAAAACTAAGCCCTAATGAGCAGTAGTCTAGCAATTTTTTAGTTACAACAATTATTTTATACATTTTATATATATCACGGTGTCGAAACGACACCAGCGAACGTTTTAGGGTAATCGAAATCCCGGACGTTTTAGTGCTAAATGCTGATGATTACAATATCAAAAAGATATTTCAGGATAAATACTGTTTTTTTTTTAATGCAAAATATGTGTAAAATAATTATCCATAAGATTTATATGAAAATCTATTACCAAGTTACAAAAGGGTTGTTTTCAAAGGACGAAATTATCTCATCCTTAAATCACCAAATATTTTTTAAAAAATCAGGCATTTAGATTTTTATATTTTTATCTAAAATGGTTAGCTATCAATTTTTTTTCTATATAATCTCGTTGAAAATGTTAATTTAATTAGTTTTCGGTTTTGAAATGCGTTATTTAAAATCTGATGGTCTGAAATCATTATTATTGTTAGTATAGGAAAATCGGTTATTTAAACAAAGGAGAATTTTAAATTACTTTTATAATTCTTCTCTTTCTTTTTAAATTAAGAATTATCAATAGACAAGTTTTTTAAATCATTGAACACCATTGATTATTTCCATTCGAAATATCTGGCATTATTAGTAAAGTTTTTAAATTTAGTAAATTTCGAGTCCCAAAAACTCGGCACTCGAGAGCCCGGCAATCCGGATAACTCGGGCATACCCTTGCAGGTGCGATACCGAGCAAGATATTGTCCAATGCAGAAATTATTGCTACTGTCACAGTGAATGAAAAGATGCCGGAATATGATGAAGACGTTAACGTTGAGAACACTGTTCGAATTCCCAAAATATCAAATAATGAGGGACTTAAAGCTATTAAAACCACCCTTCAGTATTTTGAACAACAAGGTGCGTCGGTAATGAACTTACTGTTCCTTTAGCGCCTTCGTGATGAAACAGCAAAACGCAGAGTGCAGGACGGAAGACAATAGGATATTACGTATTTCTTTTTTAAAAAAGAAAGTAGACAACTTTTGCAATGTCGGCTTCTGAATTTTCATTATAGACAGCTTTATGCCTAAGTTATTTTTCTGAGATATGACTGGTCAGGTAAATTACTGTACAATATGTACTCATTAATTTTCCTTTTTATGTAGTAAATGCTCTGTGTCTTCATAAAGTACGTATTTTCCTTTGTTTAAGAGTATTTGGGTGGTTTATTTTCTCTTATATTCTGGAGCAGACAATACATACAAGTGCAGTACAATATTTTCTGAGGAAAATCTCGTACTTATTCTTTTTTAATCCCATTCTCGATAACCCGGCATTTTCGCAAACTCAGCCCCACTTCGGTTCTCAATAGGCCGAGTTTTCGGGACTCTGCCGCATAAACAGGGAAACTAATAATCAAAAAGAAGTAATAAAATCACTAATTTCATAAATGGAATATCTAAAATCTTTTTTTTTTATCCACTTTTCAGCTTGTTATCCTTTCTTCAATTGACAGCGAAAAATATACGAATTACTCTCAAAATAAATTTTTCACTTGATTTTAATCAGCAGATAACATGAATAACGTATTTTCATCACAGGTATAAGCGTCATTTGCAATGTTTTCACTATATTTTTCTTCAGGACACCTCACAAATTCACGAATGTACACCTTTTTTGAATGATAAGGATTGCTTAGGCGCCACAAAAGTATCTGTTGAGGTTTCTACAATGTCAACATTTTAAATAAACAAACGAAAAAGGAATGGAGAAATACCAGGAACTTGTTATCAGTATCCCCAGAAGCCATTTGTGGCTTCCTCACAATAGTTCCTTATAAAAAAAAACCAGGGAATCGGGCAAGCACAAATTTCTCCAAAAGTTCCTTTTAATCCTTATTGGAACGATATTATTCCCAGTGAATCAACAATCTTAACGTATATTCACTCCTCCGAAGAAAAAGAAATGGCTTTCTTTGACATTAATTTTTTTTTCCATTTAGGGACTGTGAACTTTCAAATAATTTTTGCCGATAAGTACAGAAAATTTAAAAAGGGGTAGATTACGACACTCTTGGCGTCTTCAAACATTCAAAAGAAGATTCTGATGTCTTTATAAATTAAATCTGCGGTTCTTAAGCTTTCAATCACCGCCCCCTCCCCTTTATGTATCAGCGTGACATCGCAAACCCCCAAGATTTTGAACACCCCTCCCCTACATAATATTTGTGATCAAAACACATGTTCTAGTACAGTTTTTTCATTGAGGACAATTTAGCAATCTAGTCTACTACGGTCAGTGGCGTACACAAGGGTGGGGATACCCCAGTCCGGACCCTTCCCCCCCCCAAAGCCCTTAATTTTTTTTCGAATGATTATAATTCTATGTATGTCGTACGTATAATTTAACTAAGAATTTTTTTTATTAATTCTTAATTTTATTAATTAATGTTAATTATTTATTCAATAATTACCTTTTTACTGTTCTGTTCCGAAAATCTACAAAATCAAAGGAATATGTTGGGCGATGTATTACAGCATGATATGAGAACGGTGGACTTTCAACACTGCCCCCCTTGAAAAATTCCTATGTGTGCCACTGAATACGGCTCATCTTTCAATTTTTTCCATGAGGACTTTCAGGGTCTGTACAAGAGGGAAATCTCAACATTACATGAGAGACTCCACGGCCCCCTAGTGGTCCACGGACCACAGTTTAAGAACAAAAGAATTAAACAATAATAAATGTACGAATATATATATGCTTTAGAAAAAATAAAATATTTGTCAACTGGGTTTTTAAAAAGGGCAGTAAAAATGTTTGACATGTGTGTGTTTTGCAACTATCTAACCGTAGATAACCTTACTCACAAACTGGAAAAATCATGCTTATTTGGGATGATAAGTATAATTGCAGCAGTTTCAACCCTGGAATACGAAATGTATCCTTATCTATAAAGATTTCTTGATCCCACCAGAACTAATATCATTTAACGAGCACTTCATGACAATTACTAATCCGGCTCTAACTAATTTATTTGTATGAGAAATATCCGGACTATCTTGAGCCTCATGATAAATTTACTGTATCGGTCCATAATGATGAAGCTAATGACTCTAACTCTAGAGACAGCTAATGAAGTATTATGGAAATATACATAGGAAACAATCAACGTAATCTCACAAAACATATGTATTTCGCATTTGCACTTAAGTGAAAACTGAAGTTTTGCTATCGTGTGTAACTATATAAAGAAATTATATATATATAAGGATAATTAAAAAACTTGAAAAAAAGAATTCTATTTGCCATCAAACAATTATTTTCCCATTGTACATATCAGTCTTAAACAGCTAATCCTTTCTCAGAAACGATAGTCCAAGAATAAGATTCCAATCCCAGCTTATTAATTTGTATAGTCTTCTCCTATACGTTCCCACGCTTTACTCTTTAATCGAAACCTAAACTAAAAAAATGACGATTTAGAAGTTCTGGAGATAAATACACAATCCAATTAAAAATCGGGGCAGTTGGCGTTGGTTTGTATCACTTTTAAGAAGTGTCGATGGCTGGCTGAATAAAAAACTGTTTTTCCCGAAAAGTTCTCGATGCTTACTTCGAATCGTTGCATATATACATTCGTTTTGTTTCTCAGTTCTTAAGTAATGATTAGAATATTAATTTGTTATACATTAACATCCTGAAGGCTATCGCTATACTTAAAATTATTTAACAAGATTCCAAATTAGAAACAATTTTTAGATAGAAAGAAGAGTTCCAATTTAATATCATATCGTGCTGAAGTATCGAATAATAACCTTCTTTTATGGATAACTCATTTCATTTTGAAAAGCACTAATAAATTTTTCCCAATAACAATATGTTACGTATTTCATCGCTTACTCTTGAATGTTAAATGGATTTTTACTGTTTCGAGTCCACAAATTAAAAATAGCAATAATAAACTAAACGATAATCACATTTGATGCAAATTGAGAAATCGAATCTTTTCAATAAGGTTCGTTTTTTAATACTTTTTAAATTATTTCATTCTTATTACTATTCTTATACAATAAAATATCGCATTCTATACATTTATTTTTCTTTGCAAGTCGACATTTGATTTCGCATTACATTTATTTTATTCTTAGAACATAGCACAAAAGAGCTCTATACATTTTACAATTTTTAATAAGATTATAAGATATGTTTTATGTGGCACAAATGCAACTTTTAATGAATAAAACTTAATGCGGGTGCTTAACAATGCAAAAATAAAAATAGTAGTCTTCCAAAACAAAATCTCTTGACATGTATGTGTTTGTGGTGCAAAGTTAAGTAGAATTCTACTCTAGTAACCATTATTGCGTGAAATTATTGTCAAACATTACCAAAAAGGGGGACTAACTGAAACAATTTCTTAAAACAATAACTCTTGTCCATCCCCAACTTATTTTAGTTGTGACTATTTTGAAGAGAAAAGGAAAGATTATATCTTAAGCCGAACCAACGCGTTTAGGAAGTACTTTTAAACTCCTACATCGTCTGAAGATCCATCAATGGATTATCTCTCTCCTTATGGCGTCGAAAAGACATGTGGTGCATTCCTTCCCTACTCCGATAAGCAAATAAAATAAGCACTTGCTAGTGGGGGGTCTACAGAGGGTTAAACAATAATGTCTGGTTCCTTAATCTCTGAGCATTAAGGAAATGGGTTATGTTGAAGGGAAAATGGCTTTCTTTTACGAGCTTTCTTCATCCTGAATGCGAAGAATGTCCTAGGACTGATTCCTTTGCATGCAACAAGTTTTACGTCAGATCATTTGCACATTATGGAAACGAATTTAGAACCCCCTTAATCTCTTTTCGTTCGAAATTTATAAGAATCGTTTATTACTTTTGTCTTTTTAATTACAAAACAACATATAAGCAACATTAAGTAGCGGTTTTGAACTCGTGGCCCGCGGGCCACGAATAGCCAGCTGAAGGCCTTTTAGTGGCCCTTTATTTGATTTTGAATTACCTTGTCTGCTTTTTGTTGTAAAAAACGCCATTTTTTCTGTTATTCTTGGTATTTACAACATTTTATTGATATGCTTGATATCCATTTGGAGATAAAATTTTCTTAAAATGACGAATTTTTCAAAACTTTCATTGCATCTTTAATAGTTTTAAGTATAAAAAATCTAACTATGCTTAAAATCTCAGACGTTTTCAGAAGAATAGGTGGACTTTTATCTCTAACACGCAAAGTATTTTAATTAGAAAGACTGGCGCTTAAAATTGACATGGCTGGAGGGTTATGTAAATGTTTAAGTATGAGGATCACAAGTGGGTCGATAAATGAGTACCAAGCTCGCTTGGGGAATTCAATACTGGAGGTCTCACTTCAGACTGACCACCTGATCGGGACATCTACTCACGCACCTCAGCGCCAAATGGTCATGTATACTGGGATGGGCACAGTAGGTCCTGACCCTCATGGGCTGTTGTGCCACTGAGTTTGAGTATAAGGCTCGCATGATTTTATCGAAGCATACTATGGAAAGAAAAAAATATATATGTTCCTGCAAAAAGCTAGATCCGAATCAATTAGCTGCAGATAGATAAAATTTTGTAGCAACAATTAATAGAGCAGGGCTTTATTAAGTTATTGCAACTAAAAAGAATGATTTTCTAAGTTAGAAAATAATCTGAAAAAATGGCTCTTCGTCTTTCTAAGAAAAATATTTCTAACAGATTCATAATGGTGGCAAGATTTTGCAATAACAGCATATTAAAATTTAAACTATTTCAAGTAATACCAGCAAAGTTTCAACAGCAATTAAGCAAGTAAACTCTCAGTATTATTAAGAGAAAATTTTAGATCTAATATTTGATCAACAGATGCCAGTTTCATGCGGCAAAGATACTATCATTGTACCAAAGATACCCAAAGCCTAGAGTTGCCCTTCAAAATCAACTACCTGGAATAAATTGCATATGATTTACATATATATAAATACCCATTAATTCTTTTAATTCTTTTCCAATGGATTTTGTACTCTGATTATTATAACGTGCTTTAGGAAACCAGCGTCCACATATATTAAATTAGCCTTAGAAAATCACTGAAGAAAAATGGCATAGAATTTACTCGAACACTTTGATAAAAAGAATCTACTTTCATGGAAAATTCAAACCAAATCCTAGAAGAGAAGCAAAGCTATCCAATAAAAGCAAATGAATGCAAAAATACATGGTTTTCATGCAAAGAAAATTAATAGCAAAGTTGATTTCATTAAGAGTGTAATACAGTGAGTAAATTATCATCTTTGTGGATGAAACAAAATTGAGCAATTTGAAAGCACAGGCATGGACTACCATAATGATTTCTCTTAAATTTTTCTATTAGGTATTTATTTAATTCTGTCGATTGAATACATTTTACATTCATTATTGCTTAGTTATTTAACATTTAATACTCTAATCAGTGATTAACCCATGAATTAATGATTTAATTTTTTTGAGGACAGAAAGCGGTAAGACACTCAGAATAGAAATTTAATGCTGGGATTAATATTTTTACACTTTAAGCTGTTTCTTTCATATACCAATTACTTTTATATCAATTTCATAATAAATAAACGTTATACTAAATTTTAAAAGAATTAGTTCTCTTTCTAATCCTCTTGGAAAGTATTGTGTGAGAGGGTGGAATAAAATGAACATCAGAAAAAGGACAAAAGGAAAACTGTATGAAGAATTCTGATTGCTTAAGCAATATTAAAGAGCACAAATAAAGATAATTAATGCATTTTTCAAATAAATGCGCAGTTAAATAAGCATAATAAACCTAAAATATGCATAAATGAGCAACGTAAAGATCCTTGTTAAACCACAAGCCCTCAAAACCCACTAAAACATTCAATAGCAGAGCTTCAAAATCCCTTGCATATCATTGTATAATAACGGGATTCGTCCATACTATATGATATTTTGAAACACAACTATTGCGCTCATCAACTCTGACAGTTTCATTTTTTCGAATTACTATAATGTAACTGGGCGAGGAAAAGAAATTTTATGATGAATTCTCAAAAAATTAAATAAAATTATGTAGTATGATATTGTTAGATGCCATATATATATATATATATATATATATATATATATATATATATATATATTTGGTTAGGTCTGTCCATATATCAAAGCATTTCCTCCCCCGTCTTAAGAGAAATCTAATTTTGAGAGGGGTTAAAGAGAGAGAACTTATAATAGTATTTTTCTTCTAGAAAGTTTAATTCAATTAATGTAACAATTATTGTTGAAATCAAAAGATATTAATTGCTGCTTAGTTTTCTGCTTGTTTGGGTAAAGATGTCTGCCTTATATCCTGTTTTTCAATTATTTTTTGTTGTCAGCGTGCTGAAAAGATGAAAAACAAATTTTTACTAAAAACCGAACTGTTTTCTATGAAATATGCATAAAATATCCATTTATTTTTATTTGTTTTATTTTAACATGATCGTGAGGACAACATTTTTTATCAATTATCTATGCGTAATTAAAAATATCTATCCTTTCTAACGTTTCTTGGTATAAAAATTGCAAATAGTAATGATAAAAATAATTTAAAAAATTTTGTAACCTTTTTTTTATCTAATCAGCGTTAATCGCATTCAGAATAACAGTCTTAATACAGAGGATGGGGATCTGATATTAAGAAAATGTGCGCATAATTAAGTATGCAAATGTCTTAAAATTAAACGCAATAATAAATAGTAACATTTCATATTTCTCCTCACTGGTTTTATTTTATAGAATACTTCTTTACTGCACGCTCGAAATATTCATGTAAAATTATTTACACAATTTTGCGATCTTTTTCCCTCAACAGCAGAGCAAATAGTATTAAATCTATTGCGAGACGTTTTCTGAAAAACTTCAGTGGCGAGATAAAGCATTTATCCGGATCTCGCATAATCCCGGAAAGACGTCGAGTGCTATTTTCTTTTCCAGATCATTACTACAAACATTTTAGAATCATCATTGACACTGTAGAAGAGACCTGTCATACAAGGCGATACCTCGCCAAATCCAGAAGTCGAAAGGGAGACGGGGGGTCAAAGGGAAAGTAATAAGAAGTGGGCTTCTTCGACCCCGAATCCAAACATTGTCTGTGTCGACCAGTGAACATGTTGTACCTTTTACTCGTTGCGTTATTTCTTGGAACTGCTCTAGGTGAAGATGCCCACATGGGAACGGTATTTGCCGTGACTGGATGCCGCGCCACTTGCCTCGACCAGGTAAATAAATTTTACTTTGATATAATGTGATGAAGTATTTTCTTTTAACATTGAAATATTGTAAATAAATGAAGCATGTATATCACGGGAAACTGCAGCAAATAATTCCGATGCTAAAATTTCTTGTATTATTTTTTTTTTTTGATTTTTAAACTTAATCCCTTTTATTGATTTTTTAATCGGACAAATCATTCTACTGTACTTCCTTATTGTTGTTTGGTATACTTTAAGAAGCTTTTTTTACTTTCTTAAATGAAAATTAATTAGTATAAATTAGCAGTTTTAAAGTCTTACAATTTTCCTATCATTAAAATTCTTCTCAAGAAATATAGTTGAAAAATTCTGGAAGTTGAGTCAAGATTATGTGAGTAACGAATTTAAATTTCGAAAATTTAATTTCTTATACAAATCGCTTTTAAATATGGTGTTTAAAAGAGAACAAAAAAATGCACAATAATTGTAATGAGTTTTAAATGCTAATTATATTCGATATTCAAATAGCTGCCCAACGCAACAAGTTAACATTTACAAATTTCAATAAGTAGTTGCATTAAAGAGTTCTCAATATTAGGAACAACTGCCTATTTTTCTTAAAAGTTTAACTAGAAATTGATTTTAATGCTAGTAGATCACGAATTGTATTAAAAATATATTATTGAGGATAATACAACTTTAAAATTAAAATTTTTTCTTTAAATCTAAAAAATTAGCAAATTCTGCATTAAGGTATCCGACTACTCTAAAATCATGAATTTTGCCAAAAATTGACAATTTTGTTTACTCGAAACTTTGTTTTACTCGAAATCAGTGGCGCACACAAGGGGGGGTCCTGGGGTTCCACCCCCCCAAAGCCCTTGATTTTTTTCCAATTGATTATAATTCTAAGTATATAGCACGTAAAATATAATTAAATATTTGTTATTAATGATTATTTTTATCAATTAATGCTAATTATTTATTCAATAATTAGTTTTTTGCTGTGTTTTGTTCCCGAAAATTGACAAAATCAAAAGGAGCATGATACAAGAATGGTGAACTTTCGACCCCAGACCCCCTTGAAAAATTCCTGTGTGCGCTACTGCTCGAAATGTGTATTTTTTTTAAATGTTCAAATGGTGACCGCGATTGCTCAGAAAGTTTTGAAAATAATTAACTGAAAATTTTTGTGTATGTTCTGTATAGTAGAAGTGCTTCAACCTCTAGATTTATCAGTCACTGTTTTATTTCAAAATTTACAGTCCTTTATGTGAATACAATCACTGTTTTTTTTAAGCAATTTCATATAACAACTAAGATAAAATGCTCTAGTTTTTGCAAAAATTAAAATTACCATATAATCTCTTATCCTGAAGGTTATTTTAAAAATGAATAGCAAAGCAACACATCAAAATTGAAAAATTGAAAATCTTTTCAAAAACTTTTTGTACAGAATGAGCCCCGTTTATGTAACTTTTTGTAAATTTTTAACAACTTTTTCCCATTTTAAAAATAATAATTTCTTTTTCATTTCATAACTTTAGCATATTTTTCTTAAAACGTTTTAACTAATTTTATACTGTGTGTTTTCTTAAAACTGTGTAACTTCGTCTTTAGAAATCAAAAACAATATTAAGACACAATCAACAAAGATTTAGTAAGAAAATATGTAAACGTTTTCTTAATTCTACAATTGTTCTATCAAAAGAAATTATACAATCATTAACAAGATAATCGGCACGTTCCAATTTCTACAACTGCGATTAAGTCACAAAATTTTCTTCCCTTTTTCTTATTTTCAGAAATCTTTCATTTGAAAAATTTTCTGTGTAAAAAAGCATTTTGCACATTTTCTTACAGTAAAATTATTTATTTTTGTATAGATCGATACTATCTTTCTTATGCACATTTTTTTTTACCATATTTTATTTTATTTTAAATAATTCCTGTTTTATGTATTAACCTTAAAACTAAGGCGAAAGGAGTTTGCAATTTTGAGCACACGCATCTAATTCCATAGACAATTACATTAATTCTATAGACCGTTACATAACTAATTCCTTAGACCGTTACATAACTAATTCCTTAGACCGTTACATAACTAATTCCTTAGACCGTTACATAAATAATTCCATATAGATAATTCCATCATCAATTCCAAAAAAGCCATATTATTAATTATATAGTAAGATATTCCTTAAAAATGTAAGTGATTTTTTTTAAAAAACTAGAAGATGCAATAATATATGCCAGTTTGTGTGTGTATAACATCATTTGATGTAAAATCCATCTATCTTAGTTATATATTGAAGTATTTACGAATTCAAAAAACATATTAAGCCTTGAATTACAAATAAAATTTAACTAAAAATACAGTATAAACAAGACCTTGATAAAACTGTGCAACGAATATGAAATAAAATTAGTAAGTAAATGATTAAATTCCTCTATATAATTATGGTACTTCGACTTTTATTTACATAAAATTAAAATAACACGTCTTAATATAATTTTTTCAAAACAAATTTCAGCATATATTTAGGATATAAATATTATGATTAGTGAAATAACTCAGAACAATTATTCCTGTATAAAATTAATTATATTTTAAAACACCAATTATAGAATTAGACAAATGAAGACGAAAAGATGTTTTCATTTATAGAGGGAACAGCTTTAGTATCGCCCACCCTAGAATTGAAAGAATTTAAAATATTATCAGAATTAAATTAAATTTTCGAGAAATTGAAGTTAATTTGATGAGAAAAAAAGATTCAAAAGAAAGTATAAATTAGTGGACTAATGAAACAATCCATTCATATCTAAAATTTATTTTGATATTATTTGAACTTGAATTTCGATGTTTCAAAACTTTATACTTAGCTATAGAGTTTTTTAAAAAATTATTTATTAGGTAAGAATGTTAAAAAATTTTTATAAGTAAACGCCTAAATCATTTTATTTTACGGACCTTTTTCACTCTCTCTTTAAGAATTGCAGAATATAATTTTAAGATATTCGACTACCCTAAAATTGTGAATTTGCCAAAAACTGGAAATTTTTTTTAATGATTTTATTTTATAGGCCCTCTTATTAGCTTTATAAAAATACCCAGTTTACTATTTTTTATTTACTAGAGCAAAAACTATAAGCGTTTAAGTAAAAACAGATGCCATTACTTAAAGCAAGATGCTATACATTAATATGTGTTTTCTCGAAATGTGTTCTTTTTTAAAATGCTCAAACGGAGACAGCGATTGCTCAAAAAATTTTGAAAATAATTAACTGATTTTTTTTATGTATAATCTGTATAATAGTATAAGTGTTTTAACTTTCAGATTTATCAATCACTGTTTAATTGTAAAATTTACAATCCCTTATGGAAATATAATCACTATTTTGTGAAGCAATTTCATATAATAACTAAGATAAAGTTGTCTAGTTTTTGTAAAAATTAAAATATCTCTTAGCCTGACGGTCATTTAAAAAATGAATAGCAAAGCAACACACTAAGATCGAAAAACTGGAAATTTGTTTATAAACTTTTTGTACAGAATGGGCCACGTTTATGTAATTTTTTTGTAAATTTTTATCAATTTTTTCCCATTTTAGTAATAATGATTTTTTCTCTTAATTTTGGCATATTTTTCTTAAAATGTACTAAATAAATCTAAAAACCACGAAAAAATCTCCATATTTCTATTTTTTTTTTAAATGTTGTTGCAAGTAGTTGGATACCTTAAATGAAGTGATCAGATCAAGAAAGAGTATTCAGTCTTTCAAATGTAATTTTAAAAATGCCTTTATAGTAGTTGTGTTAATGCCTGATTTTAAGATTTATCCAGAATATTCCAATCCGTAATTTTTAAGAAAAATTTATATTTAAGCCCTTTTTTGAATAAAAGCATTACGTTTTTTTTTTTTTTTTTGGCAATATCTAATTTTCCGTATACATATTTTGATTCATGTTTGATAGTAACGTTAAAATTGCCGAAAATTGGATATTTTAACAATAATAGGAAACGCCTTGTGATACTGCAAGAGTTTGTTGTGCTGATTTTTGATTAAATTTAAACTATCGGGACCTATTATAACTTGAAAAGTATAATTCTTAAATTCTCCTAACAATTGTGATGATTAAGAAAAAATGGATCAATCAAAGAGTTGAAATAGTAACAAATACGGAACACATAACCTAATCTATTTTCTATGTTTGTCACCTGTAGAAATATCAATAACTTACTACGGTTATTTTATAATTTTTAAAAATGAGGCGAATCTTGTAATTCTACTTGTAAGAGCCTTTAAGTAAACTTGACCTACAACTGCTGTCAAGTAAATACTGAAGCAAATTCTCCACTGAAAGTACACAGTTTTGTGTGTGTGTGTGTGTGTGCATTCATCTTCCAAAACGAAGCTGCTGCACTTACTTATAAGCAGTATAATCCCCACTTACGAACTGGGACTGTCTGCTTCCCTCCCTAGAAACCATCTGTTTGTTACCTTCAGCGTGGGATTCTCGAAAATGGAGAAGTTGCCCTCAAGAGATTAAATGATAGGAGGTCAAAAAAGGTTAATAATGCCTTCCTTCCCCATTCCTCATACGGCAGTGCCACACGAAAATTGGCAGCGCTTTGCTTGGTAAACCCCTGAATACCCTCCCTGATGGATCGGAGCAGTTTTTCAAGGGTCTGACAAATTTTAGGGATTGAATGACAGAGAGAAAATTAAAACTGGCATAGAATGAGTTTAAAATGAGAAAATAGGAAAACTTATTTATTTGCTCATGGCACATTTAATTTGGATGATTTAATATTTGTTACGACTGCATATTATTAGCTGTAACTGTTAACTATAAAATGCTTTGATGTGAAAATATTTATGGCGTGAATATCAAAAGTCAAGAAAAAAGGAAAGATATTTTAAAATCATTTTTAAAATATAAATATATCTACAGGAGAAAATTTCATCGATAGTACTTCTAATATAAAATTTAAATAGTAGTAATCCATGTTTATAATAAATATGTTTTTATTGTAAAAAAATAATTCTGTAGTTTTCAAGGGTATTGGATAACTTTTAACTATCTAGAGCATATATATATATATATATATAGATGAATACTAAGGTCCTAGGGATCCCCCCCCTCAAAGCCCTTGATTTTTTCCCCGATTGGTTATAATTCTAAGTATATAGTACGTAAAATTTAATTAAATATTTGTTATTAATGATTGTTGTTGTCGTGTGTTTATTACTGGGATACATACGAAAGACGTGAGATAGATGAACAGATAACATATAACACAACCACAGAAGAATACAGATTTTATTACAAACGATGATCCCAGCATATAACGAGATGCGCTGCTTTTCTTTTCGAGACGGGAATCCGTTTCAGGCGAAAGACTCGGGATTCGAACCCAAACCCACTCTGTTACAAGCCGAAGGTCATAGTCGCCATACTGGCTGGGCAACTGTTATTAATGATTAATTTTATTTATTAATGCTAATTATTTATTCAATAATTAGTTTTTACTGTTTTTTGTTCCCGAAAATCGATAAAATCAAAAGGAGCATGATACAAGAATGGTGGACTTTCGACGCTGGCTCCCCCCATAAATTCCTGTGTGCGCTACTGATGAACACACATTACAAATTTCTTCATTTAATTATAATATAAGAAAAATTAAATACAGATAAATAAATTGATTTATCAAATATACTGAAATTAAATAAATGAATAAAAATCTAAGTGATTTTATGATTATGAATGCAATCTCCTAAAGAAAACACTCTATCTCTCTCACTGAATCATTAATATTCTACAAAAATCATCAATAATGTATACTTAAGTATTGCCCTATAAGTGAAATTTACTGTTAAAAGAACATGTACTTAGCATAACTAAATAATTTAAGTCACAGTGTTTATAACTGTGAACATTGTACTAATATGAGTTGTAAAAAAAAAAAAAAAAAAAAAAAGAACCTAACTAATTTATTTTATTTTATTTTCAGCATGCACTCTTTGTGAGAAATGAAGTTAGTTGCAAGGAAAACCTAAACTGCAATGCGGTAAGTTAATGTTAATATTTTATTTCTGCACAAGTCTTTTTATATGAACATAACAAATGTCCAGTCCTAGTGTAATACATTGGCTTCTAAAAGTTAAAGCACAAACTTTTTTGATGCGCTCTGAAAAGGTCAGCACATAAATTATCATTAATAACCAATAAAACCATATAAAATTATAGCCATAATTATCTTTTGAAAATAATTGGACACTTTAATAGAGCCAGTTGGAAGAAACTACAAATATCCCACTTTTGTAATTCAAGAGGAATTTTGTTTATGCTTCCTGGTCTTTAATTAATTGTTGGTGCTAAGATACTGATGACCATGCCTGTAGAACATGGGTACTCAACCACTTTTTTTTGCTGGGCCGCAAACATATGTCAGTTATTTCACGTGGATCGCATACATATGTTAGTTATTTCACGCGGCCGCAAGATGAAAAGATGGTAGATGGGGGGAGATGCTTTAAGACCTAGATAACATTGAAAATTTAAAATGTGGTAAATTGATCAAAATATTATAACTCCTCTGTTTTGCTTTTTTTAATTATTTTTTAATATTTTTTTTATTATTTTTGTCACTAACATTAAATTAGAAGCATTTAAGAAACACTCCTTCACAATTTCTGCATCAATAAACAGTTTCATGTAATTTCCAATAATGTAACAAACGCTTCATAGGATGTGATATTACCACTGACAAAACTGTTGCTGTTGCAAAGATAATTCAAGAAAGCCTATTTATTCTCTTGAAAGAGATCTTCGAGGAAAAGTGTCATTGAATGATTCTTGTTTATTTTTATTTTTTAAATAGAGCACTTTCGTGAAAATCAAACAATTATTGATCCATGTTTATTTTTCACTACAAAATAGTCAACCTCCCAATCGTCTTGAAACGATATATTTTCTTCGAATATTGTTCGCTTGCAAGATATAAGAGATAGTTAAAAAAAAGCTCGGTTGGGTAATGCGGGTTGGGTATAGGTGCTATAGATGTTATTTACCTGATTCATTGAGAAAGCGAACAACCAGGTAAATGGAAATGAAGTTATTTCAAGCGGTTGTTGCTAGACATCTTAATGTTTCTTGAAGAGCTATCCTGGGATCCGAAAATCCACTATCAAGACTTGTCCAAGCCGTTCACTTATTGTCATCCTCTTTGGACTTGAAGAAGGAATTATATATACTATAGCATTACTACACTTCAGCTCATTTCCCTTTTACTTCATTTTTCTTTCATAAAAATCTTTTTTTAACAGTGAACTTCAGTATAAAAAAATGTAATAACGATTAAAAGTAGTAAAATGTAATAACATGAATAAAGAGAGAGAGATTTTTAAATATTCTTCATTATATAACAAATCGTTATTGATGTTAAAATTATGAAAAATTCAATGTATAACTCTGCTTAAAGAACAATTCTTCCTAATTTCCTATTTTTAACTTTATTTTCAAATAGACGCACAAGACTAGTTTGTACTTCATATCTTAGAGGCCAATATATATTTGCCTCTAAAAATTTAATGAAATAATTTAATTATTTCAAATATTAAATAATACCTGAAAAATGAAAATAATAATATAAAGATTAATGTCGGTCTTGTTGGATGCAAAACCTATCAAAGTATGGCGTAAAAAGGCTGTATATGTTGAAGTTTTCCTTTAAGAATTTATTTGGATTATAAATAAGTCATTAAGAGAACCTCATTCTGTACTGAATCAGTGGCTCACACACTTTGCGTGCGCCACTGTGCTGGATGTATTTAGTTACGCAACCGCTTAAGAATAAGAGATAATTTTCATTGTTCACAAAATATGTCTCGGTGCTTAAAGATTTTCTATACTTTAGTGGTCTGTACACATACATGTGGATGTATCGTTAATTGTTTTAGGTGTATTTAAGCACTTCTTTAACGCGAAAGAGCGATGATAAGAAAAACAATTACCGTAAAATCCGGCGTATAACGCGCACCTATACTTTCAAGCTGTATTTTTCAATTTTTAAGTATATTTGCAGTATAATGCGCACCCGTTTTTTACGAAGAAACCAGAAACATAACCGTCCAATACTCTTTATGTTTTGTAGTCATTTATTGGAGGTATAACAAGCTTTTGAAAAAAACAGTATAGTTCTAGAACTAAAACCCTGTCAGTTCATACGAAATATCATTTCTTTTAAAAAGACAATGTTTCGATATATGTAAAAGAACAAATTTTTTATGCTCATCTCTTTTTTTTTAAATTTTTTTTTTAACTTATCATTTTTATACCCGACGTATAACGCGCCCCTGTAAATTTCGATTTTATTTTTTGTGTTAAAAGTGAGCGTTATACGCCGAATTTCACGGTAATCACTAAGCACAATAATTGTTCAGTTTCATTTTCAAATGAGTAAATTTAAAGTAACGATAAAAGTATGGTGCAAAGAGACACATGAAAGGTGTTTCTCTTGAAGTGTGTGTGTGTGTGATAATAGTTTTTTTAATTAAATTAATCTTTAAGTAATACAGTTCATTGAAATCTCGAGTTCCATATATTTTAGCAAAAATTTTAAAAATTGGATCAACATTTGTGCTTTTATTTCAGTGTTGGGAAACTTGTAGAATGATACATGAAAATTTCGCGATTTGGGGATCTCTCTGCTCTTTTCCAACAACATGTGTGAGTATAATTAATTATTCGTTTTTAAAAAATATCCTAGATTTTACACTAAAAAGTATTCATCTCTATGAGTATTATACCATATATAAACCACGAAACATTTTTGGTTTTAAAACTTTTCAGCTATTTCTAATACATCTTCAGCTTTATAGATTTACTAGCTGGTATACCCGTTCTTCGCACGGGTGAACTGAAAAATTAAACAACACAGATTGAAGGATAAAGAAGTTTTTAATCAGTTAATTTTACGTGAATTGCAAATTAAACAAAAAAGCTTTTTGTGTAGCTCAGCTAAGCAAAAAAAAAAAAAAAAGAGAAATAAAACACCTTTGTTACATTTTAAGTATGTAGATCTAATAGCTGATAAAAAGGATTTTTTTTTTATTTATAACTCCCCGTAACACTCTTGAGGGTCAATTTTTGAAAATACCTTCCTAAGCTGATCTCTGCTCAGCAAAAGTAACACATTGTTAAAAGTTTTAAGTAATGAACGCTTAAAATAGTGTAAATAATTTTTTATCTGAAAGTATAATACATTAATATTACTTTCTGTAGTATTTATTTTATGTTAAAATTGTAATATTCAAAGCAACGCCATTTCTTATATATATATATATATATATATATATATATATATATATATATATATATATATATATAAATTATAATGACGATTCAATCAAAAACATAGAGAATGTTAACGATAGAGTTAAGTTGGCAAATGCCTAGCTACTTTCATAACTCGAGCTGTATTGGAGCTTTGTAAGACCCACCGTGTAGGGGAGCGATGCACGTTAATACTTTATCCAACCGCATTATGATTTACTGCAGTTTTTTTCATACAATATTTTTTTTTTGGATCACTACGTTTAAAATTAAGGGATATACATAAACAAAATACTCCACTTTGGAAAATTTAATCCGTTAGAGCTAATAAATTAATTAAAGATATTCCACTGTAAAATTAATTATATATACCGTTCACTTAAAATAAGTAGTCAAATCATTTTCTAAGGTCTTCATTAACATACAAGAACATAAGACACTTAAATTTTGACAAACTATTTTTTCCGCTAAAATACTCATCATGGAACCCGTGCTGCCATATATCCTGGAGAAGAGTGGATTTCAAAGAATATTCCTGCTAAGTATTGGTAGAGTATTCCTTCTAAATTGGTGTGGAGTGGTAGTTAGGAGAAGGTGGTGCCAGCTCAGGTGTCATCCACGTCACTTGACCATGGTTCAAAATTACGTGATCCGTTGCAAAAAGCCCTCGTGTAGCTGAACAGTGCGACATTAATATTCACTCACTCTCACACTCCAAAAAATGCAGTACAGTAGTTATTGCGTTTTTAAGTATAAAAATAATTATATATCTGCCTATTCAATTAAAATTATAGCGTTATAATTAACTACTAATCACAAACAAATTTTGAAAATTTGTCCAAATGATGCAGTGTGAAAGAGAAAGTTTATTTACTTTAAGTATCAGAACTGATAAAAGCATTTATTTGGAAAAAAGATCAATTTTTTACTACCAAATATGCATAATAAAATCATAAAAGAAAACATTCAAATAAAGAGAGATTTATAACAACCTCTCCCTTCAAAACTTAGTTTTATTCTGAAATAAAAAAAATAGGCATTATGCGGATCAGAGGAATTAATTAGAAGCGAGCACCTTGCGTAGCCAAAACAAAAAAAAGTTCTTTCACAAACAAAAGATAGATATATGCTGACGTGGGCTTTTTTGCAGCGCAAGCCAGAATTGCTCGCAGATGGCAGAATTTTTTCCTACTTACTTGACAAATATCGTTATATTTTGGACACTTCATACAATATCTTTATAAATTATAGTCTATGCTATACATTATAGCCTATGTGCTATTCTGATGTATAAGCTATATTACTGTAAAGTTTCATTAAAATCCATTCAGTTGTTTTTGTGTGAAAGACCCACAAAGATCCTCACAAACTTTCGCATTTATAATATATATTAGATTACACACTTCTAAGCAAGTACATTAATTTTTAATACTAAAGGATCATCATGAATTAAATTTTTACAACTTAATTTTAGTATTAAAAATTATTTCTGTATTTTCTCCTCTAACTTTATTTCAGCCCATTAATATTGACAAATATTGGGCAAGATTGGCCCATAGAATTACGTGAAGCCCTGCAGTCTTTGTCCTAAGCCAAAAAGTTTGTCATTGTGTTGTGGCCACAGTAGCCTAGAGTTCAAGATAATGGTCTTGTGGTCGGCGTGTCATGAGTTCGAGCCTAGTACCTCTGAAGACCTAGCGTGTAGGGGAGTGATGCACATTAAATCTGTCGATAGCTCAAACGTCCTCCCGTTGGTGTGGTATGGTAGTTAGGTGGGTGTTGCCAGCTCGGGGGTCGACCTCGTCACTTGACCATGGTTCGAAATTGCGAAGTCCGTCGCCAAAAGCTCTCAAGTACCTGAACAGTGCGACGTTAATATTCACTTACTTAATTTCTTGCCATTGTATTATTATGGCAATTCTACTTTGTGTCGTAACTCCTTGTGGTCACAGTAGCGTAGTGGTCAAGGTACGGACTAGAAACCGGTGTGTCATGAGTTCGACGCCAGTAACGTTGAAAACCCACCTTGTAGGGGGATGATGCTCGTTAAATCTGTCAAAGCTCAAGCTGCTTCCCGTTGGTGTGATGTGGAAGTTAGGAGAGGGGGTGCCAGCTCATGGGTCATCCTCATCACTTGACTATGGTTCAAAATTACGAGGTCCGTCGCCAAAAATCCCTCGTGTAGCTGAAGAGCGCGACGTTAATATTCACTCACTCGCCCATAACTCCTTGCCTTTTGCTTAGCATTGTGCTTAGCAATTTATTGAATTGTTAATAATTATATGTATATATATAAGGAGAGAAAGTAGGACGCATATTTTAGTACATTATTCATCTCTGTTTTAATCAATTTTTTTTCTTGTATACAAAAATGCTCTCACATTTTTCCTCCTTTTTTTCTATGCAATTAATGAACTAAATCATTTTTTTTTAAAAAAAAGAAATGTGTGCATTTAATAAATGGTTCTAAATTTAAGAAACAAAACAAAAAAAACTCATAGCAAATGACCTTAAGTCTTTGAATCTCCCAAACGAATATTAATGTAGAGCTATTTATGTATCTGAAAAGAGTATTCAAAATTTGAATCTTATTCTTTAATTTTTTTGCAAAAATAGTCTTAAATAATTACTTTAGAATCCATTTATGACCCTAAAAAATTATAAGGAATTCGGTCTATCAAGATTTAAACTTAATGTCTGCTATAAAGATCGAAAATTTTTTGACTACAATAAAAGTAACCATTTTTTAAAAAAGTAGAAAAGTAAGCAAATCGATAAACGCTCCGGCAAAACAGGATGCTGAAAGTATACTTTACTTAACGGCCCGTTTAGTCCAGTAACTCTTTAGACCTTTAGAGTTCCAGCGCATTTCAACATCCGCCAATTCTAAAGAAACACTCCAATGTAATCGCTAGCCTCAACGAGGAGGAATCTCCAAGTTGTCGCAACTACCATTAGTCGTACTGCTGCCTCTAATAACAGATTTCATGCCGATTTGATTCTCTACTAATGGCCTTTTACGATAGGCTTGGTTGTAGACAGTCAAGTTCAAATGCATAGTTGCTGGGACTGATCAGTAGTAAGGAGAAAAGCGTTGTTTGGGATCTTAAACCGCCAACAGGAGGGAAAGTCGCCGACTTTTATTTCAACGGGATACCTGACGTAAGAAAAAATAAAAGAAATATATACTACCCACCAGTGGCGCACACAGGAATTTTTCAAGGGGGGGGTCAAAAGTTCACCATTCTTGTATCATGCTCCTTTTGATTTTGTCGATTTTCGGGAACAAAATACAGTAAAAACTAATTTTTGATTAAATAATTAGCATTAATTAATAAAATTAATCATTAACAACAAGTAATCAATTAAATTTTACGTACTATATACTTAGAATTATAATCAATCGGAAAAAAATCAAGTACTTTGGGGGGATCCGGACCCCCAGGACCCCCCTCGTGTGCGCCACTGCTACCCACCTTAAAACATTAAACAGAACAACGTGAAAAGTTTAATTGCATCGTTTGTTTGATTTATTATTTATTTTTGTTTGTGTGTTATAGAGTACATTTTATATGTAGATTTAATACATGAGAATCGCTATTTCAAAGCTCTTGTATTTATATTTTTATACGGAAGAAGATATTATAAACATTCAATATTAATCGTTTTAAGGGCAGTGAAGGTCATGTTGCTAAATTTTCTTTTTTTCCTTTCCTCCCCTCCACCCACTCCCCCCCCTTCGTTTTCTTTCTGTATTTCTTAAATCTTTAAAATTACTTCAGTAAAGCTTAATTCAAAGTAAATAAATAAAGGAGAAATAAAATTTAGGTCTCGCAAAGCAATATCTTTGAATAAAAATATTTCATAAATACTAATGCTGTTTAATTTATGACATTATTCGTCCTATATTTGCCATATATAAATCCTATGGTGGCAAAAAAAAATTCATTCAAATTTATAAAAAGAGTAAAACTGTTTACTACTTCACAGTGGCGCACACAAGGGGTCCTGAGGGTCCAGACCTCCCCGAAAGCCCTTGATTTTTTCCGATTGATTATAATTCTAAGCATGTAGTACGTAAAATTTAATTAATTACTTGTTATTAATGATTAATTTTATTAATGCTAATTATTTATTCAAAAATTAGTTTTTTACTGCGTTTTGATCCCGAAAATCGACAAAATCAAAAGGAGCATGATACAAGAATGGTGAACTTTCGACTCCGGACCCCCTCCCCTGAAAAATTCCTATGTGTGCGCTACTGCTACTTCATTATTTGCAGCGAAAAGTGTTTTCGTGGAAGTACAAAAAATTACATTAACAACAATACAAAACTACCACAAGAGCTTCACAATACACTGTTTATTTAACCATGGTTATAATTTTGCTTAGTTTCAGAATAATATCTTTAATTCAGATCTTCAGGAGAAATTGTCTTTTAAAAATATACTTATTAATTGTACGTTTATTTTTTGTCATTATAGTTGCCTGGATGTCGAACAGCTTGCAAGTTTTTGTCCAATTCTAGTTTCCCAAGTAAGTAAATTACATTTTTTTCAATAGAAAAACATAGCTTAAGAATACAATCTTTTTCTTATAAATACTGAATATACTAAATACTTAAAATGGAGAACTCTATATTTTTTCCGTTTGTATATTTAGTCCTCTGCATATATCTTTCAAGTGAGTAAAAGTTTATTTATTTACTTGAATTCCCCGAAATTTTACAAATACTAAGCGCGAAAATTTGAATAAATAATTTAAGTGAATAAATCACTTAATGTAATATACTTATACTTTCTCTAAAATCGTAAGATACAATGTAAAAAACATTTTCTAAATGGATAAAGAATTCCTATTCAACCAGCCATTATTTTCTTCTCTCTCTGGCCAGCTGAAAATTTTATATATTGAATCTACTTTAAAAAGAAGTTCAGGTAAAATAACTAGATCCACACTCCTGTTTTTCAGGTAAAAATGATCAGCTGATGTCTTTGACCGTGAAATCAAAATTCGATTTCAGAGCTATGCGATTCACTTTGGAATGGATTCCTAAATATAATCGAAGCAATTCTACAATTCTGTACACCGTCCTTATCCGAGGTGAAGGGATAGAATGGCAACAAATTGCTCAGGTAAATATTTATTATATAAGTGATAGATTAAATTATGTTAACATAAAATTCTTAATAGGGGCATGACCAAGATGAACCAGATTTTACATTTAATATGATGAAGCTGGCATTTACAGCGTAAAAATAATCTCTGGAACATATTTTGTTTATACAGTAGTAAAAAAAAAGTAATATAAAAAATTTTTTAAGTCAATTCCCCCTAATTCGTTAGAACAATTTACTGGCGCCATGTGTTGCAGCTAGTAGTGACTTCGACAGAAGTAACGCAAAATAAATTTAAAATTTAAAAATGAAATTTTATATAACTAATTAATTATTCTTTGAAAAAACTGTATTAACATCAAATGTAATTCACTACAAGTTTAAAAAAATGTATTTGAACTTGAATGGAGGAATAGAACGTATTTTTTCAACGATTGAAAATTTGAACAAGATAGGGAGAGGGGAACTAATAGTGGAATAGAAAAACTGCCTAAATATTGAAAGCTATTTTTCTCTCTGCGTTAATAGGTTCAAGAATTCTATATATTATATTAATTTTTGATAGAGCTTGTATTGTATGAATTTTATAATTGTTGATATAGTTAAATACATTAATATCAGAGTTGACGTAAATGCGAGGCAATTAAATTGTAGGAGGAGAATCGTGCAATGTTATTAAATCCAAAATATTTAATACAATAATAAATGCATAATAATATATATAGTAATTATATATATATATTATTTTATATATGATTAAAATTATTTAAAATTTTTATATAATTAATGTAAAATTTTAATGCAACTAATTTAGCGACTAGTGTTAATATAACACTGTAATTAATGAAAATTTAACTACATTAGAATAAATTTAGCATGCCAATTTTATGTATAATTACTCTTTTTAAAATGTCATTAACATAAATTACTGTGGCTTTAGATCCCGAAAAAAAATTGTTAATATCTTCTACTAGATATATGATTTTTTTTCCACACACATTACTGGATACATCAATTTTATGCTTACCACATTTTCTCAAATCTAAGCTGCACTATTTTTCCAGAGCTAATGCTACTGAAAATCGGGTGTGGCTTAGAATCGAAGGCAAAACATTTGTTGGATGGGGGAAATTGAGTTTCCACCCTTTCAAAGGGAAAAAATGTAACCGTCCATTCGGGCCACTTGCATCGATGACTTCCCATTCCGCAGTTTACCTCCAGTATTCAGATCGTCAGTTAAAGATCGTTGTCTGTTCGTATTTAGGAAATTTTTTTGTATACGCTTTCTTTTAATCACCTAACCATCAAAGATATCGGTAATAGCATTAATATGAGTCGACTCTGACGCAAGTGTGAAAAGGGGGGCAATTTTATATGTAGAACAAAAATAGAAAAAGAGCCACAGCCACTGAAAATTTGATAAGAATGAAACAAATATACGTCGATGGCGCGAACAAAATGATATAATTTTTCCTTATAAATGTTCAACAGCCTTTAATAATTCTTTACATTCTTCTATCATATATTCTCGGGGAAAAAATGCTGCATAACAAATGCATCGGATGGCACGGAAGACGACACCGTGCGAGAAAATGTTGACACCGGCACCAATTTCGAAGTCAGCTGGGAGAATGGGATTGACGAATCATTTCCGAAACATATGATACTGACGGTTGCAGTAATTATAGGTTCATGTATGCATTTGAAAGTTTTTAATACTAGTAAAATAAATTAACAATTTCTTGCTATTTCTCATTAAATATTTTTTAAGTATCGGATATTGATGAGCCTTTTACACCTTTTTTTTATTTTTATTATTTCTCAAAAGCGTGTAGAGAATTGGGGGCGGGGGAGTAGCTCTTAGATTCGAGTCAATACGGTGTATCTTCTACCCAAGACTGTCGTTCGGAATAATGCAAGTTATATAGAAGTTTATTATAGAGGCAAGTTGTATGGGCTTTAAAAGCCTTTATGCGACGTGGAATGGACTGATTGACGTTAATTAGCGTAGCATTTAGAGAGCAACACGAGGATTATCGACGATGGACCTAATCATTTTGACAAGGTATGCAAATTAAGAAGATTAGGTACTAATTCAAGTAGAGTTCTGCTGACCGAAGTATGTATCATCCGTATTTCCAAGTCATCTTTGAAAACATAAGATAAGCTGCCGACAGCTGCTGTATAATATCGAATGCGATGTTAATCGAAACAACCAACAAATTATATTCATAATAGAATCAAAACTTTTAACTATTGATAAGTTTCTCATTAAAGGTGAATATCTTAAGAAAGTTTATGGCATTAATTATTGTTACAGATCAGCTAGGGGTATTTTGCAACCAAAATTTTCTTAAAAAGACGAACATGATCTAGCTTTTTTCATTATTTTTCTTATACAGAATTTTAAAAAACTGAGGAATGATTCACACACACACAGTTTTAAATAGGGCTCCCAAACTTTTAAATCCTTTTGGATTTCCTCGAGTACTTTATAATCAAGTTATGAACGAGAATATAGATGAACAAAGAAAATAGAATTCACTATAATTTCGAGAGAATACTCTCTCTCTTAAACTTAAGTCGTACAGAGGGAAGCTGAAATATTTATTGAAGTCATATTTTCAAATTCTTTTTAAAAATTTAAGTCTCATTAGATTAATGGTCAGATTAGCTATTCACATCGTTTTAATGCATGGTTTTTCATCGAAAAATCGATATTTTCTTAACAAAGCTGAAATTATTTTGAAAAAGAAAAGAAGCTTATATATCGACGTAAAGGAGACATTTTCTGTTCAAAAATGGTTCGGGATTCAGACGAGCCAAGAGAAAGGCGAACATTTTCGGTATCGCTGGGAGGGGAATAATGTCCAAATGGATTATAATTAAATGATGATACATTTATTTTTAATATATGAAATGTGTGTGGACGGATGAACCCTAAAAAGAACATATTTGTCTCCATTATGTCTTCAACACATTAATTAAATAAACGCAAAAAATAGTGAATTACAAAATTGATTAATTATTTAGATTCATAAGCTAGATTCCTCATCATGTCTTCATTTCTGAATCAGGGACTTTCTAGGTTGTCACGCTTTTTTCTGCGTTGCTAATTCTGATAATTTTCATAAAGTATGCCGCAGCCTGTATATTCTATTAATTAAGTCAATCCTTTCTTTATGTAATTTAGAAAATAAATATATAAATCTATACAGACTTTTATGATAAAGAATAATTCGCAGAAAATAAATTTTCTTTAATTATATAATTTTAAAGCTTCCTCAGATTTATTATACGAACTTGATAGGAATTAAACAAATATTTTTAATTATCAATTAAATAATTCTTCGTGAACCTAAAATTTTTAAGGCGTTATTCATATTCTGTAAATTATTATAGGGAAGGCGACAACATTTAAATTGCTGAAGTTCCGATTATTAGAAGATATTTTGATGAATTAATGCCGTGAGAAATGAACGTGATGATATTTATATAATAAGAATTATCAAGTATACGAACGCAAATCACAGTATGATCATAACAGAACTAATTAATAACGATCAATTTCAAATATAAATAAATAATTATAATGATATTCAACCGCGTGTGTTGAAATTTAGAGTCAGTTATTTCTTAATGCAATTTCAATACAACCCCTCAATAAATTGCGTGACAAAATCAATTCGGAAGAACATCAGATGCTTTGATTTCAAACATACACGACTAATAGCTATAGTACATGAAAGTAAGTAATAATTTTTCGCTTAACTTTTTTCTATTCTCAGTAGAATTAGTCAAACGAAGGGAAAAAAAGAGAAAACAGCGTACACAGGCAATGATACGCTTCAACGCATTTATCTTAAATAATGATATCGTAAAATTTACTAATAAAATAAATAACAGAAAAGAATAAAACACGAAATAATTAGAATTCAGCTGTTGCTCTTAATAACTTATTTGGGTGATTGATTGATTCAATATAAAAAAAAAAGATTACTATATCAAGAAAGATAGAATCGTTCACTCAGTAGCTACAGCTAGACGTTGATATCTTAAATGAAAACAAAATCTGTTCCAGTCTAGCTTTTCAAACAAAAAAGTCATCTAGAATAAATTTAATTTCTAATACAGTGTAGAGTTCCGTACATTCGGACTAATGTGGACCAAAGGATGGCTGAGTTTATGAAAATGCCAGGTTATCTAGAAAAGGGGAAGGGGGCTTCCTCAGAAAATATTGTACTTCACTTGTATGTATTGTTTGCTTGAATAAAACAGAAATGCCAAAATACCCTTCAAAGGAAAAGAACATATTTTATGAAGACATAGCATTTACTACATAAAAAGGAAAATTAATGAACACTTAGTACATAGTAATTTATCTTGTAATGGTCGCCCCGCAACGTCTATTAATGTGGGAGAGTTGGAAGGAAGATTAGTAATATTCAAAATAACTTCGATTTATATATATAATTCTCAGTTATAAACAACACAAGTTCTATTGACCAACTTAAGAGATGCATCCAAATACCAAATATTAACGAGGTAGGCGAGATACGAGAAGACTTTAAATAATCAGATCACTTACGTCTAGGCAATATCTTCTAATTGTTAGCTACCTGATCTAATTTGATTCCTTATTGATAAATCGTCAACTTAAATATTACAATAATCAGCTACGAAGTATCCACGCCTCACTTCACGTTTAAGCAATCACTGGTAGCCGTTAGCAGTCTATGTATATATTATATATATTATAACTATATATTATATATTATAACCACTCTCTCTCCTTCTAACCTGAAAGTTTAATCTTTATATACAAGTCATAGTTTGCATACTCACATCTTCTTCCGGGGGAGCTGTATAATATAATATTTTTTAAAGACAATATTTCCCAAGAGGACTAGCATTTAAAAGAACGCGGATAGGCCTGTCACAATCTGATCAGACATGCTTGAGAAAATACTTTTGAAGGCATCAAGCTGTCTATAATGAAAATCAAGTTGCCAACTTTGCAAAAACTGGCCACTTTTTTTTAAAGAAATTCGTAATGTTCTGTTGTCTTCCGTACTGCACTCAGCGTTTTACTGTTTCATTACGAAGACGAATGAACAGTAAGTCCATTATCGACGCACCTTGTTCAAAATATTGAAGGTATTTTGGCCTACCGGGTTATCAAGTAGCAGAGTTTTCGGGACCCTGCTGTATTTTTACAAACAAACTGAAAAGCTCATCTGCACAATAAACATGTTGCTTGACGATAATTATAATTATTTTTTCTTTTACAGACCGTGAGCCATATTGTGTATCTTAAAGGATATCTGATGGACCGAACTACATCTATTCGTGTACTAGCAGCTAATAGTACTCATCAAATAGCCTTCGTTGAAACCAATTACGTCAAGAGCTCGATTTTAAGTACTGGAAAGCGAGTTTATGTAAGCAAGAAGGACTGGAGTCCTCAGTTGGTATCCATGGTATGGAGTGATACTTCCACAGGAATACTAGCTACAATTACTTGGCCTAGTATTCCTGATGAATTGGGTCCGAATGAGTATGAAGTTTCTTGGAATGCTTTGGGTGATCCGATGGAAGTGACTGGTCATTTGCAGACATCGAAGAATACGGTTGTATTAACACTTTGGCCTGATTCCACATATTTAGTCACGGTAAGATAATTCGATATTATATATTTCATAATTACTAACGGAGGTTTTTCTCGAGATTTAAGTTACTGACCTTAACGAATTTAACAGATTTTAACGAATCTGCATTTTTACAATATACATGTATGATTCTGTTCCACCGATGCAAGAAAGGAAAAAAATAGAAATATGTAGCTACCTCCTCCCCCTTTCACGAGCCTAGAAATGTGTTAATTATGTGATTTGAATTTCTCTAAATAAATTTCATGGATGCATAAGGAGATCGATAATTTTATGAAAATACGTTGATAAATTTCTAAAAAATGTTAAGCAGAAATAAGCATATATATATTAGAATCATTATACTTTATTTTTATCATACATATAAAAAAGCTAGTGGTCTTTCCTATTATGCAATATCTCTCTTTATTGGGACTTTATGTTTAAGTTGTTGGTACTTATTACTAGTTAAGTAAATACAGGATCATTTTATTTCGTGACAAAACCTTGCGTACGCGACACGTCCGAAACTGAATAATCATCACGATTATCTAGATTCATTTGAAAACTGTAGTTACATCTCATAAAAGACTCTTCTCTTCTGTGACCGAAAAGCTTCGTGAATTTAAAAGGAATTTACAGGCAAATAATTTTTTTCCGGAAATTATTTCAACGAATTTCTAAAATACGCGAATAACGAGAGAGTGAGTGTATAAAGCAACACGGACGACAGATTAACTGATGCCCCATTCTCATAACTTTCACACTTCGCCAATATGAGGATTTTGATGTAAAACATATTTAACGTGAATCAGCCTCTCTACATAAAGGTATCAAGGCTCGAACCCGCTACTCGACAACGCCGGCCACACACGAGCTCATGGCCATGACCACCAGATTACCGTGGTCATCCCTCCTAATGCGAGTGCAAGAGGTGTGGTATGATTAATCATAAGATAATCGTTTGATTGAATTAAAAAAAATAGTGGAAGGTAGAATATTTTCTTATAAGTTGGAGAGGGAGGGAATTCAGTGAGTGGTATTTTTGGGATTTCCTGGGATTTAAAAATTGCTTATCAGAAGTGTGAAATACTTATTCTCTGTACTTTATTCCAATTCATTAATTTATCATTCGAAGCACAGTTAAAAATATAAGAAAGTTAGTCAATAGCTATAATAGTTTAAAGTTTTAAATTCAGCTCTAAATAACTCTGGACATTTTTACAGTGACAAACTGTTTGAAACTACGAACTCGAAAGTTAAAATCCTTAAAACATTTGAATCAATCGTGTCTAAGTTTAATAAATAATGGGAGACTTTTGGTAAACACTTTATCTTTTATGAAATATCAACTAGGAAATTGAATTTTTTCTAATGAAAAAAATATACATTTTGATTATTATACTTTCTTTTTTTTTTAATTGATGTTTACTTAGAGCAAATTGTATTTTCAGGTGGAGAGATATACATCAAATGACATTGTATATGGCGATGTATCTCAAACTTTGATAATCAACACTAATGAAGCTGTGAATCAGACATTTGTAGAAACTAAATCTTTAGAAAACGTATTTCCATTCGTCAAAGGTAATTTATCTGATTCTTATAAATAAATTGATAATTTTAACGCCCCTTTAACTAAGAATGAAAAATTTAATATTATATAAGATCCTTTGATCTCTCTCTATTATGTTTCTTTTTATTCAATTAGTTATTTACCATGAAAAAATTTTAGTTAAAAATAATTTCGACTTATGTTTCATTTTCACTGACTCATTAATTTTTTTATGTAACATAAAATGGAGACGCGAAGTGGATAAAAAATAATTTTATTTCCTTAAAACGGTAAATGTATAAAATCTTTTGACTAAATACTTATTTGAAAAGACTGTGAATAAGGTACATAAAGTAAAAGAACAAAACAATTTTGCGGCAAGCGAGTAATAACAAAGAGCACGTAATTTCCAAATCCAGTTTTATGTATATATGTATGTATGCATGTATGCAGTGGCGCACAGAGGAATTTTTCAAGGGGGGGGATCCGGGGTCGAAAGTTCACCCTTCTGGTATCATGCTCCTTTTGATTGTGTCGATTTTCGGGAACAAAACACAGTAAAAAACTAATTATTGAAAAAATAATTAGCATTCATTAATAAAATTAATCATTAATAACAAATACTTAATTACATTTTACGTACAATGTACTTAGAATTATAATCAATCGGGAAAAAAATCAAGGGCTTTGGGGGGGCGGACCCCCCTTGTGTGCGCCACTGTACGTATGGTACTTATGCTTTTCACCGGCGTAGGCGATAAAGTCACCCAAAATGATACAACGGAATCCAAACGGAATACTCCCGCTAGTAACCTTTTTCCACCACATTATCAAAATAAGTCGTGGTCTTTTCTTATCAGTAGTGTCTTTTTCACAATATATCAAAAATACATGAAAAACCAATAAGAACTAATCATCATTATTAATATTTTTTATGTGTATATTGTGTGTTGTCGCCATTAACGCCAACTTTGCGAGATTTGTGCGAGCGAAGCGGGAAAAAAGTCCCATATATATATTTAATTGAAACAAAAAAAGTCGACATATTTTAGTTGAATATCCAAATTCATTCTTTTTCAGACTGCTATATTTACAAATTAGGATAGCTTAATTATATAGATTTTATTATTTTTTGAAAAAATTAATGTACTGCTTAGTGTTTTCAAATTCTGCATGGCGTGCATTTATCTTTCAAACCTTAATCCTTTTTTATATTTTTATCTATTTATATACAACTCCAATTCAGAATATTAGAATACTAATGCACAAAGTAGCTAAGATTTGCATTTATTTTGGAAAAAAATGAATCTGAAACTTTTAAAGTATAGTGTCACATTTTCTACGTAATTTGTAAAAGTGCATAACAAAAAACAAACAAAAAAATAATAATGATATTGTACAATTTTTTAAGTGATTTTTTTCAAAAGTAATATACATATATATTGCGAATAATTAATATTTCTTGACATTTCTCTTGGCCTTAATAACATTACTTACACTATCTGGCATACTAAACGCTAATTTTTTGGCGTCATCTTCGTTAATAATTGCTTAGTTGGATTTAAAGCTAAGAATACCTCTTTGTTCCTTAGAGATAAATCCTGCAGGTGTTTCTTCGTTAAATCCTTTATATTCTCTCTATCAGCAACCCATCAACGGATAATTGTTCTGAAGCATCAAGGATTTATATATATATGCATACAGCAAAATCATAGTAATAATTCGAAATTAAGAACATAATTACCTGTTATTATTTCAAACGAGTAAAATGTAAGAGAAGGCAGCAGGCTAATTCCTTCGAGAAACTTATGGTAACGTGACCACACTCAAGACTAAAATAAAACATCTCCTGCTACTCTCTGTCTACCAAAAACTCTTATTACTCCAGTTCCCTTTTGGATAGCTGAGACCGGACATCTTATGGGTTAAAGGATTGTGACCCCGTCTCTGAGATGGGGAGAAAGTAGCTAGTGAAAGATGAGTAAACATATCAAATTTCATGATTCAACACACACACACATATACTCCCATCTCGAACCCTTCAAGTTTCAACATAAAGGAAAACAGATTTTAGAGTACAAAATAAGGAAACAAGATACGTTGAGTGATATACCAAATTCACACCTAATAATATTTCAGAAAATATATTTTTTGAAAAAAAATATATTTTTCAAATTCTATCCAAATGCCACCCTTGAAATTCGTTACCCCGAGCAGGGGTTCGGTTTGTCCAGCCTGCTAGCATTAAACTTTCGATTGTACCAAAAAACATTCTTATAGCTCTCGTTACGGAGCGTTGTAATGGGAAAAAATTGTTTTTTTAGACCTATAGACTTAAAATTCGAGAGACCAGCATGTTTCTTTACTTGAGTAATAATGCGCTAAGAAAAGATTGAGGAAATCAACTCCGAGGATGGATTTCCCCGGGGGTAAAAGATAAATGTGCCTCTGCTTAGGAAATTTTAAGTCCTATCCTTTTCAAATCGTTACAACGCCCCGTAACCCCTCTTTGAATAGCAGGATGAATGGAGCTGTTGCAGTGTAGTAGATGGTGAGGCTTCATATTTTCGCCACTTTTTACCTATGAATCTCGGACTTCTAAAGTGGTTTTTCCACATAATACATTACATTCTGGCTGGCAAGACTCGCAGTTCCTTGACAGTAATTTCATTTTTAGTAATCAGCTGTAATTAAGTTATTTGCTTAGAATCAAACACAATCGTAATAGAGTTCGATATGTCTTTCGTGCGGCTCTTTTAAACAAACCTTTACACGAGTACTAGCTCTTCAGAGGCGACATTTATGCTAATTTTATCATCAGCTAATAATTCCAAACTATTAATTCTTAAGACACATGAGAACAATATATCATACGTTAGCTTATTGTAAGCCCTGTATAATTTTTTCTTCATCTTCTCGTTGTTTATTTTACGTATATAACAAGCATTTTATAATACATTAATTCTTATAAAATGTAAGTTCCATTATTCTCTTGTTAATTTTATTATTTTAAACTGGAATTGTGTATATATGGTAAAATAAATGAATAGCATGTTTTTGGATCAATTTTTGCCATCCTTAATGAATTGTATAATAATATTTAGGTCCAGTTATTATTGTTGGGAAGATTTGCATATACATACTTGGAATAATTTTTATTTACATGGCCGTCGTTGGTTTAATTAGAATTTCCCGTTGGATCCAAAAGGCACTAAATGAAATCCATCATCGAAAGAAGAATAAAAATCAAATGCATCTATTACTCAGTAAGTTAAAACAGCTTTCTTTTTGTCTACATATATATCCGTTACAAAATTCGTTCATCTGAAATCCTTCATCTCGAAATAATTCATAGTTTAGACAGTGTTATATTATTCTCAAGGCTGGCTATATGAAGAGCATTTAAGCATACGGGTTCCTTATAAAAAGAGTGTTTAAGAGAGATTGATATATATATATAATATATTCACAAGAGATAAAATATTATTTTCTAATGGGGCTGCGTATTGGTATTTCTGCCTTTGCACAGATGTAGTACATTCCTTAGGAGCTGTTATCACTTGTGAGTAGACACCCCCCACACGCATATAGGCGATACCAACTGCCGCAAGTAATTTTGACGCCCAGTTTCTTTCCAAGAGGGAGGCACCTGAGCCTTGCCGTTGTGAAATTTGTACTTAAGAATTTAATTTTGCCGAGAGCATCTCAGCCAAACGGACACTCAAGGGATTTTTTTTCATGCTGCATAATCATACGGCATGTGGCCACTGTCGACTTTCTGCATCATGAAAATCCACCGACTTGAGCCTAGTTCGAACCCGCGACCTTAGGTACAGAAGACCAGTGACAAACCAACTACGCCACCCAGCCAGCTAGATAAGATGTTATAGACTATATATTTATATAGATTATAAATATATGTAAGAGAATTAATATGAAAGATTAAATTTTTTTTAATTTTTTCTTATCGAGTGTGTTTCCATATAATTTGATTAAGTACTAAGAAATTGAATATTTGAATGTCTTAAGACCCAAGAAATAATACGGATTCGAGTAAGAAATCAACCGTAACGAAGAAAATTATATTGTTTTATAATATTTCTCTTCAAAAAGTTCGGTGAAGCATATATTTTGTGAAATGTTTTCACACATATCTGCCAACAAGGTTTACTGTGTTTTAATGTAATCACCGTTCGAAGATGTCCTTGTGCGCACTTTTGATAATCCGTGTACAAAGCTCTAAAGTTATACGAGAAGGGGCGTGTCTACAACTAACACACATTTCAACAGTGGCGTAACGTACACCCCGCATTGCGGGTGGCTCCAAAGACTACGGGGCCCAAAGCTTGATTGATTTTTAAGTACGTATTTGGGCTTCGGACTGAAACTTGTGAGTTTGCAGGATGTCCCTAATATTCTCCGTTACACCACTACACTTCAAAGATACAGTATTTTGTCCATAGCATTTGATGGCACTCTTTAAGTGACTTTCCGAGCTTAAAACAAAATTGTATATTGACACATTGATCAATGTTGTTTTTTTACAAAGCGAATGCTGCACTCCAAGCATACGTGTAGAAAAAAAAATTGGAAGAAAATGTCCGAACAGAACACTGCTTGTCTTAACATTTGTGCATATCAACTTTTACCAATGTGCAAAAGTCATTCTTCAAACTTTTTAAGCGGCGGTTGTATATGATTGTAAATAGTAGTACAGCATGTGTTATATATAAATACCAAAAGAGAAGAAAATCTACAGAAATATATATATGACTATCAAAAGTCACAATGCAACCATTTGGATGTTAATATTATCAATATCAATCTCCCTTATTAAAAATAAACATTTATACGTATACTTTTAATACGAACTTAATCTAGTTCTTGGATTTTATATAAGGGAGCGTTTATATTACAGAAATCTATATAACATTAAAATTAAACATCTTTTTCTTTCAGAGAAAACCAAAGTACCTCCTCAAGTACAAGAAAAAACTATAAGAGTAATTAATCCTTCAATGGTAGGAATTCATTTCACCAAGACTTCTGATGCACCTTCACAATGTACTCTGCATGTATAAATGAAGCAAATATTAGTATTGCGTTATGTATATAGATGTACAATACAAGAGTCATCTAGTTAATATCTTCTCTCTAAAAGAGAATTGTACAACGTAGAGTGCGTACATGTGTGAATAGGATTTTTAAAACTGCCAAATATTGTTGTACATACGTAATTTATTTTTGTACATTTTATATGTTTAATAAAAGGAATTACTTCTAAGTGTGGGGAAGAATCTTTGAACTTATGTGTTATTTAGAAAATTCCTTCAATTAATGGAGGACCACAGGCTATGGTAGCCATGTAATTATGGTCAAGAAATCGTGGCCGGCGTTATCCAGTTGTGGGTTCGAGTGCGTTTAACACTGAAGACCTACTGTGCAGAGCAGCTGATGTTCATTAAATCTACCGAGGCTCAAAGTTTTCACATATGTGTGGTTTGGTAGTTTTGTGGTGTCGTCCTCATCACTTGACTGGGGTTCAAAATAACGTGGTCTGTCACCACAATAGTCCTAGTGTAGTTTCAAAGTGGGACATTAATAATAAAAATCAAGACAAACTCAGAACTCTCTGCAGGGTTAGGAATAGAATAGGGCCAATACAATGTCGTTAGAATAAATACACAAGATATGTTAAAATGGTAATAAATACAGTCGGACCTCTATATAACGAAGTCGCTAAATCCCGAAAAAAGTTCGTTATATGGAAAATTCGTAATATAGAGGTTCATCTTTTAATTTTCTTTAAAAACCACATAAAACAAATTTTAAATTCATGAACACTATATATTTTAAAAAAAGTTAATTATTCACACCTTTTTGTAAATTAATATATATTTATTTTATATATCATACCAATTAAAGAAAGAAAGAAAAGCTGCAAGAAAAGTTTCTTCTTTATCCACATCCTGCAGAATAAAATTTTTTCTTTGATGCTCAAGCACTTACGTTTTGACATTTTCAAGCTACAAGAGACAAAGTTATCAGTACGATTGATCAGTACTAAAAATGAACGGAGCCTAGTTCAAGGACACGAGACTCCCCTGAGGGTGAAAGGGGATATCGAAGATGTTTCTAGTGAACTGGAGAATGGGGGTTAAAGGTTGCACTTCTTGGATGAAATGCCCTGAATTCTTTTGCTATCGAGGAATTAGGAACATAATAAAACCAGTTCAAGATTTATGATCACCATAAAATGTGCTAAAAGAGAGAATAACTCGAAATGCCCAGAAGTACTTCAAAAATAGGGAGAGAAAAATGGAATCACAAGAGAAAAAAGTTCGTTATATAGAAAATGCACATCGCTATTGGGAGGTTATTTTACGAAGAAAATCGTGAAATGTTCTCGGTTCCAGGAAAAGTTCGCTATATAGAAATATCGCTATATAGAGGTTCGTTATACGGAGGTTCGACTGTATTTTAACTTATTAAATAAATGTCGCTAAAAAAGCATAGATTAAAAAAAATAATTATGCTTGTTTGGTAAAGGATATGTTGGCCGATTGATTTTGTTACACACAATTTATTTTAGTTCCATTCATTTAAATACAATAACAAATAAATGAGTTAATTATAGATGTTTAATAATATTTGGCTCGTTTTATGCAGAAATCAAGTTAGATAACTTCAAAATTTCCTTCAAGTCATTATCATAAGTCGAACTTTTCTCGTATGTTATTGTGTGTGTACATGTTTTTTTTCTCTAATATAGACTTATTCATAAAGGCTCATATTACATTATCATCCAACAATTTGTAATTCTCCCTCCTCCAGATACATAAAGCTAGACAAACTGTCCACATTACAATTGCAATTACTGTTTAAATTCTAAGCAATTTGTATGTCGATGAGTGAAAACTGTTTCGAGGGAGATAGAAATAGTTATAATTTTTTTTTAAAATGATAAACTGATTCTTGAAAGAAGATACCAAAATGCCACACAATCTTAACAATATATACAATCATGATGTTTGCATTGAACAGCTTAATAATAACTTCATTTCTAATATTAATAAATTATTAATTCTTTAGCTTTAAATGAGTTTGAAATGAAATAAATTTACATGTTGCTGGGGCAAAATGTTATTATAAATAAAATAACACGCGGTGATGTAGACCTCTAGAAAACAAATGAGGGCAGCAACACATGTATTCTTGATCAACATAAATCATTCACTCCTCAAACGCAAGAAATATCTGTCATGCAAATAATTCTGATGGATACAAATTAGCACTACCAGTATACTAAATAAAAGTACTAATATTGAATATATAAACCCATATAGGCGGGGGTAGATAATTTTTCTGAAAGAACAAGAATCGGGTTTAATAAATATTGCACATTACAGTGGCGTATACAAACCTCTCATGTGGGAGGGGTTTCATTCCAAGAAAGATGTTGACGCGAAAGTGCCAAAGAGTAAATATTAAAGGTAATGGTAAATATTAAAGATCTGTTAGTCTATGGAGGCTTAAACCCAATACACATTATTGCAAAAGAAAAAAAATTCATTTCAGAGATTGTTTAAGAATACAAGATATAATTTTTGGGAAAAACTGGAAAAATTTCAATAAACTCGCTCAAGTTCCGAAAAAAAATTGATAGAAGCAAGAATTGGGCCAGGAGAAATTTGTTTCATCAGCACTTTTGCACATTGAAAGAAGGAAGCGTCTGAAACAAAACAAAAATACCTCGATTTAATCAGCGGATTCGAAAAAAAAATATTGCACTAAAAAAAAGTGTACTAAGTTCAAGAAACATTAGCTTAAATAATTCCTAAATTCGAGAAAATCGGATACTTACGCACACAAAATACGTTAAGATGCAAGCATTTCTTTTTATTTAACACACACACACACACAAATTCCTCTATAAACTAGGCTTGAAAAGTATAAAAAGCGTAATACTTGGTTTGAAGTAAAAAGAATACTAAAAAATTTATCAAAAGCGGAAGAAATGAAAGTTACAATTATGAACTCACGAAATTTGAAAATGACTCAAGTTTCAAATAAATCGTCAGCTACAACGGTGGTTGATGTTTTCACCCTGAATAAAAGAATAAATTGCACCTCCCTTATCCACTGCATTGAAGAACAAGATTAAATGCAAGACTAGAAAATACAGTTTATTTAGCGAATTTGTATAAGCAACTTTGAGAAATAAATGAGAATTCACCAAAAATAGAAACGACAGTAGGTAGAAAAAGCCGATTC